>JAXQQM020088544.1:0-320647 GCA_034641835.2 Pinus albicaulis | reverse complement strand
TTGTTACACCATTTTTTGGTCATCTAACCTATCATCATTAGATGGACCCAAGTACACCATGTAAGACCAATTTTACCCTAAGTAAAATTGCCTTCACTATGTTAAATAACTTAATAAACCACATTTATTAGGTTGTTTATGGTCTAAACAGGAAACCCCAAAGGAAATATTAAACAAACCTATATTTGTTTGATTTTCCTCATGGAATAATTAATTAAACCATAATTTAATTATTATTCCCAGTCATGTTTAACCCAAAAACAAAGAAATTAATGAGATAAACCCTTAGTTATCTTATTATTTTCTAGGAATAATTATTTAAATTTTATTTAGATAATATTCCTTGTTAAATATGACCAAATCACCCACTATTAATCAAATAAATCATTATTTATTTGATTATCTTCCAACCACTTCCTTAAAAAGATAAATAAATCATTTAGTTATTTATTTTTCACTAATCAAGGGATTTGACCCAAGTCAAACACCCTTTCCCTCCAACAAATAATAATAAAATATTCCATAAAGGTGGATCTAGATTTGGTTAACATTATTTTAATCATGCACCAAGATCTAGAATGACCCAGTATTTTGTTATAAATAGGAGGGTTCTTCCCCATCATTCCTCACCTTTTGTTGCCTATTAGATCACTCTGGATCTATACACTTGGTCTCATTTTTCCATCATTTGCTCCCATTGAGCTTCATTTTTGCATTGGGTTTTCTACACCTACAAGAGAGAGAAAGCTTAGATCTGAAGTGCTGAGGACTACAAAGAAACCATCCCATTGAGGAGAGCTGGATACACCTTCTTGTTTTCCTCCCAGGTGCCCTGTAATATAAAAATTCATTCAAAAATCGTGTTCTTGTCTTGTCTGTTGGATGCATGGAGCAAACTCTTTACTTTACTGCTTAATGTATTTCCATTTATAGATCTGTTTGTTGCAGCACTTTAACTACTAATTGCAGATCTGAAGATGTTTTGCAGCCATTATTGTTGTTAGGGCTATTAGTTATGCGTAGCTAAAGTGGTTCTTTTCGTACACTTCGACGAAGAATTCATACTAACAAATGGCGACTCCACACGGGTTTTAAATTACGACCGCTGTCGTTTTTCATATTCCTGCATATCCAGCTACTTCAGGCCCTAGGGCTTCTTTTCAGCTGCTTAGTTTTCCTCTTTTTATGTCATTTTCTCACATAAAACCCTAAAAACTTAAAATTTCTAACTTCCGTGTGTTTCTGGCCCTATTCTTGTGGTACTTGACACCCGGCCCACTTTGAGACGGCAACTTACGAAAATACGCATGAGACAAGCGGAATGGGGGTCGCACTTTTGGCCCTAAACACCGACCCCGGCCTCCGGTCCCTCCTTTGTTTCTGCTGCACTCGGATTGAGGTCGCTACGACACCTTTTCAGCAATTTTTGTATTTTACGGGTTCTGGCTGCGGCACGCGGGGTCTTCCCGACCTACATTTGTCATATATTAATACGATCTGTTTTGCTCATCTAAGTGGGAACCCAGCCCCTTAGGGCTTTAGTACCCTCCACTTTTTGTGGAAGAGTTTTAGCTGTTTCAGCCGTCGGTTTTTCAGAGCTTCAGCCCCCTCTTTTCCCGATCTGTTACCTCCCTTTCAGATCCATTGAAATCATCCTCTTTTCCTTTCAAATCACCCCTTGTCGTTTTGTTTGGACCTCCTTTGAAGGCCTCCGCCTTGCCCCTCCGGTTTTTTGCTGATTTCCTTCCTTTTTCCAGCCACCTTGCCTCTGTCTCTTGGCTGTGATCTGCACCTCTTTCCTGCAGCTTTATCCTCCAGATCCCCGTCCCTTTCGACCCTAGATATGTTGAGCTCTTTTATGTGTGTTTTCACTAGATTTTTGCCCTCTTTTAGAGTAGTTTTGAGAGACCCACCTCTTTGGGTTAGAATGATGCATAGTTAGCTGTTAAATGTTCTGTCTTTTCAGCAATCTATATTGTTCTACGCAGATTTCTTTTCAGTTACACAGCACACTTTTTCTTACTCTCAAAACGAAAAGGGTTTAAAAATTAAAATTAACGCATGCCACACACTGACCCTAAGTGAAGAAGCGCCTGGTTAACACCACCTGGCAAAGACTCTAAAATCAATTGTCACTGCACCTTTTTTCTGCCCTTGACCGTAATTGATTCTGTCCCTTTCTGCCCCTGTCGGTTTCCTTCTTCCTGTCATCATTGCGCCCCCAAGGCGCCTTTCCCAGAGACTTCTTGGCCTTCACCCTCAGTTTCCGGTTGATCGACCTGCTCCGCACCGCCGTCGTCGAGCCAGTCCACCTTCGAGTCCGCACTCCGACTCCTCTCCTGATTCATCGGGTCCTCCTTCTCCTCCTGGTTCTCCCCCTGTCACCTTCACTATGTATGGTCCAGGGCCTAACGCTAAATTTCTCCGGCCCCAACGCCGGCCCTACTACTAGCGGAACCGCCACAGGAACTACCCCGGCCACCCCTGTGCTGCCGTACATTGCAGGCCTCAGCCTACCTGATTTCCATCAGTTGATCAATGACCCCATTCACCACAATGCTAACTGGCCCGCTATGCCAACCAAGCTCCCCTCAGACATCCCTAAGTTTGAGGGCCTTAAGGGAGAAGATCCAACCAATCATGTCCAATCTTTCCATATGTGGTGTTCCTCCAATTCCATTACCGATGACTCCATCCGTCTTCGTTTGTTCCAACGCACGCTTACCGGCGAAGCTTCTAAATGGTATGTTGAACAAGCCACCTCTTCCCATACCACATTCGAGACTCTTGCCCAAGCCTTTTTGTCATACTTCCATCTCCCTCTCTGATACGACACTGGCACGGAGCTCTTGACTTCCTTTAAGAAATCCTCTTCAACACGCCTTTCTGCCCATGTTCAGGAATGGTGATGAAGACAGAGCTTATGTCGAGCCCCTCCCTTTGAAGATCGGGTTTACATGGACTGGTTCCTTCGCACCCTTCCTTCCCCCATCGGCAAAGATGTCGCCTCTCACTTTCCTCAAACTGAAGAAGCCGCCCTCCAAATAGCCTTGAAATATGACCTGATTTACGCTCAATCTGGTTATGTTTATACCGTCCTTCCTGACATCCCCAGGCCCGGTGGCGCTAACGCCCCGGGGCATCTCATTCCGCCGACGGTATCGTTGGAGCCCTCTCTCATCCATACGCTCAACCTCCTATGGGCTATGGTCCCCCTCAGGGAGGGGCCAGCTCCTCCGGCACTCTTCCCCCTCCCGGTAGCATGTATCGAGGATACGGCATGCCTCCTCCTTTTGCCCAACCTCCTACTTACCCCAATGTTGCCCCACCCACTCATTACCCTTATCCGCAGCCTGGTGTGCCAGCTCCTCCAGCATATGCGCTTCCTCCTCCCTTGCCTCCTCAACCCCAGCACCAGCACCTACAGCCCCCTCCAGGGCAAGTATTTGCACAGCAGGGAGCGACTAATCCCCCTTCTTCTCAAAGAAGGCGGAGAGGCAACCAAAAACCATCTGCCCCTAGTACCCGAGGACCCAATTCTGGTGTGGACCCTAACACTGGCAACCAGCAATAGGGCAGTCAGCCCAAGCCGGACAGGCCGCTTCGCACAAACAAGCCCTATTCGTGTTGCGGTATTTATGGTCATTACACCCACGATTGTCCCCTCTTACCCCATATGCGGCAGATGTGGGAGTCTCAAGCCACATTGCGCGGACAACACACCTCCCCTCATGCTCCTCCTAATGTGGCCACTACCCAGCTAGCTGTGTTTACTGATCCTTTCCCTCAACAAGGATTCGTGGCTACCCAACCGCCCGACAGCCAGGTAGCCGCCCCCCCTTCCATTTCTGGTTCCTCTGATTACCAGATCCTTATGATGCACTCTGATCCTTCCCCATCCGTCGACCTTCACCTTCAAACTCAGTCTCGCCAGTACCCCAAGCCTCCTGCTCAGTCTGCTCCCGAGCCTCCCTCTTCAGGTTCTACAGAGCCACTTTCGACATCCAGTGGCCCCTTACACATCCCTCAACCCAAAGTTGAAGTTCATCCAAAGATTCCTAAGGGCCCATTACGCCGAAATGCTGCTTCCAGTCGAGCCGCTCAGTCGTATAGCATATTAGAGGATTTGGCGCAATCCCCTGCTGCCATTTCCACACTGGAACTCCTCTAGTCGTGCCCTTCCCAAAAGAAGGCTCTACTATCTGCCGTGGGTGTTGTAGATCCTGCTGACGACCAAATGATTGTTTTCGACGCCACTCAATCGGACCACCCCCCCCTTCCTCCTTCCGTCGCCTTCCAAATCTCGGTCAAAATACGAAACGCCATCGTTTCCTGGTGTATAATTGACGAGGGGGCATCCACCTGCGTGATGTCCGCTTCGGTTTGGAAACAACTCGGATCCCCTGAGCTGGCCCCTTCCATGATCACCCTTCGAGCGTGGGACAGTCATGCCTCCCAGACCATTGGCTTGTTTCGTAATTGCCCTATCACCCTCGCCGGTAAGACTGTTTGCGTTGACATCGAAGTCATTGACACCCCACTAGACTACAACATTCTCTTGGGGCGAAGCTACACCTATGCTATGTCTGCTGTCCCATCCGCGGTCTTTCGCAAAATGTCTTTCCCCCATAGTGGAAAGAGAGTCACCATTGACCAGTTGACATATCATGAGCCTCCCTCTCAGGCCTCACCTGAAACCACCATCTCTTCTGTAGCCAATAAGCAAACCATCGATTCCTTGACCAGTGTCTCCCCCGGCGTTTACAAGGACTCCTCCCTGCTTGGAACCTTTCCTTGTCCCCCCCCTCCTCCTATCACTGATCCCAGCTTCTCCAATGTTTGCATGATGCAATCGTCTCAGGCTGCCCTTAAACGGCCTGCTTCGGCTAGTCCGCAACCCGCTCCCAGCCATACCTCTCCGCCAGCCGGACCTCCTCCTTCTGGCCCTCCTCCTACAGCTGGTATCTCTGATCCCCTTTATCCTCCTGGCACAGTTCCCCCTGGCCTTAACCACCTCGGAGCCGTCCCTCCTGGACATTACCCTGCTGGGCAGATACCTTTCCTGGCTCCCCCTCCCGAAGTTTTTTTTTTCCCCGTCATGGCCACCCTCTCTCTCCCTAATCTGTCCATCAGCCTCCCCGTCTGGTACATTGACCCTCCAGCCGCTACCCCTCCTGATCACCCCAAACCTTACCTTTCTTTGACACCGGTTAAACCGGTCCCCCTCACCTCTTCTGGGCCCCCCGCACCTCCACAGAACCCTACCCCTGTGGTGCAAACCCCCAGAAAGAAAGGCAAAGCTCGTAAGGGGGCAACCCATCAGGACCAGGCCGCCCCAACAACTCTTACCCCCCCACGACCACCAAAGCCCGCCATCCAATGCGCTTTGTGTGATATCGTCGGTCACGCCACTCACATGTGTCCTGAATTGCCACACCTCAAGCTTCTGGTCAATGAGACATTCCCCGACTCTTATATCCCAGAAGTCTATGTCACTATCCCTGACTCTATCCAAAAACTCAAACACTTGCGCACAAACCACCCTTGTGCCTTGTGAGATTTTCACTGCCATTGCACCCACCTTTGTCCCCGCCTTGACGAGTATCGTTCCTCCTTGGACATGTACCGCCAATTCAAGGCCACTTCGATCAGACCCGAGGACATTCCTACTCCCATCCACATTCCTCCTCCTGCTATCCAGCCAACGGAGCCCTCCACCACCATTTTGTACCTGTCATCATCCTTGCGCAATAGTTCACCGGCCATTCAACCTACCGATCCCCTCAGCTCCTCAGCCAGCCTTGGATCTGATCGCCCATCTGAGCCCTTCTCCTCATGATGACCCGTCCCACACCACTACTTCCTCGGGTGACCCATCTTCCTCCAGTCTTCCCATCTTCCACTCTGATGAAGACATCATGGAAGCCATGACCAATCCCGACTTTCCCTGGGATGATATGCACCATCGCGCATATTTCCTCCCACAGCAGTCCCATGACCAATACGTTGTGGAAACCAAAGACTTCATTCCTCATGCAGTCGATTGGTTCAAAAACCCTATCCCTGCACCTGATGCTTTCGAAGAAGGAAACATGGCCAATGTCTCGCCTACCATCAAAATTGACATTTCAGTCAAACCAGGAATCGAAGAATACATCACCATGGGTGCCCAATGCACCCCGGAAGAAATTGAAGCTTACACCAAGCTTTTCAAAGAATTTCGCGATATCTTTGCCTAGTCCTATTCTGAAATGCCCGGACTCGATCCTGCCATTGTCGAACATCATATCGACACATGGCCTGATGCCAAACCAGTCCGACAAAAGATGAGACCCATTCATCCTTCCCGACGTGACGCTATCAAAGCCGAAATCGATAAGCTCAAGCAGGCTGGTTTCATTTACCCCACTGAATACACCACTTGGGTGTCTAACCCAGTTCCCATTCTCAAGAAACAAGGCACCATTCGTGTCTGCACGGACTTTCGCGACTTGAACAAAGCTTGTCCCAAAGACAACTTCCCCACACCGTTCATCGACCAAATCATTGACGAGTGTGCGGGGCATGAGGTCCTATCCTTTATGGATGGGTTCTCCGGGTACAACCAAATTGCTATCCGTCCTGCTGATCAACTAAAAACCGCGTTCATTAGTCCGTGGGGAACTTTTGCTTACCGGGTCATGCCTTTCGGCCTTAAAAACGCCGGCGCCACCTTTCAACGGGCCATGTCTTATTGCTTCCACGACTTAGCTCATATTATCCTTGCCTATTTAGACGACCTCACGGCGTGTTCTAAGCATCGGGCGCAACACCTACACGATCTGCGCACCATATTTCTCCGATGTCGCAAGTATAATATCCGCCTTAACCCTATGAAATGCGTTTTTTGTGTTCCCGCCGGCCGTCTCCTAGGCTTCATCATGTCTAAGGACGGTATCACTCTTGACCCTTTGAAAGTTCAAGCCATTCTTGAACTCCCCATTCCGCGTACCCTCCGCCAGCTCCAAAGCCTCCAAGGCAAAGCTAATTTTCTTCGTCGGTTCGTCCCTGACTATGCCACCACCGCGCACGGGTTCCTTCGACTCCTACGCTCTCACATCCCATTTGTTTGGGATACCTATCCTCACGAGTCATTCGATGCCCTCAAGCAGGCTCTCACATCTGCTCCCTTAATTCGCCCTCCCGACTTTAATCGGGACTTCATCCTATATATCTCCGCTTCCACCTATTCGGTCGCTGGAGTCCTTATCCAAGAGGATGACCATGGCATTGAGCATGTGATCTACTATGTCAGTAAGAACCTTGTGGGACCCCCTGTCTCATACTCCTATGACGAGAAATTAGCGCTGGCTGTCATGTTCTCAATCCAAAAAATTCGTCATTATATCCTCCTGCGCTCCACCAAGGTTGTGACAAATTCCAACCCTATGGCTTTCCTATTGAGTCGTCGTATCCTCACTGGGAAATACGCCCGTTGGGTCGTTATTCTTCAAGAATTCGACCTTTAGTTTGTCAACCCAAAAATTAAGAAAGGCTTAGCCCTCGCTGAGCTTATTTCTGAATTACCTACCGGATCGCAAGACCCTCCCGTTAATGACGATTTCCCTAATGAACACCTGTTTTCCATCACTTCCGATGACCCGTGGTATGGCGATATTCTTACTTATTTGCGAATCCAAAAGTTCGCCCTCCACCTTGACCTTGAGGCTCGCCGACGTATCCGACACCAGGCCCCCCGATACCTTCTTATCGGTGACGACCTCTATCGTCGCGGGGTTGATACTGTCCTTCGTCGTTGCCTCACACACGCTAAAGCTGAACAGTTCCTTAATGCTTGCCATAGCGGCGCTTGTGGTGGCCACCTCTCCGGTCTTGCTACTGCCCAAAAAATTATGCGCGCCGGGTATTTTTGGCCTTCCCTCTTCAGTGATTGCATTGAGGCAGTCAAACACTGTCCCAATTGCCAACATTTCGCCCCTAAGGCGAGAGCTCCACCAGCTCCCCTCCATCCGGTCGTCTCCACTGGTCCCTTCAGTAAATGGGCCATTGACTTTATGGAGTGTCGCCCGCCATCCTCTGGTAGCCACAAGTATATCATCGTGGCGGTCGACTATTTCACCAAATGGGCCGAGGCCATGCCAACGTTCACCAACACGGCAGCTACCGCGGCCCTCTTTTTCTTTAACCATGTTATAGCTCGCTTCGGGGTTCCCAAGCAACTGGTCTCTGATCATGGCAGACATTTTGAAGATGAGATATGGCGTGAGCTATCCTCATTGTTGGGTTTTGAGCACCAATATTCCTCCTCCTATTACCCCCAAGGTAATGGCCAAGTTGAAGCAGTCAACAAAACCCTCAAGACTATGCTTCAACGAACGGTGAATAAGCACAAAACCAACTGGCATCTCATGCTTTTTCCTGCCTTATGGGCCTATCGAACCTCTGTTAAAACTGCCGCCGGGTTCACTCCTTTCCACCTCGTTTTTGGAGAGGAGGCAGTTTTACCGATCGAGTGTGAAATTCCTTCTCTACAACTAGCCGTTGAACTTCTCCCTGACACCCCACCGCTAGAACAACGACTTATCATGCTTGAGCGTGCCTCCGAAGACCGCCGTGTTGCCTTGCAAACCATGGAAGCAGCCAAAAAACGCACCAAAGCTCAGTATGACCGAAAAGTCCAGCCTCGCACTTTTCGCGAAGGCGACCTTGTTCTAGTATATGACCAGGCCCATGATGTCCTAGGTCATGGGAATTTTGACTCATTATGGCTAGGCCCTTACATCATTAGTAAGGATCTTGGCAAAGGGGCATACCTCTTAGAGGATTTCGAAGGCCATCCCCTTCCTAACCCTCGGAATGCACTCTATCTTAAGAAATATTACCCTTAGCATTTCCCCTCTGAAATGCATGTTTTATTTTCTTTTAGATAACCAGCATCTGTTTTTTCATTTTTCCTACTTCACCAGGACCCATTTCGTCCACGAGAAGTTACCTCACCTCCATTTAAAATCGAATTTCCTCACTTACAACACTTGTACTTGGGGCACCATCTTGCCTCCTTACTTGTCCATGTTCGTGACGATTTTCGTCATGAGTCCCCACCTTGTACTCATGTTTTTATGGTCCCCCATTGGGCCTTTTACTGTGTGGCAGCACCATTGAGTCACCCTTGTTTAGATCATCCAAGTTGAGTCATCATCGCATTCATGGAGTCTATCCCGAGTCCCTTTGTACCCCACTATAGCCCTCCATCCTTCATTGCTTGGTCTCTCTCTTGTGTCGCATATTGTGACCTTCAGTCCCACTGTCCCCTATCCCTTACGATATTGTGTCAGTCGCTGCCATGTCATTCATGCCCTTTATGCTCTAACAAGGGAAGTCGTCCATTAGCTACTCAGTCCTTTCCACTTCACTATCATCATTAGTGTCAGTTTGTCCGTCGCTCTACTCTTTTCTCTCGTGCCTTAGTTGAGGGTCTCTCATTGCCTCACCTATGGTGGACCTCCTTCTGTTGACATCAGCTCATTCATTCTAGAAGCCAGGTCTAGAGGGCGGTGTACCTTGGTTCCATCTTCCACTCTTGTTCGGTGCCTCGGATCAGGCAAAGGGATCTCTCCTTTCCCTTTGACTTGATTGTTTCTCCAGCTCCTTTCAGCATGATCAAGATTCATATGCTTGATGGTCCAGTGATCCAGCAGCAGCTCTTGATGATTCCTGGGTGTGTGTGAGATGTCTAAACCCTCATGAGGGGGTGGCCCTGCAGGTAGCCCCCCACATGCCCGGATGACCTCTTCTTTGCAGCCTTCGATGCCGCTCCAGATTTTGATGATGTTGGCCTTAGCCACTTGCAGCACCTCTTTGATTTGCATGTATCAGTCAGATTTTGTGAGCTCTTCCCCATTTACGGGGGGCATTTGGGTTGTATTTATCTCATGTACTCAGATATTATTGTACTAGTCCTGGCTGTTATCCCAGGCACAGCATGTATGTGAGATTCCTCATTGTATTTTTATCTGGCTCATGATTATGCCAGCTGTACTCTATGGTTCGGTCCCTTGTTTACTGGACACACTATTCTTTTGTACTTTGTCTCGGCGGGCATAGGTATGCCTCCCCCACCGCCTTCAGCACAGGTACCCTCTCATAAAAAGAGACTTGTTGCACCTGCGAGTCTCATCTCCTCAGGGTCTAGTCCTTCAGCACACTATCTACCTCACCTTTCTCTCTCTGACTTCCCTTTTGTTGTCTAGTGATCGAGTTCTTACAACATACTTCGGTCATACGATTTGCTCCTGACACTCGCACGCTGGGGGGCAATCTGTTACACCATTTTTTGGTCATCTAACCTATCATCATTAGATGGACCCAAGTACACCATGTAAGACCAATTTTACCCTCAGTAAAATTGCCTTCACTATGTTAAATAACTTAATAAACCACATTTATTAGGTTGTTTATGGTCCAAACAAGAAACCCCAAAAGGAAATATTAAACAAACCTATATTTGTTTGATTTTCCTCATGGAATAATTAATTCAACCATAATTTAATTATTATTCCCAGTCATGTTTAACCCAAAAACAAATAAATTAATGAGATAAACCCTTAGTTATCTTATTATTTTCTAGGAATAATTATTTAAATCTTATTTAGATAATATTCCTTGTTAAATATGACCAAATCACCCACTATTAATCAAATAAATCATTATTTATTTGATTATCTTCCAAACACTTCCTTAAAAAGATAAATAAATCATTTATTTATTTATTTTTCACTAATCAAGGGATTTGACCCAAGTCAAACACCCTTTCCCTCCAACAAATATAATAAAATATTCCATAAAGGTGGATCTAGATGTGGTTAACATTATTTTAATCATTCACCAAGATCTAGAATGACCCAATATTTTGTTATAAATAGGAGGGTTCTTCCCCATCATTCCTCACCTTTTGTTGCCTACTAGATCACTTTGGATCTATACACTTGGTCTCATTTTTCCATCATTTGCTCCCATTGAGCTTCATTTTTGCATTGGGTTTTCTACACTTACAAGAGAGAGAAAGCTTAGATCTGAAGTGCTGAGGACTACAAAGAACCCATCCCATTGAGGAGAGCTGGATACACCTTCTTGTTTTCCTCCCAGGTGCCCTGTAATATAAAATTATTTCAAAAAATTGTGTTCTTGTCTTGTCTGTTGGATGCATGGAGCAAACCCTTTACTTTACTGCTTAATGTCTTTCCATTTATAGATCTGTTTGTTGCAGCATTTTAACTACTAATCGCAGATATGAAGATGTTTGGCAGCCTCTATTGTTGTTAGGGCTATTAGTTATGCGTAGCTAAAGTGGTTCTTTTTCGTACACTTCGACGAAGAATTCATACTAACAAGTTCTGTGACACTTCTATGAGGTATCTAAAGCTTACTATAGCAAAAAATATTTGAATATTCAAGGCATCAATGATGAAACCAACATGAAACGATACAAAGTCTATCTAACACTATATAAGGCAACTCGACTCATTTGGTAGACTATCTCTCTTTGACATCTAAAAATACCATCATCTTCGTAATCCATGCAAATCTGTGGCACTGTGAGACAAAGGATAGAAGTGAATTATGATCTGAAGTTAAAAGAAACCAAAACCATGTGGATCATCTCTGAGGCATTTAAATGTACAAATGATGAGC
The DNA here is from genome assembly GCA_034641835.2 of Pinus albicaulis. Classification (NCBI taxonomy): domain Eukaryota; kingdom Viridiplantae; phylum Streptophyta; class Pinopsida; order Pinales; family Pinaceae; genus Pinus; species Pinus albicaulis. The sequence continues at coordinate 308,956 of JAXQQM020088544.1, read as the reverse complement.
TTAGAGATCTGCAAAACAAGTCTTATCTGTGACATAAAGGACTGAGCATCTCTATACCTTTGTGCAAAATTAATCAAAAGTCTATGATCTACTCTGTGCTACAGGACCAAAAGACTAAGGTACATAGTCTATAGAAGGGACCAAAATCATCACTGTGAATAAAAGCCAAGATTCTGATCAATTCCAAGTCTGAAGTTACACTTAATGACATAATTTACATTTGTGAAAATTCTGAGCATCTCTATGACAAGTAGAACATGTATATTTGTGATCTGAACTATACAAAGACATAGAAAACTTTTTGAATCATCAAGAATCAAAGTTTAGGGCATCCCGTGTGAAAACCTGAGGGATGCTACTTCGTGACATAATTTATCATGATGATATAAGGCCCATCTCTGTGACACTAGAATATGTAGCAGCATTATATCTCTTCATAAGGACTATGAGGGTATAGGGGATCCCTGACACAAGTTTGTGAAAATAGCACCCTTCTCATACATAAAAGAAAGACGAATTCAATTCTTGAAGCCTACCTATTTGATATTGAAAGATAAAGGACACTGAAAGAAGTTCAAATATATATCTATGGCTTATAGCCGAGCTTGAAGGACCAATTAGTGAGATCAATGTGAAGACCAAGTTGCAGAACTGTATGGACAGAGAAGTTCAAATTTAGCGTAAGCATATCTTTTGAAGCAGCCCCAAGAAGTTACAACTTACAATATAGTAGTACCATACTCGAAGGCAATAATGGAGAACATGGGAAGTTAAAAGAGGTACATGTAAACTATGCTCAATGTCAATAGTAGTAATGCTAAGATAATAATCTCTTGAAAGATAGTAATAAGGGTTTGTGTAGATATATTTTAGAAATCATTGTTATTATAACATTTGAAGTCTTTCTTTGCTAATTTATTTATGATCAAGGAATGAAAATCTCATGTATAGAAGGATTCTCAATAAATACTCTAGGGCTTTGCAGCTAACTCACTAGTTTTGACTAAGATGATCCCTAGGAACAAAACCCTATCTAATCATTTCCATTGTAAAAAGTAGATCTAACTCTTGTTAATAATGACACCATGCTAATTTAAGAACTAGGTTGGTGAACAGGTCCAAGATTAAGAGGGAGCTAACCCTTCTTCAAAAGATAAGCATTTTACATCTCCTTGATTACAACTGTTACTATTATCTTTATACTTTGCCTAGTTTTTTTCTTTCATAGTCTTCTAAGTTCTAACAAAGCCTGCAATTCAAGAAAAGATCTATCTAAGCTTGATGAGCAATTGGAAGAATTGGAATAACATGGAAAATCGTGAAGATTAAGGAGGAAAAAATAAGCCGATTAAATGAAAAACAAAATGAAGGATAAGTTAGATCTTAATGGACACTATACTACATGAAGTTTGAAAGAAACACCAAAGAAGCTTGTGATCAAGAATAAAATTTGACCAATATAGGGCAATATCCTATAGCAAGCTTTCGAAGAGTTCTGATATCGTAGTACCTGTAGCTGATTGGCTCGATCCAGGAACACATTGATTTAAAATATTGATGCTAATAGAGATACTACTGACGATTGGAAGCAAATATTATTTCTTGGAAAAGCATATAACTTTTAAGGCCCACCGTAGGAGTAGTAATGTACTCTATCTATAAATGTCATCTACAATAATCCTATTCAAGTCCTGCTTAGATGATAAGAGGTAATGGAATAGGACAAAAATTCCAGGGACTAATAATAGAATAATACAACCAAGCCAACTAGTACAAAGGAAGTTTCAAGATTATAAATCATAATATTCAGTTTGTCAAAAAATGGAATTTTTCAAGAAAGGAATGTGTCTAAGAATGGCACTAGGGTTTAAAATGTGCATCAATTATTTCTACTCTGTATCAATTCATTGGTCGATGATTGTTATCCTACAGTTCTTGCAAATAGCTAAATTGTTTTGGAAATTTCTCCTGATATAGACAGATTTGGTGTAGAGATGCTATTTCATTTTTGATAAGTCATTGTGGCATGAAACTAGTTGAGGTTCAAAGGGTTGAACTCTATATATAAATGTTAGTGTAAATCCTTTGTCGAAGTGTACGAAAAAATACCACTTTAGCTATGCATAACTAATAGCCCTAACATCAAATATGGCTGCCAATATCTTCAGATCTGCAGTTAGTTGACCAAGACAAGTGCTGCAAAAACCAGATCTATGCATAGAAAGACATTAAGCAGTGAAAAAGAAGGTTTTGCTCCATATATCCAATAGACAAGACAAGAACAATTTTTGAAAGAATTTTTTGTATTAAGGGCACCTGGGAGGAAAACAAGAAGATGTTTCCAATTCTCCTCAATGGGATGGGTTCTTGGAAGTCCTCGGCACTTCAGATCTAGCATTTCTCTCTCCTGTTGGTGTAGAAAACCCAGACAAAGATAGAACTCAAAGGGAGCTCACACAACAAATAATGGAAAATATGACAATGATAATGACTCAAAGTCAGACCAAGAGTTTAGATCCAGAGTGATATAATAGGCAACAAAAGGTGAAGAGTGGTGGGAAAAACCCTCCTATTTATAACAAAATATTGGGTCATTCTAGATCTTGGTGCATGATTAAAATAACATTAACCAAATCTAGATCCACCTTTTATGGAATATTTTATTATATTTGTTGGTGGAAAAAAGTATTTGACTTGGGTCAAATCCCTTTATTTGTAAGTAATAAATAAATAAATGATTTATTTATCATTTTAAGGAAGTGGTTGGATGATAATCAAATAAATAATGATTTATTTAATTATTTATCTGTGATTTAGTCATATTTAACAAGGAATATTATTTAAATAATGTTTAAATAATTATTCCTAGAAAATAATAAGATAATAAATATTTATCTAATTAATTTCTTTGTTTTGGGTTAAACATGACCAGGAAAATCAAACAAATATAGGTTTGTTTAATATTTCCTTTTGGGGTTTCCTATTTAGATCATAAACAACCTAATAAATGTGTTTTATTAAGTTATTTTACATAGTGAAGGAAATTTTACTTAGGGTAAAATTGGTCTTACATGGTGTACTTGGGTCCATCTAATGATAGTAGGTTAGATGACCAAAAAATGGTGTAATAGATTTCCCCCCAGCGTGCGAGTGTTAGGAGCAAATTGTATGACCGAAGTACGTTGTAAGAACTCAATCACCAGACATCAAAAGGGAAGTCAGAGAGAGAAATGTAAGGTAGACTAATGTGCTGAAGAACTAGACCCTGAGGAGACGAGACTTACAGGTGCAACAAGTCTCTTTTTATGAGAGGGTACCTATGCTAAAGGCGGCGGGGGAGGCATACCTATGCCCGCCGAGACAAAGTAAAAAAGAATAGTGTGTCCAGTAAACAAGGGACCGAACCATAAAGTACAACCGGCATAATCATGAGCCAGATAAAAATACAATGAGGAATCCCATATACATGCTGTGCCTGGGATAACAGCCAGGACTTGTACAATAATATCTGAGTACATGAGATACAAATGCAACCCAAATGCCCCCTGTACATGGGGAAGGGCTCACAAAATCTGACTGATACATGCAAATCAAAGAGGCGCTGCAAGTGGCTAAGGCCAACATCATCAAATATATGGAGCTGCATCGAAGGCTGCAATGAAGAGGTCATCCGGGCATGTGGGGGGCTACCTGCAGGGCCACCCCCTCATGAGAGCTGAGACATCTCACACACACCCGGGAAACACCAAGAGCTGCTGCTGCATCACTGAACCATCAAGTATATGGATCTCGATCATGCTGAAAGGAGCTGGAGTGGAGAAACAATCAAGTCAAAGGGAAATGAAAGATCCCTTTGCCTGATTAGAGGTGTTAGGTCTCTGTAACAAGCAAGATTGGCAAAGTCCGATCACAGAGTTAACATCATTTCAACCAACTTTGGGATTCTAGGATCTAGCCCTCCTGAATCCGGAGAGGGATCTCTCCAATATGTACAAAGATGGATATTGTCTTTGAAGTTTAGGATGATGATATTAGGCTAGTTATGAAGGCTAAGGGTTTTGTTTGGTTTTCTTGGATGGTTGAACATAGTTGCTGTCTGAGGTGGAAAGATCTATATGCAAATAGGTTCAAAGGTGAGAAGTTGCAAGTAAACAAAATAAGCTTTGATTCTAAAGAAAGATGATGGCAAGTTTTCAATCCATTGGGCTATGGAGTCATAAGGGAATTTAATTGAAACATCCAGGTTCAAGAGTAATCTACGGGGCAAGTCATCTAGGCCTAAGGATCTCTTTGAAGTTTGATTTATGGAACGGGGTGATACAACAAGAAAGGGAATCAACAGATGCAGAACAAAGAGCAGCCCAGGATCTGGTAAGTACTTTGAAACTAGCCAGCCTTTGACCAGGCACTTAAGAAAAACATAGAAGCAAACTAGGATCTGGTAAGTACTTTGAAACTAGCCAGCCTTTGATACACTTCTTATAGAAAACAGATTGAAAACAAAGGGAAACTTGAAGGCAACCTTCGGAGCAGAGACTAGCGGGCAGGGCTCACCTTTCTCCTCATCTTAGTTCTCCTTTACTCAGTTACTTCCAAGACAATCACCAAGATAACACAGAATGGCCCAAGATCTGATAAGTACTTTGAAACTAGTCAGCTTTTGACACATACTAAGGGAAACAGACAAATAGTTGAGCAAACAAGAAAGGGACTCAGGGCTAACCTTTGATTTCCTCAATTCATTCCTTACACAACATATATGAAAGTAACATTTAAAAATAACATTCAGCAGTGACGAAAAGATAAGGGAACGCCAGCATCTCTGTACTTAGACTGAATTAAATCATTTCTAAATAACACAATAAGAAGAAAACATTGGGATAAAGATTTTTCAGCCAGAGAAGGTCACTGGTGTACAGCAAACTCTAACACTGTTTAAACTGTTCTTTATAGTAGAAGATGAAACAAATTGAAAACATAAATAAAATGACAAGTTACAGTGAGAATAACATCACCATCGGCATAGACCAGGATCCCATCAATCAACTTGTATTGATTTCTTCAAACCGGTTACAATCTTCAAATCCAGTGTTTTAATCCATCTCTTTTCACAATCTAACCTATCTGTTACAAGCAGAGCTCCAAGAGCCCATGAAACCACTATTTACAGTCAAGAGTTTTCCACTCAGAAATAGCTACAACGCTTCAGCAATTACATTGACAACCAACTAATCCAACCCCTCACTCATCTTCTATTGAAGTATTTATAGAAGGATGAGGAGGTGAGATCTGTTAAAAAGATCTCAAACACAATCAATGCAGAATTAATGTCTTCCTGACCCCGAGAGTTTCGATGAAGAAATTCTACAGGTGTTACATTGCATTAATGTGTTTATACTTAAGAAGTAAGCTCGAAGAGAGCTTATATTGACCTTTGAGGCTCTGCGTACTGTTAGGGTTACTCTGCAGACATTCTGTCGTTGAAATCCGATGCAGTAATAACTTCTTTGGTTGTTCGAGGCATAATATCTGATCCTGTTCAATAAATTCATCCTCTGATTGAGCTTTCTGAGGCAATAGGTGGCACTGTGGTGGTTGAGGAATCAATTCGCCTCGAAGTATGGCGGTGGAGGCGATCTGTCTGCCGAACACTTTTAGGTTTTGCTTTAATCCGTGTTCTGAGCCGGGGATTAGGCTTTTGATAACCGTCTTAGCCGTAATCCCCGCCAATCTTCTCACAGAACCACTGCTCTGGTTCATTCTATCTTTAATCCGATACCCTTTCTCTGCTCTGATATTGGCAGCCTTCTTCAAGCTTTGCAGGGACGTGCGGCAACCAAAGCTCATGAAACTTTGTAGATGTCTTTGTTCTTCTCCGTATGATCGATTTCCTGGACAAATCGGAAGGATTGGAGTCGTCACCCTCATCCTTTAGATTTCGTAGAATACGAAGGAGAAACCTTTGAAAACCTGCAAAAAACAAGAAAAATGAGGAAATCCTGCGTTATATCGATAGACTGCATCGGAGGGCGTGCGGGAGAAAGGAGAGATCGGGACCGTTGATCGTATCGCGATCAACGGTTGGGAGCAAATCGAACGGTCCACGAAGAGGAAAGTGGACCGTATAATGGAATCGGAAGAGGAGATGCAGACCGTCGATCTACAGAGATCGACGGCGGGGATTGGGTTTTAAACGCGCCGGGGCAAATTTAACGGACGAGCGAATTGGTTAAAGGGCGAGCGGGAAAGGTGATCGGGGACCGTCGGATGGGAGGGCCCAGATCCGACGGCGGGGATGAATCCCGCTGCATGGCCCTAGGACGAGGTTTAACGCGCGGGGAAAAGACTTGGAACGTCGGTTTTGGGGGTGAGGTGGAGAACACGTGTCGGTTAGCGCATGGAATCGCTGGCCGACGGTCCAAAACTGCTTCCGGACGAAAGGTGGTGCGGGCACGAAACAAGCTGGTATGAAAAACAGCGCGGTGAGAGGGGGGGGGTCCACCATATGACGGGAAAAATCCGCACCGTTGATCCGTGGGATAGATCGACGGTGGAGCTTTAATATGATTTTTCTCGGTGAAAAAAATAAAATAAACCCGACTTTACTCTTTACAAAGGTTTTTGATGTTTTCGGGTGATAAATTATTTCTGAGGGTTAAGCGCCCTGCGGACTTCTGCACACGGTTCCGGCGTAGGGGCATATGGATGGAGAGAAAGCCGGGGCTTAGCCTGAGGGGCTAAAGCCCAACGCATAGAAAATGTATGTTTTTCCATGGTTTTTTAATGATTTTTGCGAGAGGAGAAAGGCTCCGATAGATCAAAAAGTGAGTTTTTGACCTCAGGAAATGAGATTAATGGAGGAATATGGGATATAAAAGGTTTGATGGGGTTCTTTATGGTTTAAAAGAGAGTTGAAGAAACGGAGGAAAGGTGGAAGAAGGGGAGAGGAAAAAGGAGGAGGATGCAGCAACATTTTGATTAGGATTTTCATGGTACATCAGAGGCAGAGAGGAGGGAGAGTATACAGAACCGAACGGTAATTTGGACTCTTAGCAACAGACTTCAAGTACCAACAATTTTCAGGATTTAACTTGTTTCTTGAAGGCTGCAAAGAAAATTTAGCCACCAACTGCTATAACTGAAAAATATGGGTGGCTAACAGTGGCTCCACTTGGGGATGGTGCCTTCTTGAAGGCATCAAGAATTCAGACCTGATTTCTCTGGGATGTCGACTGGTGTCTGGTGTCTGATCACTTTCTCTTACTTTTCTTCTGGATAAAATAATGTCAGTCATTAAAGAGAGATGAATTTCATCAATACAACTTCTACCTACCCCAATCCTACTGATCTAACATTTTTTCTTCATCAGAGTGCACTGAATTGGCAAACTCTTAACACAACATTTTATTCTTTTGAAAGCAGTAAATCTAATCTACTTCTACTCCTTATTTCTCCCTGAACTCAGATTAAACAGTTGAGTTCAGATATTCCTCTACCTATTCTACTGTTTGTTGGGATTAAACAGTCCAACAAACTTTCATTCTCTAAATTCTACAACAGAAATTTAAAAATAGCCAAGCCAAGATTGAACTGTTTGACTTCCTATGATCTATGGCATAAAGACAAGCTGCACATAGATTATTATTTGCAGGAAATTTAAAATCAAAACAGAAGGCTTAAGATCTGAAAATTTTCTCATTATGGCCTTCCCTCGTATTCACAGCTCTGCTTTTTCTTTTCAGTGAGCTATCTTTGCTTCTCTTCTGGTTCAAGTTTTGAGCGAATTAGAACCAGGTCTTCTCTCTCTAACTCAAAAATTGGAGTAGTTTTGATTCAGTTTTGGAAACTTTGGTTCAGATTTTGAGTTTGTTTGAACCTTGATTTCTATCCTACTCTATCTACTGATAAGCCAAGATTAAATAGTTTGGCAAATCAAATTTGCTACCCTATCAGCAAAAAATTGAAAGCTAATCAGTCAAGATTAAACAGTTTGACCAATTAGAAGTGTGTTTAGAGGAGTGGCATTTATGCTTGCACACTTTCAGATTCATTTCTCTTTTTGGCATGGGGCCTTGCCTTTCTTGTTTTTCATTTCTGCCCTCTTTTCTTTCTTTCTTTGTTTTTTGTATTTTTTGATTTTTCATAACTGTAAACGAAATGGTGAATGTAGTATTTACAATGGAAAAGGCAAAAAGGCTTCAACATGAAGTAGTTCAAGAAAGGTAATGTTTAAGCATCCTGCCATTGACAGGACCTCCAAACAATTCTGTCCCATTCAGCTCTTGTAAGAAGAATGCATTGTTTCCAGCTACTGAATGAATGGAGTAAGGGCCAAGCCATAGATTATCAAATTTACCATGCTTTCCCTTGTCTTCTCTCTTTGAGTCCCACTTTAAGACTTTGTCCCCAATTTTGAAATTGCTGGCCTTTATTCTTCTATCAAATATTTTCTTGATATTGTCTTGCTTCTGTAATGCTTTGTTGTATACTTCCTCTCTGGTCTGAAGATGAATGGTCTGATTTATTCTTCTGATTATGTCATTTTCTTCAGTCTGCAACTCTTGAATTAACTTCATAACTGGTACACCAAGGCTGTTAGGAAAAATTGCATCTGTACCATATACAAGCTGGAAGGGTGACATACCAATGGATTTCTTCAGAGTCAATCTGTCGGCCCAAAGTGCATGAATCAGCTTTGTGTGCCAAGACTTCTTGTTGCCTTCCAACAGTTTCTTTATTATGTTCACTAAGCTTTTGTTGGAAGATTCTGCAAGTCCATTACCTTGAGGGTAATAGGCAGTGGAGTGCCCCAATACTATCTGATATTTATGACAGAATTCTACCATTCTCTTTGATCCAAATGCTGCTGCATTATCTGTAATGATCTTAGTAGGACAGCCAAATCTGGAGAGGATGTGGGTTTCTATGAATTTGATGATGACTGAATCATTGGCCTGTCTACACGGAATGGCTTCTATCCACTTAGTGAAGTAGTCTGTGGCAGTAAGGATCCACCGGTGCTGGGCAGAAGACGATGGGTGGATTTCTCCTATGAAGTCAAGTCCCCACTGTTGAAAAGGGGCTTCAACAGTAATTGGATGCAGAGGTAGGGGTAGTAATTTTCTCTTGCCTTCGAACAATTGGCATTTATGGCAAGTGGTTGTAAGTCTGTGCATATCAGGAAAAAGAGTAGGCCAATAGAAACCAGCCCTCAAAATTTTGTTGGCTGTTGACTTCCAGTACAAATGGCCTCCACACTCTCCTTCATGGAATTCCTGTTTAATCTTTTCTGCATCAAACTCAGGCAAACATTTAAGCAATATACCACTAGCATTTTTCCAATAAAGACATTTATCAATAATGAAATAGTTTACAACTTTTAACTTTAGGAATATTTCCTTTGTTTTGGATAAACCAGGAGGTGAGTTTAAATTAAGCAGAACATAAACAATATCAGCATACCAAGGAGAATTCGTAAAATAATCTTCAACAATGGGAGTTGAGAATTCTCCTTGGTCATCCAAAGCATTAATCATATTGATATCAAGAACTTCACAATTTGATTCAGCCATTAGCCTAGCTAGACCCTGACCTTTGATAAGCTTAGTGGGTTTAATCTCTAAATCATATTCAAGAATAACAGCAATCCACTTACCTCTCTTACCATCTGGATCCTGGGTTAAAATGTCTTTTACCACTGAATTCGGGACAAAGGCAATGATATGTGAGTGAAGGATGTATACCCTGAAGTCTTTTAAAGCTTTCACCAGGGCAAAAGCCTGTTTTTCCATAATATTATATCTCAAAGGGGCATCCCTCAATGCCTTGCTAAAGAATGCAATGGGCTGCTCTTGTCCTTGTGGATTTTTCTGTAAAAGGACAGCAGCTATAGTATGTTCTGATGCAACTGAGAAGATATAAAAATCTTTTGAGAAATCCAGACTTATGAGAACTGGTGTTTTGGTTAACGCTTGTTTAACCAGTTCAAAGGATGTCTTTGCTTCTGCGGTCCATTTTACCCCTTGCTCCTTTTTCAACATGTTTGTGATATTCCTAAGGAGCTCAGCCAAATTGGGGATGAATCTTCTTAAAAAGTTAATCTTTCCTATGAAAGACTGCAACTCTTTAATGTTCCGAGGATGGGAGATTTGCAATATGGCTTCAATCCTCATGGGATCTATCTTTATACCCTCTTCTGAAATGATATGTCCAAGAAGCTTACCTTCTTGGAGCCCGAATAAAGTTTTCTTGGGGTTCAAAGATATCCCAAACCTTCTGCACTTCTCGAAAACTTTTCTTAAATGTTCTAAGTGTTCTTCATCTGTTTTTGAAAACACAGTTACATCATCAAGATAAATAATGATGAAGAAACCTAATTCTTCCGAGAATGCTATGTCCATGGCTCTCTGAAAGGTTGCTCCAGCATTCATTAAACCAAAAGGCATTTTCACATACATGAAAGTGCCCCATGGTGTAGTAAAGGCTCTCTTCAATTGATCATCAGGGTGGACTAGGACTTGGTTATACCCTGAATAGCCATCCAGCAAAGAGATTCTTTTAGACCCTACCACCCTTTGCAAAATATGATCCATCTTGGGCAAAGGGTAGTTATCCTTTAATGAAGCTTTGTTTAAATTCCTGAAGTCTATACAAAGCCTGATTTCTCCGGTCTTTTTCCTAACTGACACTAGATTAGATACCCACTCAGAATATCTAATAGGGACAATAATACCGGCATCATGCATTTTCATAATTTCCTTCTTAACCAATGGCAACTGGACAGGGTTGATTCTGCGCAGTTTTTGTTTGAATGGTTTTTGGTTTTCTTTAAGAGGGATTTTGTGCTGTATTATTTCGGTGTCATAGGACTTAAGATCTTCGTAACTCCATGCAAAAACATCAGAAAATTCTTTAAACAGCTCCAAATATTTAAGTTTAATGTGAGCTGGTAAAGTTTTAGACAGTTTAATCAATCTCGGTTTTTCCTCACTGCCTATATTACATTCCTCTACTTCAGTTTCCACAGGTTCCAATTTTGGTTTGTTGGCCACATCATCAAAATCAAACAGTTCTTCTAGAGGGGCCAAACCCTTGGGCAGACTATCATCATTAGAGTGCAGAGTTTCTATTTCTTGCGTTTCAGGTTTCAGACTCAATTCTGTTCGGCGTGTGGAGGTGATAGTCTGAAGGTTTATATCCACCAGCTGTGGAGATGGTTCTTCTTCACCAAGAAAATTTTCTTCACTGCAGTCTGTATCATAGTCTGAATCTGAACTATGGGGTTCAAACTCATTCCTGAATTGCATGAAGTCTTCTATTTGTTTATCTCCATCAAATACCTGCCAATATTTCTTGTTATCCGGGATAGCTGGTCTGAATTTTATCTGAGAGGTGTCATCATACAGCATTGGGCAGGTTCTAGCGACAAAGGCTAAATTGTGGGCAGCAATGTTTCTTTTCCTTGGGACAAAAGATAAGGTGTACTCGTTAAATGTTTTTAAAAGATCAATGACATCATTCCTGTAGGCCCTAAGTCTGGGGTGATTTTCATTATACTCCCCATTGACTTGCCTAATGATTAATTCAGAATCCCCATATACATCGATTCTCTTGGCACCTAGTTTTTTTAAAAGATGCAAGCCCAAGAGAAGGGATTCATATTCTGCTATGTTGTTGAAACACTGAAAGTTTAATTTGCATGAAATACATTCTGTATGATTATTTTCAGTGTTAGTGATCCAGACACCTGCACCTGCGTTTGTTTTGGTGCATGACCCATCAAAATACATAGTCCAGAGAGGCGGATTTTCAGTTTGATGAATGGACTTTGTATCATTAAATTCCTTAAGTTTTTCATCGGGTTGAAGACTGTCTCCCTGACTGCCATAATTTAAGTTCAAAGGATGGATGACTTGCATTTCAAGATCTGTGTTTAATTTACTAGGACCTTCGGACACGGTACACTGTTTTGGCAATTCGGCATCGTTTTTCTCCCCTTTTATTCCAGCCACGGATTCTTTCGAAACAAATTGTTCGGTGAGTGTTTCATCATTGAACATGATAAAAGAATCAAGGCTCGTGTTTATAGCATAGAGTGGGGAGTTTTGAGGCCGCTCCTGGCTTGTTACTGTGTATTGCATGTGAGATTCCCTATAAAGCCTCCTAGTTTGATTGAAGACAGGGATGGTTGCATAGGTCATGTCCATTTGCATAGTCCCCTGTAACTTAGCCCCCCAAGATCTTGATAAAATCATTCCATACTTTGGAGGAACATCAGCCACAACAACATCCATGACTAAACATTTGGCCGGAATTTGGGCTAGATTAACACAGAGATCTTTAATCAATCCTAGACACTTAACTCTACTTGAGTCAAAGGAGTATAGGTCTTTGTAGGGTCTGGTAATTTCAAGACCCAGGCTTTCCATTACAGCTTTTGGCATTAAATTATGGGAAGCGCCTGAGTCATGCATAGCATTATGGAGAATTTTGTCATGAATGTTTAAGCTTACATAAAAGGGAGGGACAGGGCCCTCTTGGAACTTGCCTTCAATCTTTGGACCAAAAATAAGCTCTGGTTGGTCATCACTAAGATTGAGAGTATCTTCGTTATCCTCTAAGTTTAAAGCCTTCAAAATTTTGGACCTATACACATGCTAAGCAGCCAACTCAATCAAAGGAACAGAGATTTTGATCTTTGAGATTTCCTGTTCCAGGCTGAAGAGGTTTTGATTCTTTAGAGCATTGACTTCAGCCTTGTTTACTGCCACTTTATCAGCAACAGCAGCTTGCTGATTTGGTTTATCTACAGTTGAAACAGTTACTTTTACAGGAGTACTAACTGAGGTGCTAGTACTACTAATGTTTTCACTCTGTTTTTCAATATTTTGAGCGTCTTTCTCTTTACCACTACCAGAATCGACAGCCACCGTTTTGTCCTTTTGTTTGATTGTTTTAGACTTGGTTGCAGTGCTGTTTTGAGAAGGTTCGTCAGAGGTTTTATTGTTGGGGGTTTGTTGATTAGATCTACTCCTGAGTTCATATTCCCTTAAAGGTTCTATGACAGCATTCTCCATGTTTTGATAGTCATTCTGATTATCATCTCTTCTGTCATCATAAGGTGTATAGAGGCCTTGTTTATTATCATAATGAACCTCAAAGTCATCATCATCTACCCCAAACAAGTTTATATCATCTTCCTCTGTTATCTGATCTGTTTGTTCAACCTCACTTAAAAATTTCTGATGAAAGGGAGGGATGATCTGCTGATCATCCTCCCTGGGTCTGTTTGGAGGCTGATTTCTTCTAAGATTCTGATTCTGGTTTTGATTTCTGTTTTGAGGAGCATTTTGATTTAGACTCGCTTGTGCTCTCTCTAGAATGCTCATTTTCTTCATCATTTCTTCCATCATTCTTTCCATCTTTGAGCTTGAAGTAGATGGGGTGGGTTCCTCCCTAAAAGATACTCTCTTTTCAGCTTTCATCCTTGCTCTTTTCTCCATGAGATTCACCTCTACAGAAAGGGCACCTCTTTGCATATCTTCAAGGGTTGCAAAGACTCTTTCTCTGAGTGAATATGTCATGTCTGGATCGAACCCTTCAGGAAATTTGTTTAAGGCTGATCCCTGAGGAGGTTTCAGTTCAGGGGAAAGTGCATTATACACACTGTTGAACCTGGTACAATAAGCTTGTACACTTTCCCCAGGGTTCCTATGGAGATTGTTATAGTCAGCAAGGACTTAGAGAGGGTTTTTCCTTACTTCCCATTTGTTTAAAAATGTTTGATGGAAGGCTTGAAGGTCGTTGATACTATGGGGGGTTAAACCTTTAAACCATTTTCTGACTTCTCCCCCCAAACTTTGAGCAAACAATCTGATTTTGACAGATTCATTATCAATCTCATTTCTGTCAAAGTAGTCATTCATCTTGTCCACATGTTGAGAGGCTGTTATGGTATTATTAGCATCATATAATGGAATCTTGGACTGATAGTCCTGTGGAAGATTGACTAATGGTACAGGAAGGACTAAGGGAGCATACCATGCTGCCATGATATGTGGTGGGGGTGGGTTTACAAGTGGAGGTGTGGGTTGAAGTGGAGTGGTTTGACCAGTGGATGAAGGATGAACAGAAGTGGATGGAACAACAGTAGATCTCTGAGCTGATCTTGGGTGAGAGACACCTAAATTATGTAGAAAATGTAAATCAGGAGGTGTTGATTCTCTATTCCCAAGAGTCCTACTGGTTTCGGGAGATGAAAGGGTAGGTTCAGAATCTAACTGATCTAAATCACCAAATGACCTAGTTCTAAATGGGTTTAATAAGTCAATTTGTGATTCATGAAGACCTGAAAGGTTCTCAGGGACTGAATTGGCTCTTAGGGGTGGTCTGAAAATAGTTGAGGATTGTATCCTAGGAGACCTCCTAAGAATTCTTTCCGGGTTATCAACTATTTCAGGGGGATCTGGGTAAGGATGGGCTCTAGTGTGGATCCTTTTAGGAGCCACAATGTTTATATGTTTAGACCCACCTAAACAAGAGAAGTTTAACCAGATATGACAATCTTTAGGTGGTTTAACTAATCTGTTTTTCCCAATTCGACTCCTGCAGTCCTCTACCTGAGTTTGAATGATTTTATAATGATAAGGGTTCTTCCCAGTGGAGTCTTAAGGTCTGCTCAGGATGGTGGAGTTGCCAGGTGGAAGGTTCAGAGAGTTTTTACCGAAGTACACTGTCCACCTCAGTGTTTGTGGAACATTCCTTTTCAAGGATATCTCAAAATACAACAACTCTAACCAGAGGTTGACTGGGAGGGCATTCACTAGATGTGTCACCCCCAAAAGAGGATGAGATCCAGAGGCTACCTGGCCCTTTCCAGACTCTGTCTAAGAGTATAGGGTAAAACACATCAAAGACGTATACAGGTATCAAAACTTGTGTTTTACTACCAATCTGAAATGTTTTTGGTATTTTCTGAATTGTTTATATTGTGGTTTAAAATAATGTCCTAGCTTTGCCTCAAAACTTAGCTACGGTTAAGAAACGAAGACAGTCTATCCTTGTGGCTAAGCTAGCTGATTTTCCAAGGTTAGATAAAGACTTTAAAGAACCCTAGGATTGACCTAGTTTGTCACTGATTCAAACGAGTTTTATCATGATTACCATTCTTTGGTAGTGCTTGGAAAGGTTTCTTTTTACTCTCAAGATGTTTATATGAGGATTCTGGGTAAGGCTCCCCAGCGGAGTCGCCAGAAATGTTAGGTTCTGGTGGCTCAAGCTGGCTAATAAAGAAAGTGCTCTATGAACCCCAACGCAAGCTTCTTTATGAATAGATTTGAAATAGATTTGAATGTAAAAGACTCTAAGTTTTCCCCAGTGGAATCGCCAGAAATGTTAGGTCTCTGTAACAAGCAAGATTGGCAAAGTCCGATCACAGAGTTAACATCATTTCAACCAACTTTGGGATTCTAGGATCTGGCCCTCCTGAATCCGGAGAGGGATCTCTCCAATATGTACAAAGATGGATATTGTCTTTGAAGTTTGGGGTGATGATATTAGGCTAGTTATGAAGGCCAAGGGTTTTGTTTGGTTTTCTTGGATGGTTGAACATAGTTGCTGTCTGAGACGGAAAGATCTATATGCGAATAGGTTCAAAGGAGAAGTTGCAAGTAAACAAAATAAGCTTTGATTCTAAAGAAAGATGATGGCAAGTTTTCAATCCATTGGGCTATGGAGTCATAAGGGAATTTAATTGAAACATCCAGGTTCAAGAGTAATCTATGGGGCAAGTCATCTAGGCCTAAGGATCTCTTTGAAGTTTGATTTATGGAATGGGGTGATACAACAAGAAAGGGAAATGACAGATGCAGAACAAAGAGCAGCCCAGGATCTGGTAAGTACTTTGAAACTAGCCAGCCTTTGACCAGGCACTTAAGAAAACATAGAAGCAAACTAGGATCTGGTAAGTACTTTGAAACTATCCAGCCTTTGATACGCTTCTTATAGAAAACAGATTTAAAAAACAAAGGGAAACTTGAAGGCAACCTTTGGAGCAGAAACTAGCGGGCAGGGCTCACCTTTCTCCTCATCTTAGTTCTCCTTTACTTAGTTACTTCCAAGACAATCACCAAGATAACACAGAGTGGCCCAAGATCTGATAAGTACTTTGAAACTAGTCAGCTTTTGACACATCCCAAGGGAAACAGAAAAACAGTTGAGCAAACAAGAAAGGGACTCAGGGCTAACCTTTTATTTCCTCAATTCATTCCTTACACAACATATATGAAAGTAACATTTAAAAATAACATTCAGCAGTGACGAAAAGATGAGGGAACGCCAGCATCTCTGTACTTAGACTGAATTAAATCATTTCTAAATAACACAATAAGAGGAAAACATTGGGATAAAGATTTTTCAGCCAGAGAAGATCACTGGTGTACAGCTAACTCTAACACTGTTTAAACTGTTCTTTATAGTGGAAAATGAAACAAATTGAAAACAGAAATAAAATGACAAGTTACAGTGAGAATAACATCACCATCAACATAGACCAGGATCCCATAAATCAGCTTGTATTGATTGCTTCAAACCGATTACAATCTTCAAATCCAATGTTTTAATCCATCTCTTTTCACAATCTAACCTATCTGTTACAAGCAAAGCTCCAAGAGCCCATGAAACCACTATTTACAGTCAAGAGTTTTCCACTCAGAAATAGCTACAGCGCTTCAGCAATTACATTGACAACCAACTAATCCAACCCCTCACTCATCTTCTATTGAAGTATTTATAGAAGGATGAGGAGGTGAGATCTGATGAAAAGATCTCGAATACAATTAATGCAGAATTAATGTCTTCCTGACCCTGGGAGGTTCGATGAAGAAATTCTACAGGTGTTACATTGCATTAATGTATTTATACTTAAGAAGTAAGCTCGAAGAGAGCTTATATTGACCTTTGAGGCTCTGCGTACTGTTAGGGTTACTCTGCAAACATTCTGGCGTTGATAACTGGTGCAGTAATAACTTGTTTGGTTGTTCGAGGCATAATATCTGATCTTGTTCAATAAATTCATCCTCTGATTGAGCTTTCTGAGGCAATAGGTGGCACTGTGGTGGTTGAGGAATCAATTCGCCTCAAAGTATGGCGGTGGAGGCGATCTGTCTGATGAACACTTTTAGGTTTTGCTTTAATCCGTGTTCTGAGCCGGGGATTAGGCTTTTGATAACCGTCTTAGCCGTAATCCCCACCAATCTTCCCACAAAACCACTGCTCTGGTTCATTCTATCTTTAATCTGATACTCTTTCTCTACTCTGATACTGGCGGCCTTCTTCAAGCTTTGTAGGGACGTGCGGCAACCAAAGCTCATGAAACTTTGTAGATGTCTTTGTTCTACTCCGTATGATCGATCTCCTGGAAAAATATGAAGGATTGGAGTCGTCACCCTCATCCTTTAAATTTCGGAGAATACGAAGAAAAAACCTTTGAAAACCTGCAAAAAACAAGAAAAATGAGGAAATCCTGCGTTATATGGATAGACTGCATCGGAGGGCGTGCGGGAGAAAGGAGAGATCGGGACCGTTGATCGTATCGCGATCAACGGTTGGGAGCAAATCGAACGGTCAACGCGGAAGAAAGTGGACCGTATAAAGGAATCGGGAGAGGGAATGCAGACCGTCGATCTACAGAGATCGACGGCGGGGATTGGGTTTTAAACGCGCTGGGGCAAATTTAACGGACGAGCGAATTGGTTAAAGGGCGAGCGGGAAAGGTGATCGGGAACCGTCGGATGGGAGGGCCCAGATCCGACGGCGGGGATGAATCCCGCCGCGGGGCCATAGGATAATGTTTAACGCGCGGGAGATAGACATATCACGGCGGTTTTCGGGGTGAGGTGGAGAACACGTGTCGGCCGGCGGGTGGGATCGCTAGCCGACGGCATAAAACCGCGTCCGGACGAAAGGTGGTGCGGGCACAAACCGGTGGGGAAAAGAAAACAGCGCATCGAAAAAAGGGGGGGGAGGGGTCCACCAGATGAGTGGTACACTCCGCACCGTTGATCCGTGGGACAGATCGACGGCGGAGTTTTAATTTCGATTTTCTTTGGTAAAAAAATAAAACAAACCCAACCTTATCTTTTACAAAGGTTTTAACGCTTTCGGATGATAAATTATTTCCGAGGTTTAAGCGCCTAGCGGGTTTAGCACGCGGTTCCGGCGGGAGAACATATGGATGGGGAGAAAGCAGGGGCTTAGCCTAAGGGGCTAAATCTCAACGCATAGAAAATGTGTGTTTTTCTATGGTTTTTTAATGATTTTTGCAAGAGGAGAAGGCTCCGATAGATCAAAAAGTGGGTTTTTGACCTTGGGAAATGAGATTAATGGAGGAATATGGGATATAAAAGGGTTTGATGGGGTTCTTTATGGGTGAAAGGAGAGTTGAAGAAATGAGGAAAAAGGAAGAAGGGGAGAAGAAAAAGGGGGAGGATGCAGCAACACTTTGATTAGGATTTTCATGGTATATCAGAGGCAGAGGGGATGGAGAGTATGTAGAACCAATCAGTAGTTTATAACCTTGCCAACAGACTTCAAGTACCAACAATTTTCAGTATTTTAAACTTGTCTCTTGAAGGCTGCAAAGAATATTTAGCCACCAACTACTATAATTGAAAAATATGGGTGGCTAACAAGAGGCACCGAACAAGAGTGGAAGCTGGAACCAAGGTACACCGCCCTCTAGACCTGTCTGCTGGAATGAAGGAGCTGATGTCGACAGAAGGAGGTCTACCATAGGTGAGGCAATGAGAGATCCTCAACTAAGGCACGAGAGAAAATAGTAGAGCGATGGACAGAATAATACCAATGATGAAGGTGGAATGGAGGGGACTGAGTAGCGAATGGACGACTTCCCTTGCTAGAGCATAAAGGGCATGAATGACATGGCAGCGATCAACACAATATCATCAGGGATAAGGGATAGTGGGACTGAAGGCCATAATGTGCGACACAAGAGAGAGACCAAGAAATGAAGGATGGAGGACTATAGCAGGGTACAAAGGGACTCGGGATAGACTCCATGAATGCGATGACGACTCCACTCGGATGCTCTAAAAAAGAGCGACTCGATGGTGCTGCCACATAGTAAAGGTCCAATGGGGTACCATAAAAACATGAGTACAAGATGGTAACTCACGACGAAAATTGACACGAACAAAGACAAGTAAGGAGGCAAAGTGGTGCCCCAAGTACAAGTGATGTAAGTGAAGAAATGTGATTTTAAGGAGGAGGTGGAGTGACCCCTCGGGGACAAAATGTGTCTTGGTGAAGTGTCAAAGTATGAAAATGAAAAATATGCTGGCTATCTAAAAGAAAATAAAACATGCATTTCGGAAGGGAAATGCTAAGGGTAATATTTCTTAAGATAGAGTGCATTGCGAGGATTAGGAAGGGGATTGCCTTCGAAGTCCTCTAAGAGGTATGCCCCCTTACCGAGATCCTTACTGATGATGTAAGGGCCTAGCCATAATGAGTCAAACTTCCCATGACCAAGGACATCATGGGCCTGGTCATATACTAGAACAAGGTCGCCTTCGTGGAAAGTACGAGGCTGGACTTTTCTGTCATACTGAGCTTTGGTGCGTTTCTTGGCCGCTTCCATGGTTTGCAATGCAACACGACGGTCTTCGGAGGCACGCTCAAGCATGATAAGTCATTGTTCTAGAGGTTGGGTGTCAGGGAGAAGTTCAACGGCCAGATGAAGGGAAGGGATTTCACACTCGATCGGTAAGACTGCCTCCTCTCCAAAAATGAGGTGGAAAGGAGTAAACCCGGTGGCAGTTTTAACAGAAGTTCGATAGGCCCACAAAGCAGGGAAGAGCATGAGATGCCAGTTGGTTTTGTGCTTATTCACCATTCATTGAAGCATGGTCTTGAGGATCTTGTTGACTGCGTCAAATTGGCCATTACCTTGGGGGTAATAGGAGGAGGAATATTGGTGCTCAAAACCCAACAGTGAGGATAGCTCACGCCATATCTCATCTTCAAAATGTCGGCCGTGGTCAGAGACCAGTTGTTTCGGAACCCCGAATCGAGTGATAACGTGGTTAAAGAAAAAGAGGGCTGCGGTAGCTTCCGTGTTGTTAAATGTTGGCATAGCCTCGGCCCATTTTGTGAAATAGTCGACCGCCACGATGATATATTTATGGTTACCAGCGGATGGCGGGCGACACTCCATAAAGTCGATGGCCCATTTACAAAAGGGACCAGTTGAGACGACCGGATGGAGGGGAGCTGGGGGAGCTCGTGCCTTAGGGGCGAAATGTTGGCAATTGGAACAGTGTTTGACTGCTTCAATGCAATCACTGAAGAGGGAAGGCCAGAAATACCCAGCGCGCATGACTTTTTGGGCAGTAGCAAGACCGGAGAGATGGCCACCGCAAGCGCCGCTATGGCAGGCATTGAGGACTTGTTCAGGTTCAGCGTGCGTGAGGCAACGACGAAGGACAGTATCTATACCGCGACGATAGAGGTCATCACCGATAAGAAGGTAGCGAGGAGCCTAGTGTCGGATACGTCGTCGCGCGTCACGATCAAGGTGAAGAGAAAACTTTTGGGTTCGCAAGTAAGTGAGGATATCGCCGTACCAAGGATCGTCCGAAGTAATGGCGAATAAGTGCTCATCAGGAAAATCATCATTGACTGGAGGATCTTGTGTTCCGGTAGGTAATTCAGAAATGAGTTCAGCAAGGGCTAAACCTTTCTTACTTTTTGGTGTGACAAATTCGAGGTCGAATTCTTGAAGGATGACGACCCAACGGGCGTACTTCCCAGTGAGGATGCGGCGACTCAATAGGAAAGCCATGGGGTTGGAATTAGTCACAACCTTGGTGGAACGCATGAGGATGTAATGACGAAGTTTTTGGACTGAGAACACAACAGCCAACGCTAGTTTTTCTTCATGTGAGTAGGAAACAGGAGGCCCTACTAGGTTCTTACTGACGTAGTAGATCACATGCTCGATACCATTGTCATCTTCCTGGATAAGAACTCCAGCGACCGAATAGGTGGAAGCGGAGATGTACAGGATGAAGTCCCTATCAAAGTCGGGAGGGCGGATCAAGGGAGCGGATGTGAGAGCCTGCTTGAGGGCATCGAAAGACTCATGAGCATAGGTATCCCAAACAAATGGGATATTGGATCAGAGGAGTCTAAGGAACCCATGTGCGGTGGTGGCATAGTCAGGGACGAACCGTCGAAGAAAATTAGCTTTGCCTTGGAGACTTTGGAGCTGGCGTAGGGTACGTGGAATGGGAAGTTCAAGAATGGCTTGAACTTTCAAAGGGTCAAGAGTGATACCATCCTTAGACACTATGAAGCCTAAGAGACGGCCGGCGGGAACGCAAAAGACACATTTCAACGGGTTAAGGCGGATATTATACTTGCGACATCGGAGAAAAATGGTACGCAGATCATGTAGGTGCTGCGCCCGATGCTTAGAACGCGCAGTGAGGTCGTCTAAATAAGCAAGGATAATATGAGCTAAGTCATGGAAACAATAAGACATGGCCCGTTGAAAAGTGGCGCCGGCGTTTTTAAGGCCGAATGGCATAACTCGGTAAGCGAAAGTTCCCCACGGACTGATGAACACGGTTTTAAGTTGATCAGCGGGACGGATAACGATTTGGTTGTATCCGGAGAAACCATCCATAAAGGATAGAACCTCATGCCCTGAACACTCATCAATGATTTGGTCAATAAATGGTGTGGGGAAGTTGTCTTTGGGACAAGATTTGTTCAGGTCTCGAAAGTCCATACAGACACGGATGGTGCCTTGTTTCTTGAGGACGGGAACTGGGTTCGACACCCAAGTGGTGTATTCGATGGGATAAATGAAACCAGCCTGCTTGAGCTTATCGATTTCGGCTTTGATAGCATCGCGTCTGGAAGGATGAATGGGTCTCAATTTTTGACGGACTAGGTTGGCATCGGGCCAAGTGTCGATATGATGTTCGACGATGGTGGGATCGAGTCCGGGCATTTCGGAGTAGGACCAAGCGAAAATATCGCGGAATTCTTTGAAAAGCTTAGTGTAAGCTTCAATTTCTTCCGGAGTGCATTGGGCGCCCAAGGGGATATATTCTTCGATTCCCGGTTTGACCGAAATGTCAATTTTAATGGTAGGGGAGATATTGGCCATGTTTCCTTCTTCGAAAGCATCAGGTGCAGGGATGGGAATTTTGAACCAATCGACTGCATTGGGAATGAAGTCTTTGGTTTCCACAGCATATTGGTCATGGGATTGCTGTGGGAGGAAGTATGCGCGATGGTGCATATCATCCCATGGAAAGTCAGGGTTGGTCATGGCTTCCATAATGTCTTCATCGGACTGGAAGATGGGAAGACTAGAGGAAGGAGGATCATCCGATGATGTAGGACTGTGTGACTGGTCATCTTGTTGAGAAGGGCTCACATGCACAATGTTAGTAGATCCAAGGTCTACTGAGGGGGAACTGAGAGTGTCTGTCGGTCGAAGGTTAGGTGAATCAGCTCTCAAGGATGACTATAGGTATAAAATGGTGGCCGAAGGCTCTGTTGGTTCGACAGCGGGAGGAGGAATTTGAATGGGAGTAGGAATATACTATGTTCCTATCGAAGTAGAACTTGCAGACAAGTGAGAAGGTAGCTTTTCGTGCGTAGCCTTGAATTGGCAGTATGTGTCCAAGGAGGAACGATACTCGTCAAGGCGGGGACAGAGGTGGGTGTAATGGCCATGGAAATCGCACAAAGCACAAGGGTGATTTGTGCGCAAGGTTTTGAGTTTCGGGATAGAATCCGTGATAGTGACGTAGATTTCAGGGATATCAGATTCGGAAAATGTCTCGTTCACCAGGATCTTGAGGTGCGGTAATTCAGGACACGTATGGGTGGTGTGACCGACAATATCGCACAAAGCACACTGAATAGTGGGATTTTGCAGTCGAGGAGGGGTAGGGTTCATCGAGGCGGCTTGGTCTTGATTGGTTGCCCCCCTGTGAGATTTTCCTTTATTTCCTAGAGCGTTCACCACAGGGGCAGGGTCCTGGGGAGGTGCAGGGTGCCTGGTGGTAACAGAGGAAGTGAGGGGGACTGGTTGAACCAGTGTCAAAGCAAGGTAGGGTTTGGGGTGACCGGGTGGGGTAGCGGCTGGAGAGTCAAGGTACCAGACGGGTATGGCCAGGGTCAGGTTAGGGAGAGAGAGGGTGGCCATGACGGGGACCATATAGACTTTGGGAGGGGGAGCCAGGAAAGGTATCTAACCAGCGGGATAATGACCAGGAGGGACAGCTCTGAGATGGTTGAGGCCTGGGGGAACCGACCCAGGAGGATAGAGGGGCTCAGGGATACCAGCTGTAGGAGGCGGGCCAGAAGGAGGAGGTTCGACTGGCTGAGATGAATGGCTAAGAGCAGGTGGCGGTGAGCTAGGTTGAGTCTGAGGTTGCTGACTAGCCGAGGCAGGTCACTTAGGGGCAGCCCGAGATGATTGCATCATGAAAACATTCTATAAGTTGGGATCAGAGATAGGAGGAGGAGGGAGACCAGGAAAAGTTCCAAGAAAAGAGGAGTCTTTATAGATGCTAGGAGAGACACTGGTCAAGGAATTGACGGTTTGCTTATTGGCTACAAAAGAGATGGTCATCTCAGGGGAGGTCTGAGACTTTGGCTCATGATAAGTCAACTGGTCGATGGTGACTATCTTTCCATTGTGAGGAAAATACATCTTGCGAAAAACCGCGGATGGGATAGAAGACATGACATAGGTGTAGCTTTTCCCCAGTAGAATGTTGTAGTCTAGAGGGGCGTCGATGACTTCGACGTCAATGCAAACAGTCTTACCGGCAAGGGTGATAGGACAATTACGAAAAAGGCCAATGGGCTGGGACGCGTGGTCGTCCCACGCTCGAAGGGTGATCATGGAAGGGGCCAAGTCAGGAGATCCGAGTTGCTTCCAAACCGAAGCGGACATCACATAGGTGGATGCCCCCTCATCAATTATACACCGAGAAACGTTGGCATTCCAGATTTTGACTAGGATTTGGAAGGCGACGGAAGCAGGAAGAGGAGGATGTTTTGATTGATGGGCGTCGAAAAAAATCGTTTGGTCATCAGCAGGATCTACAGTGCCCACGCCAGATAGCAGAGCCTTTTTCTGGGAAGGGCACAACTGGAGGAGTTCCAATGTGGAAATGGCAGCAAGAGATTCTGCCAAATCATCTACTATGCTATACGAATGAGCAGCTCGACCAAAAGCAGCATTTTGACGTAATGGTCCCTTAGGAATCTTGGTATGAACCTCAAATTTGGGTTGAGGGATATGTAAGGGGCCATTGGATCTCGAAAGAGGCTCTATAGAAACTGAAGAAGGGGACTCAGGGGCAGATTGAGTGGGAGGCTTGGGGTACTGGCGAGACGGAGTTTGAAGGTGAAGGTCGACGGTTGGGGATGGATCAGAGTTCATCATGAGGATCTGGTAATCGGAGGAACCAGAAGGGGAAGGTTGAGTGGCAACCTATCCGTCAGGTGGTTGGACAGCCACAAATCCTTGCTGAGGGAAAGGATCAGTAAACACAACTGGTTGAGTAGTGGCCACATTAGGGGGAGCATGAGGGGAGGCATGTTTTCCTCGCAATGTGGCTTAAGACTCCCACATCTACCGCATCTGTGGTAAGAGGGGACAATCGTGGGTGTAATGACCATAAACACCGCAACACAAACAAGGCTTATTTCTGCGAAGAGGCCTATCTGGCTTGGGCTGAGTGCCCTGTTGCTGGTTAGCAGTGTTAGGGTCAATACCTTGAGGATTGGGTCCACGAGTACCAGGGGCAGATTGGTTTGGATTTCCTCTCCGCCTTATTTGAGAAGAAGGGGGATTAGTCACGCCCTGCTGTGCAAATACTTGCCCTGGGGGGGGGCTGTAGGTGCTGTTGCGGGGTTGGAGGAGGCAAGGGAGGTGGAAGCGCATATGCTGAAGGAGCTGGTGCACCAGGCTGCGGATAAGGTTAATGGTTAGGTTGGGCAACATTTAGGTAAGAAGGAGGTTGGGAAAAAGGATGAGGCATGCCGTATCCTGGATACATGCTACCTGGAGGGGGAAAAGTGCTAGAGGTGCTGGCCCCTCTCTGAGGGAGACCATAGCCCATAGGAGGTTGAGCATACGGATGAGAAAGGGCTCCAACGATACCGTCAGAGGAATGAGATGCCCCTGGGGCATCAGCGCCTCCGGGCCTGGGGAGGTCAGGAAGGACGGTATAAACATAACCAGACTGAGCATAGATCAGGTCATATTTCAAGGCTATTTGGAGGGCGGCTTCTTCGGTTTGAGGGAAATGGGAGGTGACATCTTTGCCGATGGGAGCTAAGAGAGTGTGAAGAAACCAGTCCATATAAACCTGATCTTCGAAAGGGGGGGCTCGACATAAGCTCCATCTTCTTCGCCATTCCTGAACATGGGTAGAAAGGTGGGTCGAAGAGGTTTGCTTGAAGGAAGTCAAGAGCTTCGTACCAGTATCGTATCGGAGAGGGAGCTGGAAATAATATAAAAACGCTTAGGCAATGGTCACAAAGGTGGTATGGGAAGAGGTGGCTTGGTCAACATACCATTTAGAAGCTTCACCGGTAAGTGTGCGTTGGAACAACCGAAGACGGATGGAATCATCGTAATGGAATTGGAGGAACACCACATGTGCAAAGATCAGACATGGTTGGTTGGATCTTCTCCAGCAAGGCCTTCGAACTTAGGGATGTTGGAGGGGAGCTTGGTTGGCATAACAGGCCAACCAACATCATGGCAGATAGGGTCATTGATCAACTGATTGAAATCGGGGAGGCTAAGGCCTGCGATGTACGGTAGCAAGGGTGCAGCCGAGGTAGTTCCTATGGCAGTTCCGCTAGTAGTAGTTCCGGCATTAGGGCCAGGATTACCGCTAGCGTTAGGCCATAGACCAGACATAGTGAAGGTGACAGGGGGAGAACCAGAAGTAAAAGGAGAACCCAATGAATCAGAAGAGGAGTCGGAATGTGGACTCGAAGGAGGACTGGCTCGACGACGGCGGGACGGAGCAGGTCGATCGACCGGAAACTGAGGGTGAAGGCCAAGAAGTCTCTGGGAGGCGCACCTTGGGGCGCAATGGTGACAACACAAACACGGCACGAGGGGAAGAAGAATGACTGACAAAGGCAGGGAGGTGCAGAATCAAGTGATTACAATGTCGAAACAAGGGCAACAAGGTGTAGTGTCAATTGATTTTAAAGTCTTTGCCTGGCAGTGTAAACCAGGCTCTTCTTTTCTTAGGGTGAGTGTGTGGCGTGCATTAATTTTAATTTTTAAACCCTTTTCGTTTTGAGAGTAAGAGAAAAAGTGTGCTGCGTAACTGAAAATAATGCTGCAAAAACAGTATATAATGCTGAAATAACAGAAAATTAACAGCTACTAGTGCATCGATTGAACCCAAGAAGGCGGGTCTCTCAAAAATAATCTAAAAGAGGGAAAAAATCTAGTGAAAACACAGTAAAAAGAGGCCAATAGATCTAGGGTCCAAAGGGACAGGGATCTAAAGGAGAAAGCTGCTGAAAAGAGGTGCAGATCAGAGCCAAGAGGCAGAGGCAAGGTGGCTGGAAAAAAGGAGGAAATCAGCAAAAAGCGGAAAGGAAAGGGAGCGGATCCTAAAGGGAGGTCCAAAAAAATCTACAAGAGGTGATTTGAAAGGAAGCAGAGCTTACTTAAAGGGATCTGAGGATGAGGTATCAGATCTAAAAAAGGGGAGGCTGAAACTCTGAAAAAACAGACAGCTGAAACAACTAAAACTCTTCCACCAAAAGTGGAGGGTACTGAAGCCCTAGGGGGATAGGTTCCCACTTGGATGAGAAAAACAGATCAGAAACAGGTCCAAACGGGTGGAGACAGAGGCTGGAAAACCCTGACAGAAGCTTCAGCAAAACCCAGAAAAATTGCAGAAAAACAGCAGAAAAAAGCACGTGTCGCAGGTTCTGACATGTTTTCCTATTCAGGTCATAGAAAAGGGGCTGAAAAGTGTGACCTGGAGTCCAGGTCGCAGTTTTTGGGCTGAAAAGTGTGACCTCCAACTCCTGTTGTCCCGACGGCAGATTTGCGGAAAAGTTGTCGTCTCAGTTGCGGTTGATGTCTATCACCTGCGCAATAGGGCTAGAAACACGCGGAAGTTAGAAATTTTAATGTTTTAGGGTTTTATAGGTGAAAAACAACATGAAAATAGGAAAAAAAAAACTGAAAATAAACCCTAGGGTCTGAAGTAGCTCGATATGCAGGAATATGAAAAACGACAGCGGTCGTAATTGAAAACCTGTGTGGAGTCGCCAATTGTTAGTATGAATCCTTTGTCGAAGTGTACAAAAAAATACCACTTTAGCTACGCATAACTAATAGCCCTAACAACAAATATGGTTGCCAATATCTTCAGATCTGCAGTTATTTGACCAAGACAAGTGTTGCAAGAACCAGATCTATGCATAGAAAGACATTAAGCAGTGAAAAACAAGGTTTTGCTCCATATATCCAATAGACAAGACAAGAACAATTTTTGAAAGAATTTTTTGTATTAAGGGCACCTGGGAGGAAAACAAGAAGATGTTTCCAATTCTCCTCAATGGGATGGGTTCTTGGAAGTCCTCAGCACTTCAGATCTAGCATTTCTCTCTCTTGTTGGTGTAGAAAACCCAGACACAAATAGAACTCAAAGGGAGCTCACACAGAAAATAATAGAAAATATGACAATGATAATGGCTCAAAGTCAGACCAAGAGTTTAGATCCAGAGTGATCTAATAGACAACAAAAGGTAAAGAATGGTAGGAAAAACCCTCCTATTTATAACAAAATATTGGGTCATTCTAGATCTTGGTGCATGATTAAAATAACATTAACCAAATCTAGATCCACATTTTATGGAATATTTTATTATATTTGTTGGAGGGAAAGGGTATTTGACTTGGGTCAAATCCCTTTATTTGTAAGTAATAAATAAATAAATGATTTATTTATCATTTTAAGGAAGTGGTTGGATGATAATCAAATAAATAATGATTTATTTAATTATTTATGGGTGATTTAGTCATATTTAACAATGAATATTATTTAAATAAAGTTTAAATAATTATTCCTAGAAAATAATAAGATAAATAAAGATTTATCTAATTAATTTCTTTGTTTTGGGTTAAACATGACCAGGAAAATCAAGCAAATATAGGTTTGTTTAATATTTCCTTTTGGGGTTTCCTGTTTAGACCATAAACAACCTAATAAATGTGTTTTATTAAGTTATTTTACATAGTGAAGGCAATTTTACTTAGGGTAAAATTGGTCTTACATGGTGTACTTGGGTCCATCTAATGATAGTAGGTTAGATGACCAAAAAATGGTGTAACAATAAATATGATGGATGAATTATAATCTAGCATATGTTTTTTGTGCAAATAACGGGGAGAAACTGTAAACCACTTGTTCCTTAAATGACATTTTTCCAAAACAGTCTGGGATGTTGTGAGTTTATAACAAAGGAAAAAGGGAATTGGACAAGTGAAAATGTTGAGGATGCATTGCAAGTGGGTAGATGATAGAGAGGTGAGTGCCCAGCCCTTCCTACAGAAGTTCTTTGGTCAACATGGATTTCCATGAACAAATTTATATTCCAAGATATTGTTGTTTCCCCCTCACAGATGCTACACGAGATCGAATATAGTTATGGCGGCCTGCCAGAATATGTTCCTTCACACTTGTTTTCAAGCAGAGAAACTCCAGAGCTGATGAACTGAAAAAAAGGAGATGGGGTCTTCTCTCTTACCCACAGGCAGATTGACATCTAATCATGTTATATTTTGTATATTGCATGTTGGTAACTCCATAAAAGTTTATATATCAATATAGTTCTTGAAGTAATGTTCAAAAGGAAATTTTCTATGATAATAATGGGTAAATGCCTAGCCTATCAGTAGACTATTTTATAGTCTTTCCTGGGGAAAAGAGCATCCTGGATATTTCAGTCCAAAGTCAACTATGACTATTACAAAATGTACCATTACCTCTTTCTATTGAAATTCAAAAAATTTCAGAAGGAAAAAAAAAACTACATACTCAATCCAAAATATTTCAATAATTGGTTTCCCCTTGGATTAATGAAATAGTGGAACAAACTCATTAGAATCATTACACATTGAGTAATATTTTAGGAAATAATGTACTGACCTGTAAAGCATCTAGAGAAACGGCTGGTTGACTTTCTACTGAGTTGTCCATTTTTTTTTTCTGGTTTTATAGCTTGACCACTACCATGCTCGCCATTATCTGTATGTAAATAATTCTCTTCTGGACTGTCTATGTTGCTCAATAAACTATTTTCACCAAAGATATGGGCAGTAGTCTCACGAGAAAATTTTGTCACCATGGAGAATTTTTCCAAACCATGAATCAAAATCTCATGAGCAATATTCCTCAAGTACTCATTTTGAACCCCACCATGTTTCAAACCACCATAAATTTTTTCTTGGTAGTTTTGATTGGAAGTATTCGTTGTGTTATGAATATAAGGAGCTGGTCCTTCTATATGAAGAGAAGATCTGATGTTTGCAACTGGAAGTGCTCCAGGTAGTTCCAAAGATGTTAGACTTCTCTGCAGCTAAACAACAATCCACACATTGCAAAATTCAACTTATGACATGGAATCTCCTTTTAGCAAAAATGAATCTCAAGAAAAACTAGGGATTAAAACTATAGACACAAAATGAGCTTTAAGGTATAGCCTCATAAGGTAATTATCTGAAGCGGATCTTGAATGTCATTTACAAGAAATACATTGGCATCATCAGTAGACCTAAAAAGACAAAATATTGTAGTTACATTTTCTTGGGTCATACCATTGTACTGAACATATTACTATATCAATTTCCATGACTGAACTATGAAGTTAACTAGAAATTGCACCATATGTTGCAAAGGAAACGATGTAAAGCAGTAATATAGGAAATAATAGTATTAGATTTGCAAGAATATGCTTGGGAGTTAAATTTGTATAGAAAATAGTAGATGATTCATAAGTTTTTCAAAAAATCATTCTAGGAGCAAGGATCATGTTTCTTCCTTTTTCAAAATTTCAATTTACAAGAGTTCAACGATTGATAAAAACCACAAACTCTGTTTTCTAAAGAGTTGCTGGAACACGAATAGACTGACCTTCCTACCACTGTGTCCATTGTGTCCATTGTTACATTACTTCATTTTTCCTAAACTGGACTGACTTGGATTATAGTTTTGCAGAGTCACATAACCACCATATGGAAAAATGCCTTAAATGAGGCATCTATTAATCTGACATTCTGTTAAATTTTCTTTTAAGAAAATCTAACATTTAGTTTAATCACCAACTATTCAAAGAGGCATAAGGCATATATTTAAATTTCAAAGTAATTCAGTTTCATGCTGAGAACATCAGAATCTGATAGTAAGTGTGTGTCCAAAGAGGTTGCTCTTTACACTAGTTTGCCATTTAGGTCACCATTATGGGCAGCTGCCAGAATCGTTGCTACTGCATCTGCTGTATTTTTCCATTGCTCAGTCTATACCCTCAATCTCTTCATTTCGGCTTCCATAGCCAAGTTAGCAGCCTGTGCGGCCTCAAGTTGCTCTAATGATCTGTTTTCTCTCTGGCTACTGTTTTCCATCTCGAGAATGGCAACTTTTAGCTTCTCTATAGCCTCCTCCTCCCTGACATTAGCAGCCTCAAATTTTGCAAGGGCCTATGTTATTTTTTCCTGTACACTAGCTTCTGCCTCCTCAATTTTTTTATTTACTGAATCATTACCTTCCAATGAAAGTGAAGAGTCGGAATTTGGAGCAGTGGCAAGTGATTTCTCCATTTGCTCCATTTTTTCTACAATGGAAAGCTCTTTGCATTTAAGATTTTCATTTTCTTCCTTGATATTCTGCAGTTCATTCTCTTGATCCATTAGAGAGGCTTTGAGATCTGCCACTTCCATATTTCTCTTTTCTAATTCTTCTTTTGCGGCATTGGCCTTGGCTTCAGCTTCTCTCAGAGATGCCATCGATTTACCCTCTCTTTTAGTAGATCGAGTCATGATTTCCTCTGCTTCTAGCTTATACTTTTCAATACCTTCTTTGACATGTTCTACCTCCAACCTAGCCTCACTCAGCATTGAATTAAATTTTCCCTCCGTGGCTTCCAAAGCAGCCCTCAATTGTTCAGTTTCAATTCTTGCGCTCTGCACCTCTTCATAAGCAGTCTCTAGTTCCATTTTAGCTCGCCCAGCTTCTGCAGTAGTTTGCAGAAAATGGAGTTCCAGGTTTTCCACTGCCTTCTTATTCTTCTCTACTCCTTCAGCTTCTTTTGAAATCATCTCTTCCTCTCTCTTCTTTGCTTCAACCAAGTCCGATCTAGTTCTTTCAAGCTCAGCATTCAGGGAGTGTATAGTTTCTGTAAGGGAACCCAAATTAGATTTTGCCTTTTCCAGATCTGCATTTGTTTCTTGAAGCTCTGCAGTTATTGATCTCAGGGACTCCAGTGCTTTATTCTCCTCGGCTTTTTCTCTCTTAGTCTTCATTCTGGCTTCCTCTAAATTAAGGTTCGCTTCACGAGCTATCATGGAAATCTTTGATTCGGATGCTCTGGCTTATTTAAGCTCATATCTGAGCATCTCCAAAAGAGTATGCATATCCACTGAATTTGGCACAAACATCTTCAAAGTGTCAATCTCTAGCCGCAAACCCTGAATTTTCAAATTAGCCGCCTCAACCTGAGCTATAACCATAGCCTTGGAATATTGAAGGTTCTTAAGCCATAAATTCCAAATATTCCCCTAACTACATCAATTGACAAACCATCACATTATCATGATCATGAGGACCATCATTGTTGACAGAATTTAAAATTTTATATTACTGAATAATCGGAGTATCTTCCTAATAGAAAATAGAGAGGTTGGTTTATCTCAAAATCTCTATCAATTTCATGAAAACGTAACGTAGAATTTTGCATTTATGTTTTCTCACATGATCAAATATTCAATGCTTTCCTTCGCAATGGATCATTATGCAGATGGAAGCTCTCTAATATAAGTATGAATTGTCCATGCAAGTTGTGTGGTTATTTTTCCATTGCTTATCGTGGTATTTTATGATATCATAAGCTACATAAAACCCAATAATAAATTCTGGTCCAAATCCTTGTTTTCATCATGCATGGATTGTACTCCTGCAACCATTCTGCAACATCAGCTAAAAGATAAAGCCCAAAAAATTTGATTTCAGATTTAGCCCTTTGTTTCTCAATTTCGAAAGGGCTCTTGCTGCCCTCAGAGACCAAACTCTGATTCCTCTTGGGTTTCTTGGTAACAGGCAGATGGCAGGGGCAATAAATATAATTAGAACTATTTTCATGGCCAGCAATAAGCCTCAAATCCCTAATTTCTCCATTCAAGTTCCCTGACTGCAATTCCATGTCCTGTGCAATAGCCATAGACATTGAACAAGATGAAGAGGCCTCCACCGAGGGTTTTCTGTTGGAGGTTGTATATTGACTACATGCCTAGTGCATCAAATGAGGCAAAAGACAAGGAATTGTATGTTGATTTCGATTACTGAATTATTTTTTGATAGGCAAAAGACTCTAGCCCATTTGGATCTTATAAATTTACAATCAACATGGACTAGTCAATTTTGTCATTTGCAACTTTCCATTATATGTAATATAGTATATCATTTGGAGTTCAGGCTCTGAGTTTTTGAATCTTGATTGAAGTGTCTAAAACTAATGCATATTCACATTTCACATTATTAAAAAAATCACAGATGGTCTTGCTTTGACAGACTAACTGACCCACAAAGGGTGATGCTATGCACATACCTGAAGGAGATTCTAGCGAGCAGCTTGAAATGCCACAACCCCGACATTGAACCACCATCTCGTTGGAAAATATCCTAATTTTTTAATTTGTACACGTCTATTTTTTTCTAATTTTGTGTGCCTAGGGAAAATTCACATGACCTGGACTCGACAATGACTTGGTAAATCCAAAGTGGAGACTCAAAAAAACTCCACAATATCACAGCTTAGTAAAAATACAGCGAAGTAAACTCAATCAAACTTAGCAAAATTATTGAACAAAAGTGAATCTGAAATATTTTAATTAGGAGTATTGAGTCAGCTAGCTAGCTCTGAGAGCAAAATTAATTTGGGATTTCTCATAGACTTATACAGAATGCTTATAATTGATATAAAACCAATACTCACGTGGAGAAATGAGATGAAATTTCATGAAAATGGGCTAAAATTCAATGAAAATTATAACATACCTTATGAAAATATTAATTTAATTGTGTCATGCTAGATGAGAGTAATGGTTGATACTTCAGTGAAAACCAGGCAGTATATGTTCAAGGTTGATTCATGGAAGAGGCAGAGGAATCATAAAATTTTGTCCTAAAATTTAAAGCTAAAACAACAAACATTTTAAACAGAGTGACATTTTCATTTGATAGCATTTATGAAAACATTTGGGAGAAAGATCCCAACGTATATATTGTACTCTCTGATGAAAGGGGGTGTTTGTGAATCGTAATGAGTTACATTGTTTTTCCTATTGTCACTTGCAATCTTCCACAGCTGAGAAATCTATCGTTGGGGGATAACAATATTGGTTCAACATTGCCTCACAACCTTTCCATGTGCAGGTAGCTTCAGTGCTTGAATTTATAGAAGAATATTTTTGTGGGGAACCTTTCAGACTATATTTCAGAGCTCGCAAAGCTGGAGCACTTGGATATATTGAGTAACAATTTCTCTGGTTTGATTCCTGTAGGAATTCAGAAATTGCGAAGGTTTCAAGTACTGAACCTGTGCTGTAATCTGCTAAATGCGACAATCCCAACATTTTTTGGAAATCTCAGCAATTTGTAGAAATTATTGTTGGCATACAATCCCTTTGCCCCTGGTGTGATTCCTCTGGAGCTGGGGAAGCTAGTAGAGTTTCAGAATATATGGGCTACTTCTTGTAATATTTATGAATAACTTGAATGGTAGCTTACCTTCGAATTTGGGGAAATTTTCCGCCCTGCAAATGCTAGATATTGCAAGAAATCGACTGAGTGGCACTCTTACGCCGGATCTTTGCAAGCATGGGAAGGTGCACCCCGCTCGTACACCCCACCGAACTTGAGAATGGCTCCAGGAAACTCCTTAAATGGGCTGCTACTATTTTTATGTGGCCCAACTTCCAGAGCGCAAGACAGGAATGAAATTCTGGGTGCCCTAGGTAGCTAGGATTGCCAGAATTGATTAGACTCTATCAAATTTTCATCTGGTTAAAACTGTTTTCCTATGTACCTGAATAATAATTTGGTTTAATATGAAGGTTGAGAATGTTTCAATCATCTAACATCTAAATCAATGATGTGTAATGGTACAGTTGGAAATTAGGAAAGTTGTTTTCAAATAAAAATTCTTTACAACGTAATAAGAGAATATAGTCAGAAAATGTTCCAGACATAATCAACCTCCTAGGCTACTTAATTTACAACCATATTCAAACAGTGCTAACATATGTCTGCATTTTTCATTGATCTAGAAAATTGAACAATATATTCATGATTTTGTGCATACCAAGGTTGCTTGGGAGCAGGAGTGGGAGTGGGAAGCAGGAGCAGGGAGCGAAATTTTTCAAAAGCTCCTAGGTTGGTATCAAATTTTTATATATTTTGATGCATATATGTCAAAAAAATTATGTAGAATGACGAATTAGATATAAAAAGCATAAAAACATGAGGAAGAGAGCTAGCACTTGTCTTTTGGAGAACTTTCTGATCATATATACATTTGACAAATGAACAAGAAGGGCTAATTCATACATGACACTAATATTTTTGACTCTAAATGACCAATCCTATTTCTCTCAAGTGAGAGCCAACTAAAAATAAAATCACTTTCTCATGAAACCCATGAGGTAAGGCTTTATAATAATTTTATTATTATTATTAAAAAAAATTGTCAAAAAACTAAATTACACCATTACAATCATAAATATGTACATGCCAAACACTTATGCTGAAAAGCAAGATTGCTGGAAGTCCCTACAAGACCTAAAGCACACAGAGTATGGCACAAATTGCATTCTATGGGGAGATTTCAATACAGTTCTAAAATAGGACAAAAAGAGAAGAGGGACAGTGGTAAGAGAAATTCACCAGAATGACTTAGAAGACCTACTAATGCAGTCAAATCTCTTCGATGTGAATCCGAGAAAATTTAAATACAAATGGAACAATAAGAGGGTGGAACCGGGGCACATAGAAGCAAGGTTAGATAGGTTTTTAGCTTCAGATATTCTGCTATCAATGTCCTTCACTATAACGTCAGAGATCTGACCATGCTGTGGCTCGGACCACTGACCGATCACGCTTCTTGTTTCTCCTCTAGTAAACTATGTGCCAATCCCATTCAAATTCTCCCCATTATGGATCGAATCAGTTGGATTTTCTGAAATGATCACTGCATCCTGGGCTCAGTGGGTAAATGGAAGCTGTATAACCATATGGGAAAGGAAATTTAAAAGGTTAAAATCTGACATCAAAGAATGGATCAAAACATACAATGCAAATCTGTCCCTAAATATCAAAATAGCAGAAGACAATCTTGCAAAAAAGCAGGCTCAAATAGAAAACAATGAAGTGGAGAAGGTAGACTTTCAAGAAGAAATAAAATTGTTCCAAACATACCACGCAAGCCTGAGACAAGAGGATGATAAGCGGCAGCTCAAATCTCACAATAGCTGGCTCAGCTCTGGAGACAAGAATACAAAATAATTTCACAAGCAAGAAAATTTTTGAGAGATCAAAAATGGCATTACCCAAATTCAGCATGGATCTCAAACTCTCGATTCTTTTCATGAGATTAAGGCCGATGCAATAGATCACTTTTCTGCCCTATAACATGATGACCAACTGTCAACCCCCATTAGTGAAGCCTTCTTCTTGGACTTGATGCCTTCTTTGGTGACTACTGAAGCCAATGAAATCCTTGCTGCTCTGCCTGATCCTAAAGAAATTCAAAACGTAGTCTTTTCTTTTTCTCCAGATAAGGCCCCTAGGCTTGATGACTTCACTGGTAGGTTTTATCAAACCTATTGGCATCTAATAAAAAGAGATTTATGCCAAATGATCGGGTATTCCCTAAAGATCTCATACATCGGCGGTGGAATAAATTCAACCTTTTTAGCCCTGATACCAAAAGAACAAAATCCATCCTCTTTCTCGAGATTTAGGCCAATTTTCCTCTGTAACTTCTCTTATAAAATTACTGCCAAATCCTAGCCCTTAGAATGAAATTCCTCCTGCCTCTCCTCATCTCTCCTAATCAAGGCAGCTTCGTCCTGGGAAGAAAAATCTATGACACAATACAATCTTAATCTAGGAAACCATTGACTCAAGTTGGAGACATGAGGAGCAAGGAACGGTCATTAAACTAGATATGGCCAATGCATTTGACAAGGTTCGGCATAAAATCCTCCTCGACATAATGAAGATGGGATTTGAAGATACCTTCATCGGATGGATAGAGAAATGCATTGCCAGGCCCTGGATCTCTCCTTTGATTAATGGTAGGGGGGATGGGTTCTTCCAAGCTTCAAGAAGTCTCTGACAAGGGTTCCCCCTCTTTCCCTTTTAATATATATTGGTCTGAGAGGCTATTAGTTGCAACCTTGAAGCAGTAAGGATATCTCATCACATCCTGGGAATTAGATTCAAAGAAGGAATAAAAATCATAAATCACGGGAAATTTTCTAATGATACAGCTCTTCTAGGTGGGGCCTCTCTAGTCATAACTAGAAGATTCAAGTCTTACTTGCACAGATTCCAAGAAGCATCTAGAGGGAAAACAAGTGATGCCAAATGTAGAATATATGCATAGAATATCTCCATTAGAAAGGCAAATAAAATAGAGGAAATATTGGGATTTAAGGTAGAAATAGACTGGAAGGAATTTAAATACTTAGGAGTCCCAATTTTCTTGAAAAGGACCAGTCCTAAGGCATGGCAAGGCATGATTGACAAAATGAAACAAAAAATAACTTGAATCATAGTCGAGTTTATACAGGAGGAAGATTCATTACAAGGACCATTGCTATAAACCTACATATAATGTCAAACAAGTAATTTTGGAACATAACGACCTCTGAGACAAAGTTGCAAGCTTGCAAAAGCGGGCGTTGATAGGAAGATGGCTGTACCCAGAGGATTTAATTTTTGATCTGCCGAAGTGGATAAAAACCTTCTGGTGTCCAATTCTGGGATACATTCCTAAAGTAAGTAAAATGATGCGGAACTGGTTCAGCGAGCATTTTTTGCATGAGGAAGATTGTAGGAATATTATGACTCAAACATGGGTCCGGGGCAAGAGTTTCATGTAGCTCCTACCATGGTTTTTGGGTTTCAATCCTGTAATTGATGCCCCGAAGAGTAAACTAATTTGGGTCAAATTACTAGGCTTACCCTTGGAGTTCTGGACCTTGAAAACACTTCGGGCTATTGGAAATTCCATTGGAATGACCAAATATTTGGATCCTAGATGTATTGGTACTGCGGACAAGCGGATTTCTTGGATTTTAGTTGAAGTTTCATTCAAAGGTGGGTTGCTGAGTGATGTTGATTTAACTTGGGGACAACGAATACACTGAAAGAGACTAGACTACTAGGGTGTGCCATTTTTCTGTCTCATATGTCACCACACTAGTCACTTGCAAAGAATCTG
Source organism: Pinus albicaulis (assembly GCA_034641835.2). NCBI lineage: Eukaryota > Viridiplantae > Streptophyta > Pinopsida > Pinales > Pinaceae > Pinus > Pinus albicaulis. The sequence continues at coordinate 271,138 of JAXQQM020088544.1, read as the reverse complement.
TCCTATGCGACAATGGAGGAGAGGACGCCACAAAGACATGTCTTTTGGTCGCCAACATGGAAATAATTCAGCTCATGCATCTGGGTCTGACTCGGGTTAGTCAATTCCCCCCTCTTATAATAGTGTTATATCTTACTCTTTAGATTTACCTTTGTTAATTATACATACTGCAAAAGCCCCATATTTACTTGAAAACACGGGTTCCCCTCACTACAATCAAGAATTCTCTCCAATTTCCCACGAGTCAACGTCGCCGCACTCTAATAAACCAATGGATGACCCCCAAGGAACTGTCTATATGGGAAATCCTACCTTATCACCATGTCTACATCCCTCTGAACCGCTAGTGGTTTCACCATCGATGCCCCCCTGGAATGGGCTTCTCCATTATCTTCTCATGAACCTGATCCCCCACAATGCCCAGATTCCCCACGGAATACTGTGGGTAGTGATTTAGATGTGCTTCTAGGAAACCCGATGCTAGATATGGTTGCACTTACTGTCTTTGATAAAGGACTTTCAAAACCCTTTCCTCATATATCTCCTGAGTCAGCTTCAAACATCACTGTTAGGAAGACTAATAAAAAGGAATCAAGGCATTTTCGTGGTCGGCTCAGGACAAAATCATTATTTCAAGGGGATCTGCATGATTTGCATGATGTTCCTATTACTACAATTGGTGATATTCGGTGCCTTAGAGTAGGCATCCCCAATGAAGTACCTAAATGATGACTATGGTATCTCTAAATGTAAGAGGGTTGGGCGGACCCTCTAAAAATCTTCGCCTTTGCCAGATGTTCTCATAAATAAATCCATCAATGGTATTTCTCCAAGAAACTCTTTGTAATCGGATTGTTTCTATTGAGAAGTATACGCTCGTGTTGGCATGTAGTGGGAGTGGATGCAGCGGGTTGGGCGGGTAGAATGTTGGCCACTTGGGACCCTTTATTGTATAGTCTAAAGGCCTATAAATTCTTTGGAGGTATTTTTATATACGGTAATATAAGAGGGGTCTTGGAGCTGAGAGACATCAAGAATAAGATTGCTCAGATTTATATGGACATGACAATTGCTCAACCTGAATCTCTATCCTATGCCACTCTTGAGAAGCTAGAGCCTCATAAGCTTGAGATTTTAAAAATACAGGAAACTACATGGAAATTAAAAAGCAGAGTTCAATGGTTGCAGGAAGGCGATCTGAATACAAGGTTTTTCCATAACTGTGCAAATCGCCGCAGGAACATGAATTCAATTTTGAGAATAAAGGCTACAGATGGGTCTATGAAACATAAAAAGTGGGACATACAGGTTGAAGCACTCAATTATTTTACTGATTTTTATAAAGTTGACCATGAAATTGATCATCAAAGCCAAGCTTGGGTACTACAACATATGCCCTCCATGTTAGACCTAGATGCAAACAATGTTATGGAGGTGGAGCTATCTAAGGAGTTAGAAGCTGCATTAAAATATTTTGCACATGACAAAATTCCTGGGCCGGATGGATGGCCGGCTAAATTTTATTTACACTTCTATGATATGTTGGAGTACGAGCTGCTTATGGTTGTGGAACAGATTAGAATTCTAGGTTTTGTTCCTGGTGATATGAATTTGACCTTCTTGACAATCATTCCTAAGTCATCGGATCCTGAAAAATTCTTAGATTTTAGGCCTGTTGCACTATGTAATGTTGTGTACAAAATCACCTCTAAAATTATTGCAAATAGGATTCTGGGGATCCCATCAACATACATTTCTAAGTAAGAATTCGGGTTTTTAAGTGGCAGGTCTATACACAATGCCATTGCTATAGCACAGGAGGCTTTACACTCCATTCATGAAAACAAAACTGAGGTTGTAATTATGAAGATCAACATCCATAAGGCATATGATTCTGCAAATTGGTCTTTCATTAGGCTAATTCTCCTAAATATTGGGCTATCTATTCGGTCTATTAGATGGATAATGGCGTGCATAGCTTCAGTAAGATATGATGTTCTCATTATTGGACTACCAACTGACTTTTTCTTGGCTGAAAGAGGGCTTCGAGAGGGCTGTGTTTTATCCCCACTCATATTCATCCTTATTATGGATTGCTTCAGGAACCTCATGAAGATGGCAAAGGAAAAGGGTTACTTTTATGGACTGGCTTTCTCTCCTACGGTATGTGTCACACACTCATTACTTGTTGATGATTTGATAGTCTTTGGTAAACTTATTAGGAACCAATGGTTTTATCTGGACTACATTCTCAATCACTTTGGAGTTGCTTCTGGTTTATGCATTAAAAAAGGTAAATCTCTCCTTCTGTATGATTCGAGAGATGTGGAGGAAATTAAGTTTATTTTTGAGTTTATAGGGACTGGCATAAGTCATATAATGTTGGGCATAACATATCTCGGATTTAGACTCAAACCTTGTTCATACAATAGCAATGATTGGACTTGGTTGATCGAGAAATTTAAAAACAAGATACACAAATGGACGAGTAGGTTCCTTTCGTTGGATGGTAGATCTATCTTCATACAATTTGTCTTATCTCAATATGTGGTCTATTGGTCTAACTTGTACTTTCTCCCAGCAATCATTGTTAACAAAATTAATTCCATTATTGCAAATTTTCTGTGGGGAGGTTCCTCGGATCACACTAAAATCCATATCTGTAAATTGGAGGTAATCTCTATCCCGAAAAGATCTGGCAGTTGGGGTCTATTAAATCTCAGAATTTTCTCAAATGCGCTGCTGGTAAAATCTTTATGGCGTGCTCTGAAAGGAAACGGAGTATGGTCTAAAATAATTACACACAAATATTTTGAGGGTGATTCTATTCAATCTATATACTTTGGATGTGCAAGGTCTATACAAAAGGCTTCAACCATCTAGCGCAGTTTCCAAAGAGTGATGCACATCTTGGGACAAAGACTGGTTTGGGAGTTCGGCAATGGCAAAAATATTCGAATTGGAGTCGACCGAATGCTCACGTCTAAAAATTAAATTCTCTTTGATTCACACCTACTTCAAAGACTTCATCACAATGGCATTCTCTCTCTCTTTGATCTTATATACCGCTGGAACCTCGGGGCTCCCATATGAAAATCTGTAGAGATGCTGGGGTTACAGGGCAGTGAAGCACATAGCTAGGAATGCCATAAATCTCTTCTACAGGCGATGGGATTATATTTCAGAGGGGAAGGTGACATTATGGTTTGGAATGGAAAATTCAAGGGTGCAGGATTACTTGTTAAGGATGAGTATGAAAATCAAATTGCTAAAATGACTCCCGACCCTACGTTGTCTCCTTTTTATATTGCATGGAATCTTAAAATCCCTACAAAGATAATATTATTTGCATGGTTATTGTGGAAAAATAGAGTACTAACTTGGGAGGTATTATGAAAACGGGGATTTTATGGTCTTGGAAGATGTCCATTTTGTCTCCAACATGAAGAGGCTGCTTCTCATATTTTCTTCACATGTACCTTCTCTCTTTCTATTTGGCAGCATTTTGTTGGGTTTATAGGTGACCCTTCTTGGTGTCCTTTTGACTGTATTCAAGTTATCAAATCTTGGGTTGTTGTGAGTTTCTCTTACAAATCTTTACCCTTTTATGTGTTTTGGGAAATCTGGAATGCTCGGAATCGCTGTATTTTCAAAGGGGTTCCCCCACAACACTCCAATATTACAGGGAATATTACTTTATGGATTAATGATCGTCCTTGTATCCCACCTGCTATTAAGGATCTTTATAAGAGAATCTAGCCTGACCATATTGAGCTCCCGACTATATAGTTTGATGGTACAAATAAGGATGGACTATGTGGCTGTGGGGCCTGGATAAAGCTTGAAAACAAGGACCGATATCACATGTTTTGGAATGGAGGTGTTGGCTCAAACAATAAGGCGGAAATTATGGATTTATGGAGTGGGATACTGATTGCTTATCATCTAAATCTCCCTTCAATTAACATATATGGAGACTCGAAGTACATCATTGATGGGATCAGTGGTAGATGTGGAATGCAATGTAGCAATAGCGTTGGTTGGGTACAGTGGATCAAGTATCTATTAGGAAAGTTTCAAGCCTACACTATTCAACACATACATATGGAGAAAAATACACGTGCTGACCTTCTCTCCAAAAGAGGGCTGGAGTCCACATATGGTGCTATTCAGATCATGCATTACAGGGCTTCCACTCTATTGGACTCTCAATATTTTCCTATGCCATAATCTACATCAAGGGAGCCTGATCTTCTCAAGAAAGCCAGAATACATTTGCAAGCAAGCGGGATATCATTTTTTCTTATGATGCTTTTATAGGCTATATCTTCATTATACATATCAGATCCTTTTCTGTTTTTTTCCTTTCTCTATATTCTCCTTTATGCTGTTTTCAATCAGATGATGTTCCCACTGACCCTCGGTATGTATCTGGGCTCAGTGATGTTCTATTCAGTTACGTATTGGCTGGGATTTCTGTGGTTGGTATGTGGAGTTTTTATGTGTCTTTATGGCCTTTGTACTGTTCTTATGATGGATTTGGTTTTCCTCTTCATGTAGTTCATATACTGCCTACTATCTGGCATATGCTAGAATGGTATGTCTAATGTGTTGGAAAATGATATTTGATCAATGAATATGAACTGTTATATATAACAACGTTTTTTTTGTCCTGAAAAAAAAAGGTCGAATCAAAATATTTAGCATGCAGGGGTTTCAATCAATGCTGCGGAACTGCAAATTTTTCCTTCTAGGATTATAACCACGATATAATACCTTCAATTCCACTTAGGGTTTTAGATATATTTATGTCTTTGTTGTGATTTACACTTCGAATTCGCTCAAGTCCTCCACTTCCACGTTAAGCTATAGAGTATTTCTAGCTACATGATATAAAAAATCTTTCACCAGTGCGGCAAGGCTTCGAATCTTATATAGAAGAGTAAGAAGCATACTAAGTCTGCCATTACCCTAAATTTCGAAAGCTTTGGCATTTAAATGGAAAGCTTCAAACAATTTCATTGAAAAACAATTTTACATGCGATGTTCATATAAAATAAAATGGTTTCACTGAAATGGGTTCAATACAAACTCTCACCTGATTCATGGAGGTAACGAAAAACTAGGTAGTTCATCTCGCAGGAAGTGATCGTCATTGTGGCCATCCACGCCTCTTCTGATTAGCCCACTTGAACCCCTCGGTGTAATGGAGCTAATGGAGCTTTTTGTGGTAGTCTCAGGACAGAAATCACCGTGATTAGAAGCACCATGATTCTGATTTGCTGAGTTCAACCAAGTGTGTCAAATCATAGTTGGATAGCATGGACGCGCCCTTCCTCCTTCGTTGGACAAACCTTGCAACGCGAGGGAAATAGACGAGGGAAACTATAAATTTTGATATTTGAAAAACCAAAGTTGATATTCGAATAATTTTGATATTAGGAAAAGTTGTTTCCTACTACTAACTTTTTGATTATGGTATGGTGGTTGATTATGGTATGCATTAAGTAATAAAGTAATGGATTACAATGGGGTTGAAAAAGATCAAGTTTAAAAGACTAAATGGCTATGAAGGATATAAAAGTCAAAAATTAAGTTGAATAAGTTTTGAGGAAGTAGAGATAATTAATGAGTGGTGGTTGAACTTTATGTGAGCAAATGAAGAAGGCAATGAGGATTTGAAAAAGTAGATTAACTAGGAAGAGAGTAGTGAAGTGAGGATGAGAGAGTGGGAGAATTTCAATGAGAAAGGTGAGTTGGTGAACGGATGGTTGTGAAACAAATGGTTGATGATAAAATATAGCTCAATAAAGAGTGGTAGTAAATTCACCTCAATGAGGTCTAATGAACACACTGGAGTGAGGTTACAAGAGATATGTGATTACAAAGTAGCAGGTTGGATGCAATGTAGGATGAGATTGCGAATGATAAAGAATCAAATGAACTAATGGGAAACCATATCCTAACGCCAACAGAGGATGAGAACCTAGTAGTGGGCATGGCACTAAACAATAGGAAAGCTAGCATTATACCAACCCCGCCCCTTATGCTTCTTGAATAAAAATAGGTAACACTACACTAGCATGTTAATAATGGTTCAAGTCCACCTCGTAGTCAGCTTAATTATGGAGGAAAAATAACAATTAGAGGAAGTAGTATTAACAATAATGCAAGTTTGAATATTAAGAGTAGCACACTTGGGATTTTTAGTTATTTAGAGCAAAAAACCAAGATTTTCATGAATTTTAGTACCTATGATGCTTTGAATTATAACCTAAGAGCATGTAAGAGAAATAATATTAGAGTGTTGTACTACTTAAAAAATTTAGTCATATGTAAATGCTTTGGAAAAAAAACATAATGATCCACGTACGTTGATATAAAAAAAAACCTTTAAAATGTCACTTTTAAAATCTCTTATGTAGTTACCTCGTGTCATTCGGGTAGATATCACAATTACTTATGTAAGTAATCGTGCGATCATATTTTTCATTATCTTAAAGGAACTCTTTCTAGACATGCACCCCATCAAGCATAAATCATCCTAACATATACATTTGAAGTAATATAAATCATCCTATGACTATCCTCGAAAGAATTCTCACCCATAGCCTTGGTGATGGTGTAAGGCTCGTATCAAAATGGTATGAGCTTCTTCTAGGAGTTTGTCAATTTATCTTTATGCAATTCCAACCATAACTCGTCATCAACCTAAAACTTATGTGGATCCAAATGGCTTGTGTATCTACTTGTACTTGTTGTTCGCAACTTTCTATAAAATATCATGAACTCATTATCCTCAACTAGTGTGTCATACTTGGTGGGTGTGACCCAAAAACTAATTCATCTATCCTCGAAGGTGTCGTTATAAGCTTCTAGATGTATTTAAGAATCTTTCTAACTGGTGTACCACAATCTAGCTTTGCAATCCTAGTGCTGCTCAACTTCTCAAGGCCGAGGTGAGACCAACTCAGACCAACTAGGTAATCTAACACTCTTGAGCATTTTTTTTTCCCAATAACCCAAGATTCTCCCCCAACTTGTCAAAATTCCCCTTTGTTAGGAGCTTTTTCAAACTATTAACCATATGAAACTTTGTTAGAATGTGGTCCAACACTACCAACTCCATAATGAACTTGGAATCTTGGGAAATTGTATTGAATATCAATGTGTTTGAAATGGTCATGACACATTGGATTTTCATAGAGCTTGATGTAACTTTGATTCTCACAAGAGATAGTATTGGGCTTCAAAAACTGATTGGTTGACTCTACAATCAAGTTGCAAATCTAGATAGCTTCATAATAAGTATATGAAACTGCCATATACTTTGCTTCAGTGGAACTGAATGCAATTGTTGCTTGCTTCTTGTTGATTTAATAAAAATGATTTATAAAATGATAATAATGATGTTTAAAATGAGTCATATGATGGTATTTTTATACACATTGATTGTTCACGAGGTGTAGGGGTATGTTTATAACATCACTGCCCTTGAAAGATTTGTCTTGAAAGCACAGTAATTAGAATTTTATTTAGTTAAGCACATTTTTGTGGTGGAATGAAGTTTATCAGATATCTATTTATACTTTGTAGAGGTTTGACTTTGTTTTTCCTTTGAGTTTGGTGAGGTTTCTTTGTATTTTTTGCATCATAGTCTAGTCTTTTGACCTGATTGTTTAACATGAAAGTTTTATGCTTATTGGAAATATATTTGAAATACCTACATGATCAAGAAACTGTTATGGTTAATTAAATTACTAATTAGGTACTACAGAAAGAGGATGATGTTGAGAGGGCTTGCCTGGGTGACTTTGGGAGCAACTGGGAGGTGGTCAGACAAAGCTATTCTAAGTTACAAATCTAAAGAGAAAAAATTGGTGATGTATAAGCAGTTGCTCAACCTGGGCTATATGGAAAATCTTGGTAGAGAGTGTTTACCTATCCGTGTCTTCACGAAAGTAGGTTGTCTGGTCACAAAATAAGATCACTACATGTAGGTGATGGTTATGTAGTAAGTTCTCAGCCTTATCTACAGAATGGCTAACAGAGAGGATCAAGTTTGAATACAAGATATAATTTGATGAATTTGGAGATTTAGAGTTAAATAAAAAATTGTGGTGATGTTTGGATGGGTGCTAATTTGTAGGGTTTTCCATTTTTATAATTTTCTTTGTTGTGCTTTCTACATGCTACCTATTTGTGTTCATGTTGCCCTAGCATTTTAAATTTTTCGATGTCTATCTCTCTATTCTTTCTTGCCCCGTTTGAAATGTCATCATTATTTGGTAGGTGTTTTCTTCAATATAGTGTGAATAATTTTCCATCACACATATTTTGTGGGGTTTTTCTACGCAAATAGCTTGTAAGGCCCATTCATCAGGGTATTTGATGAAATGAAATGATTATCGATGATCACCAACTAATGGTACCTGCAGAGATTTACTCTAACAATTCTACATTTTTCCTGTGCCAACAATTATACAACATTTTAACCTCATGAACTATCTCTCCTCTGTTCTCTTAGATGATTCTATAAGCACTTATTTTTGTTGTCAAAGATTGTACTCTCTAGTCCCATTGAGCTATTTCAGTTATTTGTGGACATTGATCTATTTTCATTTCATTTATTCAATTTTTCTAGCCGTTATGTGTTACCTTTGGCTAGTGCCTTCTTTCTTAACTATGCTTTTTCTACTTAATAATTCTAGCCAGCCAGAGCAACAGGGGTAGTAGGAGCCACGCAGTCCAGCCAGAGAAACAGGGGCAGCAGGAGCCACGCAGTCCAGCCAGAGCCTAGCAGGGGCAGCGCAGAGGCAGCAGGAGCCACACAGGGCTGACGCAGGCCCAGTTAGGGCAGTGTAGGGGCAGTGTAAGCCCTTCAGGTGTGACACAGGCCCTTACTGAGTAGGTCAAAGGCTAACGTAGAGGGATTCAGAGCAGCATATTACTGTCATTTTTATTTCTCTGTTGGGTGAACTAGTTTTGGTGCCCAGGATTGTTGTACTTAGATTCTACATAATAATGAAAACCCTCCAAAGCTAGCTGCACCGGTTTTTCCACATCGGGTTTTTTCCGAGGATAGTTGTCCCGCAAATTTGTGTGTCACTTTGTCTATGAGCATGTTATTTAGTATTTGATATGTATGTGTAGGTTGCTAGTTGTATTTACTATTTACTTCGTTAATTTATTGAATATTTCAGAAATTAACTTGTAACTTAATTCAAGTAGGAGAAGTAAATCAAGATACTGCAATAGGGTTTCTTAGATTAAGAATTTTTCACATTCCCTAGGTCTAGCCCCATTAGGTCACATAGGGCAACAATTTCCTAGGAATATAGTTAGAGGAAAACTTCTATCTCCTAGAGGCAGCTGTGTTGATGGGTGCCCCCACTCTCCTCAGAACTTGGGCCAATTCCGACAGTGGAATCTCCGAATACCTGAAGCCCTAGCTCTAGGATCAAGTTTTGCCTAGGTGTTCCTAAGGATAGAACCTACTAGGATCAATTTGACCTATCGAAGTAAAAACACTTATCTAATCCTTTCCCATATTAACCTTGTCCAGGATAGGAACATCATTGGTTACTAAATTCCATCCCCGAACCTGGGCTGGGTCCACTTGGTCTTGTGTGGTCCCATTTGGTGTCAAAGGCCTTTCATTAAGGACCATTTGGGAATCCACATTCCCAAAGGATTTTAGGGATTGAGAACTTCCTTCATAAGTTTTATTCTTCTCCCTCAACCCTTCAATCCCCCTCCTCTCTCCCTAGAAGATAATTCCCTTGCTTAAAAGGAAAGCAAGTCCCACTCTTTATTTTATCTTAGTGAAAGGGTTTTGAGGGTCACTTCCCACCTATTCATTGACCTATACTCTACAAGTGACTTCCTAAACTACCAGGACTCCACCCATCAGTGAAAGTCTATGAAGAGCAAGGATCCTTAGCTATGGTGACAATGGGCTAAGCCTCCATCGTTTCCCTTATCCTAGCATTTTCCCTCTTAGGAACCCCTTTTAGATCCACTACTAGTTTGAGTGGTAACAAGTTGTTCACAATTCCATTTGTGAACAAATATTTGGTATGCCCACTTTTTCCATACTACAGGTCCAAGATGAGAAGTCCAGGGCTATGGAGGCTGCCCTTCTTCTCACTGAATCAATCCTCTACAATATAGTGAACTAGGGCTAGTTGGTTCACCCACTTGACTGTTACTTTAGTCCTTCAAAGTTTGCACATCCTTAGGCCCTATACACCTGATCTTCTACCAATTTTGTTGTCCTTCACTAGAACAAGAGTCAGGGCTCTTCTTTGAAAGTAACCTAACAACCCTCCAACTGTACTTGGCCTACCATCAATCTGCCCAACCACAGTCAATTCTTTTTACTAATCTAGGGCCCACAATATTCTCCTCATCTAGGGCTCTTCAAATCTGCCACCTAACAACAGTTTGAGTCCTCTCAAGATCATTGTTCTTGTGTATCGACAATTTGATATTTGTTTTCCAATCTATGAACAAATATGAACTACTTCTCTTATCATACTTCTAACAATCTGTAGATGACTGAACTAGGGTAAAAAATCAGCCACTAACAGTCCATTTACTAATTTTTTATAGGTTTCTTCAGAAATTTGTCTAAAAATTTATGGAAAGTCCACCAAAATCAACTCCTCTTCATGTCAATCCATTCTTCATATGGCACATTTATTTTGCATGCTCAATCTTCTACTCAAGTTCCAACCTCCCTTGGATCTGTTGTCTCCACACATACTGAATCTGCAAACCATCTTCCAGATCTGTGGTCTTTATTGCAGAAATAAACCTCGCTCTAAGGGTCACAACCCATCTTCTTCTACGCAAATTTGTCACAGTCTTAAGGTCATACCTTATGAACTAAACATGCTAGGAAAATGTCCTAACTAGGGCATTATACTTATGTACTTCTAATTGTTGTAGAACAAACCCTATCCACACATAGAAAAAACACGACTCTTGCCTCCATAAGGGACTCGACCTAGCTCATATGGATCCGTAGATTCTGGGCATTTCTTTGACTGAATCTTGACATGAACTTCAGATCTGAATGTCGACCCTCAAACTAGGGTTAACCTCAAACTAGGGTTAACTCAGTCAATATTACGCCTGTGTCGACTTCTTTTATGGCTCTAAATTACAGTGCAAGCCCTCCTCCATTTATGTTGGTATTTATCACAGACCTTGCGGCCGACTAACCACCACAAGGCAAGATGGTATCAACCCTCTCTTCTATTTCATGTAGAAAATCTAACCAACGAGATTCAATCTAATCTTTTAATCATGTACTAAAACAAGATATCTAATCCTTGCTACAATTTGTGGAAACAAAACACAATCACAGAATCACATATAAGTAAGATAAACAAGCTATAAATCGCACAACAAAAGATGTATCTGGGGAAGCAACTGCTCAAAACCCTCTATCTCTATTTTGTATTAAGTCAAGGAATCATGAAACAATACAATGCTTAATCTCTCTTGAGATTCTCCAGCACTCTGCCAATTGTCTCCTGCTGATCTAGGAAAAATCGGTCTAGTACTTAGCCAATTCCCAACCTTCCTTCAGCATGCCTTGCTCACACAATTCCAATGGAATTATCTCCATATTAATTAGGAAAATCAACCTTCCTTGATTGCGCAATCCATCATGGCATCCCAATGACTTTATAATTGCACATGGGAAATTTTCTATAAATACAACTAATAGTTATGTTCCTCTGAACTATGTTACAATAAGGATCAAAGATCTTTTTGTTATTTAAAAAAAGATAAAACCCTAAACAACCAAAACCCTAACTTGAGGAGATGTAACACTAAGAGTTTATGGGCCCCGTTGGGGTTAGTTGGGATGCCAACTTCCCGGGGTCATAAATTGGTCATATAATCTTCGTTTGACGCACATGATACCTCGTTAGAAATATCTCTCCGAGGACTGCAATTGCTACTACGATTTCTATGAAATTTCCAAACCTTTCATGCCCAAAAAACATTGTTTGGGGCCTCAAAATGACTCTGAAAGTTCAGAACCCGAAAAAATAACAAAAATAGTAAATTGTGCTATAATTAAAGAAACTGAAAAATTGAAAGAGATAATGGCGAGGGCCCAATTGGAATAGGCAGGTGGCCACCAATATCCACCTCGATCACCTTAAATCGAATTTCTTGAGCTAACTCAATCATCATGAATTATTTAATTGACACAATTTGTTATGAGACGAAATTACAATTTATTTTCCAATTTATTTAAGGGAAAAATAAATTAGACGCCTCACATTCCTCACTCCTGGTACATCAAAATTCCTCATGAGTGTGGGTGCATTTTTTTTTGTCCTTTCTATTCGCCAATTTCATTGTTTCTTGTTGCAAATTTCAACACTCCCTCTCAACAAGAAAGGAATTCAATCTATCCCCATCTGGTACCTTTGGAATGTTTTGCATGCTACACTTCTCTAGTGTTGTTTGCACCTGCAAATCCTGAAACTGAATAGCCTCTGAACAAATGAATCAGTATAATTCATATGTCATCAGAGTCTTTTGACTGCTACTAGCTACTGCACCTGTCTCATACTAGATTCTCTGCATTGTTGTTGACATCTACATTCGTGCCCTTTGAAATGTTGCTAACTCTATTTGTGCTCCAGTATTTGACATCTTTCACTCTGATTTCTGTCTTGCTAACATATGACTACATCAATCTAGTTGGTCCTTCCTACTATTTTTGTACTGTGGGCTCCTTGTAGCCAGGTTCAATCCATGAGACATGCCATCTCAATGGACCTTGCCCAAATTTCTTATCTTGGGATTATGTCTACACATAACCCCACCTTACACCTCGAGGTATGGCTTCTCCCTCTTCCCATCTGGCTCGAAATTTCCCCATCATAGAGGTCTCTGCTTGAGTGGACGCTTCCACTCAGTCTCCTCTCTACTTCTCCAATTGTGGCAGCTACTCCACAACCTTTTGAAACTGCTTCTCATGAGGATGCATGTTGAGAGGTAATTTATGCTCCCTCTAAACCACCAAGTCTCTAACTTCTTCCTTTCTCCTCAAAGCTTTGCATGCATCTGGTACCTCAAGTGCATATAGGTTCTTCACTCATGCACAGTGTAATTGTCCCGAAGTTACAAAAATTTTCTAAAAAAGAGTTGATTTTAAATCAATGATATCTCCCTCATTGGAGCTCCGATTTGACCAATTTTTTTTTCCATTTGGGTAGATTTTCGCAAGGAATCAAAATATTCTATTTGTTTTCAAAAAATTTAAACCAAAATCTTCAAATATTCTCTACAAACTTGCCACCCAAAAAAATCCTTCTCTGATACCATGTAGAAAATCTAACCAATGAGATTCAATCTGATCTTGTAATCTACTAAAACAAGATACTTAATCCTTCCTACAATTTACGGAAACAAAACACAATTGCACAATCACATATAAGTAAGAGAAATAAATTATCAATCACACAACAACATGATGTGTTTGGGGAAAGCAACTAATCAAAACCCCTCTATCTCTATTGTGTATTAAGTCAAGAAATCATGAAAAAATACAATGCTTAATCTCTCATGAGATTCTCCAACACTCTATCAAATATTGTCTCTCATTGATCTAGGTCTAGTACTTAGCCAATTCTCATCCTTACTTCAACCTGCCTTTCTCATGCAATTCCTAGGGAATTAACTCCTTATTAATTAGGAAAATCAGTCTTCCTTGATTGCGCAATCCATCATGGCATCCCAATGACTTTATAATTGCAGATGGAAAATTTTATCTGAATAAAACTGATAGTTATGTTCCCTTTAACCTTTGTCTCAACTCGGTATTCCTCGAAACTGCCATGCATACAACTATTAATAGCGAATTATCAGATATTTGATTGATCACTCATTGTGAATGAAATCTAATTTAATTCACTGGAGCTCTGAATAGCTCATCACTCAGTTAGAACTAGTTAAACTGATTGTAACTCATTTAATTGAGTTAATTACACTTGCACCCCACTAATGCATCAACTTCAACTGGACACCAAAAATATTAGAATCCCTCTAGATGCCTCATATTAGACCCTCAACTCGAATTTCTTGAGCTAACTCGGTCATCATGACTTAATTAATTGACACAAGTTGTTATGAGATGAAATTACAATTTATTGTCCAATTTATTTAAGGGAAAAATAAATTAGATGCCCCACATTCCTCACTCCTGGTGCATCAAAATTCCTCACCAGTGTGGGTGCATTTTTTTTGTCCTTTCTGGCTTCCAATCTCACTGTTTCTTGTTGCAAATTTCAACATTTCAGAATTTGATACGACCTTCACACAAAGACACTGTTGAAATCACATGCCCAGATTCTCATGAGAAACCTCTCTTAAGCTTGATCTTCCAGAAGAGAACCAACAATATTCCATCCTACTTCCTAGTGCAAACTGGCCATTAAGGTATGCAACATTATTTCGAACCCTCACATGATGATCTTGCTCTTGGAGGATGATCATGACCTCCCTTTAGCAACACTTACTCGGCCCTCGTACTCGACCTACTTTAGGACTACATCTCTCTTCACCCCCTTGATGTACCAGATAGTGGGAATACATGTCAAACATGCTAAGATGTGCCAAGTGATAAGGCATGCCAAGATGTGCAAGGGTGTGTCAATGCGTGTCAGGGACTGTCAAGACAACAAAAAGGAGAAAAAATTTAAACTACAAGGAAATGAACACATAAGAGGGTTAATAATTCATCAATTTACCTTTTCCAAGAGGGGCATGCTAGGCACACCAACACTAGGCAGAAATAGGTGCCAAGTGAAAAGTCTTAGTGCATTCGAAGTGCCAAGTATTCCTTTGTTGCTTCTCATCTACTTTCCAACAATTAATCTTCACAAATAAATTTAATATTAAACCATGCTAAATCATACCAAGGTGTCTCAACATATTCCATACATGCTAAGACTTTCGAAGCGCCAACACGTGCCAAGTGCCAGTATGTGTCAGGGACAAGTGTTATGCATGTGATGAAGTGGAAGGGAATGTTGAAGAGTGCTAAGGTGTGCTAGAGAGTGATAATTCATGTTGATGAGTGTTAATGAGTACTAGGAAAAAACATTGAGGGAGGCGCACTAGGTAAAAATTCATGGAAGTTAATGAATATGAGGAACATGTACTGCTAGAGAATAGTGTTAATGGTCAGTGTTAGTTTTCATGCTAAGGAGGGAGTGACAAGGTATGCTAAGCATTAGTAAGGCATGATAGGTAATATCAAGGCATGTTAAGAATTCCCAGAGTGTGCTTGGGAGTTCCAGGGTGTGCTAATTATATCATGTGCCAATTAATAGTGCCAAGATATGCCAATACATGCTGGGTGCTAAGGATGTGGCGCAGGGTGCCAGGGTATGTCAATATGTGTCAAGGCAACAAAAGGAAGAACCAATAAGAGGGTTAATAAGTTAGGACTTTATCTTTTTGAAAAGGGGCATGCTAGGCACACTAATAATAGGTCCCAATACATGCCAAGTGGTATTGTGTGCCAAGTGCTATTATATGTCAATGCATTCAACCAAGGTGTTCCAGGGCATGCTAGGGAATATATGCAGCATGCCAACACATGCTAAGAGAGTTCCATGTTGTGTTAGCACATGCCACCATGTGCTTGGGCGTCAGTTTCATCACAATATTTTCTAGGTACAAAGATGTTCCAAGACATGTGGAGTGCTAAGAAATGTTAGTGTGTGCCAAAGCATTAATTTAAGGTGTGCCCAGATTGTTGAGGATTGTTAGGTCTTTCTCATTAATAGAATTGTCAGAGCTCAATTATGTATTAAATAATATATTTCCTACACACAATAGTGGAACTTTGTCTAAATGGAATTTGCTAGATAATTAACTTAATAGATATGAATCATTTGTTGACTCATAGGAAATCTATATTCGACTAGTCATTACTTGAGGGAAATGATACACTCTTATTACTTCTTAAAAGATTGACTGACCCTAACCACTATGGCCTTGGAAATATTATAAAAAATGCTCCACAATAATGGTATTAAATCATTATCTTTTGACAAAAAATATATTAACAGGCACATAGCGTCATAAAAAACTCATTGGAATGATCAATGATGACATACATTTTTTGATCGTCACCAAAAGTATCAAAAAGAGCATTGGTGAGTGTTATTAAAAGTTCGTCACTAGAAGTGTCACCAAAGAGAGAATTAGTGATGTCCCTTTAACGACCCTCACCAAAAGTGAAATGTATTTGGTGAAAAACCATAAAGGACAATCACTATATACACTTATAGTGACGGTTTTTAGTGATCAATGATGACGGACATTTTTTGACCGTCACCAAAAGTAAAAAAAAGAGCATTGGTGAGGGTCATTAAACGTTCGTCACTAGAAGTGTCACCAAAGAGAGAATTAGTGATGGGCCTTTAACGACCCTCACCAAAAGTGTCATTGATAATGTCTTTGGTGATGGACCATAAAGGACCATCACTATATACACTTACAGTGACAGTTTTTTAATGACCGTCACCATATGTGACATTGGTGACAGACCTTAAAGGTCCGTCACAAGCATGAGCCTCACCAATGTGCTTTTTTCTTGTAGTGTCAATAATGCAAAGACTTATTCCATTTTGTAAACCCACTTGGTTGGGCAGTTGAGTCAAAATATGTAAATCCACTTGGTTGGATCATTGATGTAGGTATGAGTCCTTGGTGATAGGAAAGGTGATAGAGTCATGTAATTCATTGAAAAATATGTTTGAAGATTCAGCGTGAACTCAGGGGGAGCATGGTAACTTCAGTGCACATCAGATCTACAGAGCTCTTCTTTCTACAAGAGAAGAAAAACCTTGTTTTGGTTTTGATCTGCCCTTTTCCCTTGATGTCAAAGGGGGAGAGTATCATGGTGTTTGAATAATGGTTATAATCAATGTATCTATCTGTTGTGGTGATCAAACACCATCATGGTTGCCATTAAGTCCAAAGGGGGAGATTGTTGGCAATATGATGCAATGTGTTGTCCTTGATGACAACCTACTTGATGAAGTTATCCTTGATGGAAATTGACTTGATGAGTTGTCTTTGGATAGCAACCTATTTGTTAATGATGTAAATCTGGTGTATCTACAGAGAAGTTCAGAAGTAAGAAAGAAATAAATTCCAGTAAATGCCAGAGTAATGATGAATAAGATATGTCACAAAGCATATGCGGGTTTGTAAAGGCAAAGTAGCATATGTACGCGGAAAAGTACGTACCAAGCAGCGTATGCCTATTTTCGCTCTACATTTATAAAAATAGGGGACATTACCATGGTATTGGCCCACTGTATTGGTGCTGGACTATCTATTTGATCCCATCCAGGAATACCATCAGCGGTTGAGTGGTTTTGACTCATGGTATTGACAAAGGCTAAATCTATATAAGGAGAAGAAGATCATAGTGCAAGAGTGTGCATGTGTAAGGGTTGTTAATGAATAAATTTCTCTAAGGAATATATGGATGGATGAACTCTGTTCTTAATTGTTAGATCTGAATCTATGATGCACCTATGGATATGATGAAGGTTCAAGATCTCTAGATCTAGAAATGATGAATCTCTAGGATGATCTACAAAAGAAATGATGAAGACCTGGCACAAGTCTGATGAGGAAATTGAAGAAATCTGGGTAAGTTTATAGATCTAGTCTGTTCTGCAAATTTTATCTTTTTCAGATCTATATGCTAGTTTGTCTCGATAAAAGCGCGTATATACGCGGGTTCGCTTAATGAAAATCGTGTATGGCAGTTAGGGTTTTTGAAGAATAAAATATAGAGAAGTATACGCGGTTTGATGTGTAGGAAACCACGTATGTATGCGGCTTCATTAAATAAAATTAGCGTATGCTATTTGAATCAATGTTTGTTCAGGGTTGAGATTGTATCTGCATATCTATTCTGAAGTCTGGGTTTTAATGAATACTTCACTATGAAGTACTTCTGCATGGAATGGGTAACAATTTATTGATTGATCTGAATTAATAATGTACCTATGAAAAAAATGATGAAGATGGATCTCTAGATCTGAAATGACTATGTATTTTCTAGATTTGTTTATGGAATGTTTAGATCTATGATCTGGCGAATATTTGCTGAAGTAAAGGGTGAAATCTGAGTTATTTGTTCTAAAGAGCTGCAAAGTTACAGATCTATACACAGGTTTGTTTCAGCTAAAGCGCATATATACGCAGGTTCGTTTCAGAAAAAGCATGTATATGCAGGTTTGTCTCTGTGAAAGCGCGTATATACGCAAGTTCAGTGAAGTAAACGCGCGTATGGAATCTAGGGTTTTGCTGAAGTGTGTGGAATGAAAAGTCTGATTTGTTTTGTTGTTTTACTAATATCTGTCTATGATGTATTCATACAGTGCTGGGTTGTTTGAATGTTGAAGATACTGCTGATTATGTTGATTGAAGATCAAGTTGTTGGTTGATTGGTTGATGAAGTTATAAGTTTCAGTTTGATGCATGGAATGGGTGCAGTCTGAAAATTTTATAAAAAGTGGCCTACAGGGTATGTTGTGTGGAAGCTGTTGGACACAGTATGAAAATTCATGAAAAGTGGTTCATGGTGGTGCTGAGGGTCGAAGCCTTCAGTGAGGGGGTTGGAGCTCCCTTCCAGTAGTGGCTGGAGAACGAGAGAAGGTTTTCTGTAGGTGGGTGCCTGCGTGCTGGTGTGAGTCTGCACCAGTACAAAATTGTAAGAAGTTTTCTTTATAATAAATATTGAAGACAGAGATGACAGCAGCGGTGGTTTTCTCCCGAATTGGGTTTCCACCTTAAATAATTATGTTCATGTGCGATGGTTTATTCTATTATTACTACACATGCTTACTGCTTACTAAACATCTGATGAATGAATGACGCAATTATCTAAGTAAAGAATTAAATGCATAATAAGGTCTCTGGACATACGCAAGTTTTCTTAAGGATATCCGCGTGTATATGCTAGTTGGGTTCAGTAAAGTAGTGTATGGTTTTAAGAAAAAGAAAAGCTAAAAAAATTTCAGTCAGCTCTAAATACTGATTCACCCCCCGTCTCAGTATTTTTCCCAACACTAAACTTCAAAACCCATTCCCTTGTTTATTCTCCCTTCCCCGACTCCCTTAACCTAAGGTTAAACTATAAGCCTTTGAAAATTTCCCGATACATATCTCATACCGCAATGTTAACCTTGGTTAAAATCCCTTGATACCCCTCCTGACCACCTTCTTCATTGAATAAAGTCTGTTTTAACAAAATCCCTTTACCCCATCGGATTTAATTCAGACCCTCTGATCCCCAACACCCATTTGATCCTACGGCTCCAAAAAAATACGATTAAAGTTTCCCAGCCCCTTATCATTCCACATTTCATGGAACTATAACCATCCTATCACCCCAATTAAATCCAACAGTTCTTATTCAACGTGATAAGTTTTATTTCATAACCTTACCCCTCTCATCGTGTTAATTACCAACCGTTTGATCTACATCAACTTCAAGATCTGACGATCCACATTGCACGCAAACTCCAGTCTCCGTCCCCACCATATCCCATCGCGTTAAGTGATCACCGTTGATCCTCCATCTGCCAGATCAACGGTCAATAATTGATGTCCTGGTCCCACTATACTTTTTTTGTAAGTCTCCTTTTAATCCCAACCGTTCACTTTTTGAATTTTGATCTAATGGCCCTAACCCTATATCGCGCAAATAAAGTGCTCAACCCATGTTTTATAAAAATTACGCGATATGGGTTGTTTTCCCAAACCACCCCTTGCCGACATGTCCTAATATGATTGGATCGCGTGCAAAAAGTGAATTTCCGCTTACCACTTTAGAGTCGCAGGAAAACCACTCAAACCCAATCCAAAATTGCTCCCGCCATATCTACAATAAATGAAATAAAAATGTGATTCGAATTATGATTTAATACATTAAAACTTATAGTTTTCCATTACATTTCACCTATTTGCGCCATTTAACCTATGAAAACCTTTGCAGAGCCTCCCTTGACTATTTGCGAAGCTGTTTTCTAAACTAGTTTCCATTTGAAAAGCCATTGTTCTCTGAAATTCATTCCTGAGAACCTCTATAACCTCTGACAGCCAAATTCACCAGAATTGAAGACTATGAATGCAACTGCAACTTTTTCGACCGCAATTATACCTTGTGAAGGTATTTTTTCTACCAATCCTATCAAAAATACTTCAATTTCAAAGGAGAAATCATCATTTTATCAGCCATTTCCTTTAATTCAGTTGAATTATCCATACAAGACATCCAATCCCATCCAAAATACAGGGGAAACCTTATCAATTTTTCTCCAGAATCCTTCCTCTCCATTTTAGCAGGTTTTAGCCACTCTCTGATCATTTTCATTGCTAAACTTGATCAAAGCCATATTCTGTGCATTAAAAACCCTTTTTATCATCCAGAACCCTGCTCAGAGTCCAATTTTTCAAGAAGAATCCTTAAAATACCCCTTGCTTCCAAAAGATAACTTAGCATACAATTTAAACTTGTTTTTTTAGCTAAAAATGACTAAGAAACAAGTAACCCCCAAATCAGGAGGCCCAAAATCCTAGAGAAATGTTTCAAGAAAGTTACCACAAGCTGAGCCATCCAAACTCAATAAGCCCACTCTTGCACTTACTGCTGAGACAATAAGAGTAATCAAACCTGTTCAAGTTCCTATAACTTCTCAAGAAAGTAGTTCACTTGTTGATCTTGATTATAGAATTTTTGATCCCTCAGTTAAGTTCAACCTGTTAGAGGTCCATAACTGGTGTTTTTGCAAGTCTATAGAGAAAGGTAATAAGGATGTACTTGTGTGGGATTCTAATCTGCCAAAGTATATTGTCCCTCTTACTCATACAGCCCCTGATTTTGTCAGATTGTGTCAATCATACTATCTTCCAAACCATAAGTGCATTGTCAATAAAGATAGGGAGGTCATATTCTATATCAATGCTAAAACCATAAACTCCATGCTGCAATTAAACCATGACCCCAATGCTACTTCATTGTCAATAGAAGACTTAACTCAGCCTTACTTGGACTTAAATTTTTCTTCCAAGTTTAATATCTTTCAAACATTTTGGCCTACACATGTCAATGTCCCTAAATTTAATCCGCCATTTGATACATTTCACTTTCCAAACGAAACAAGGTAGATTGCCTCCATGCTGTCATTTATACAGGGATATAACACTGATGAATTCAATGATGTTTCTATCTTGGGTTTTCTGTCTACTTTAAGTCATGGCCATCCTCCATCCATTGTATATAATTTTGCCAAGTTTATTGTAGAAAATATGCACTACCAATTGGCCAGATTGCTAGAAGAAGGAGTTTTTAGATATACTTCATATCTACTTCATCTCTTTTTGTATTACCAAAAAAATGAATTTCCCATTGAGTTTCAGAAGCAAGATCCAAAAGGGAATTTACTTTCAGTTTTATTTTGGTCATCTATTTTGAGGAAAGGGAACAGGGAATACACATATGCAGAATTCAATGACTTTTTTAAATTACTTGCAATGATTTTGTTGAATAAGGAAGAAACCCCTAGAATTAATAAAGAAACTAAGAGGATCTTACAGCTATCTGAGAGCTGTAAAACAGGGGACTAGTACTTATATAAAAATCACACAAAAATTAGAGTGTATAGTGCACTCTTTCCCCCATATAAACTACCTAGACTTGTGACTACAAGGATTTTTTCTCTAGAATATTTGAGGCAAATTTTGAATGCAGATGAAGTCAATTTTATGGCATCCATGAAGAAGACTCATTTTAAACTTAAAAATCAAGTTGGGCCATTCATTGTTAACAATAGAGAAGCATTCAACGAAATTAATATGAAGTTGAAAGAATACAAATTCCCATATAGTTTTATGTGGAATTATGATCCTCGGGGTGTTTTAAGCCAAATCAGATTGAAATGCAAGTTGTCTACTTTCTTGCATGATTCCAAGCCTCAAATTGAAAAAATTTCCAATAAACTTGAGTGGGAGGCAAATACTTTATTTGATGATGACTCATAGGGCATACAGGGAAACAATGAACAGGATAAACATGTGGATCAAGCACAGGTTGCTACAGGTAATAAAGAGGCTGAAACCTCTCATAAAAGAAGCAGAGAGGAAGGCAGTTTTATAGCAGAAACCATTTTGAATAAGAGATTCAAGATTCCCTAGACTAAGAAGAGTAAATTGACTGATGAGGAAAGGGATAAAGCAATGGAAATTGATGATAATAATGGTCATGAAACTGATGATGAGGCAACAAAGATAGTAACTGAAACACTCGGAGAACTTCAAAATGTCCAACTTGAAGCACAAAATAAAGACACCATCATGGTTGAGAAACAAGAAAATGTTTATATTCCTTCTTCTTCCAAGGAAACAGACAACACAGAGTCAGATATTCAAGTCAGGTTTAGACAAATTAGAGAGAAAAATGAAGAAGAAAAAAAAAAAAAGTCTTCTCTAAGTTTCTCAAGGAGAAGCCTGGAAACAAAGACAGACTTCTATCTTCTTTTGATTACTCTTCAAACAAATTGCTAATGTATTTTCTGAAGCCCACAGTGGCTAAGCCAAAAAAAATTGCAGAATATTGAAGGACAGACTTAGAAGTGGATGCAGATGCTGTCCATGAATTAGATCAAATAGAGTTCCATAGGAGAAATACAGAGATGTTATATTCAAATATAGTAAAAAAAACAATGAGCTCTATTAAACTTCAGAATATAGTGACAAATTTGCAAAATCCAACGAAATTGGACAAATCATCACTGCATGCTAATGGATTGAGAATCAAAGCATTAGAAGTCTTGGTGATTGAAGCAAGAGCTGATCCAGCTAACATTGAAGTTGCAAAGGCTTTAATCAAATAGAAAAATGAAGACAACTGCTCTAAGGAGGCAACTGAAATTGCCTCAAACAGAACATCCCCAGGCAAAGGAGATCCTTCAACAAAAGACAGAGAATGATGAATTAAGTCAGCTAGTTCTAAAGATGACAGCCCAAATAAAGGAGATGGAAAGCCAAATAGAGGCTTTTATGAAAGAAAATGAAAATTTGAAGAAATCTCAACAAGTTTCCATTCCTACAGTTATCCCAACTGTAAGTACAGCTCTTACCTCAACATTGGTAGAACATTTGGCACTGCAAGGAGTTTTGGCAACTGCGGTGTCAATTACTTCTAAAGACATCTCTGTCACTTCTTCATGAACATCACAGAAAAATACAACATGGGAAACAACTTCCATAATCAAGGCTATGGAAGAGATGTCCATAAAAGATAAAGAGATAATCAGTTTAAAAGGCACCATCAAAAATTTGGAAGCATCCAACAGAGATGCCTTAATCACTTCCAAAGGACATGAACAGAGGGACAACAGATTACAGGAACAGGTGAAAATTCTTCAAAAGCAGGTAAATCTCACTAAGCAGGTTGCCTAAATCAAAAATAATTTGTGGACAAAAATCACTGAGGGCATTCACTCATAATGGCCTTCTATTCAGATAATATATGAGAAAAAAGATCTGCTACAAGATGCCTTAGTAGAAATTGACAAAACAAAGAAGGAACTTGACAAAAAACCACCACAAGCAATCCAACTCATATCATTTTTGAACAGTAAAAACAGGGAGGAATTAGAAGAATTGAAAATTCCCGACAAGACAAAATCCATCCTTCAAATTAAAAAGGTCCTGAATAAGCAAAACATGATGAATAATTTAGAAGACAGATGCAAAGATATGAAATTGGCTATCATCATATTTGAGGCCAAATACATAGTATTGTCGCAAGAATGTTTACCACATATCCATGCATTGAACAAAAAATTAATGCCACAAAAGGACTATGACTAGAAGATTAGAGCCCATGCTAAGGAGCAGGCTAACAAGCCTTTGCCACAATGGTCTCCAAGTGGCAAAGTAATACTTCAATATTTTGATAATTTGTTCTTGCTAGAGAATGAAATTAAGCACATGTTCATAGTAAAGCCAAATTTTTCTAAGTACACAGAATCTGATGAAAGCTATAGAAAATTGAAGATTATAAAGATCCCCACAACTCAAAAGTGGCAAGAATTCACAGATCTGATGTGAATTTGACAGGTAAAAAAGTAGGAAAATCACATGAAGAAATCATATTTTATTGTTAACTTGAGGTGAAGATTCAGGGTCAAAGTGTATCAGATGTAAAAGAGTATCAGTAAAAAAGAATGTTACTGTTGATTAATTTTCAATTACAGCAGTGAAACAGTGAAAAGCAGAGATAAAGAGTATCAGAACAGAAGGTGAAAAGGAGGAGTATTCTACAAGTCATCTTCCATGAGATAATCTTTCAATCTCCCGCAACGCTTCCAGCTAATCAAAAAATCAGTTTGATTAGGATAAAAAGTTCTATTTTTCCTTATAAAAGAGGACAGCTTGCAAACTGTTTTGCTACAATCCCTCTTCTTATGTAATATTCCTATTTTTTCTTGAGATATTACTTCGAATTTTGAGATATTTTGTAAGTAATCCAATTGTATAAATACTTCAGCTTTCAAAGAATTGAGTGTGGAATAAAATTTATCAAGACTACTATAGTCATTTTGCTAGATATATTGAATTTTGTGTGAGTCAATCAGTAAAGTAGTAGACTGGAATTGAGATTAAAGACATCATAACTCAGGATTCTTGTGCTGACCAGATAATTCTAGTATTTTCCTGTTTTCATTATACTATCTTTCAACAGTTTCCATACATTCATTTTAATGTTTTTCTGTCTTTAATGTTTAACTAGGAGAATTTAAATAGGATTAGTGATAAAAAACTCCCTGTTTTTTACTAGTTCTTCATGTTTATGTTTTCTTCCTGATAACTAGACTATAGAATTCTTAAATGCTCTTAGTCCCTGTTTGATTCCCTCCTTCAATCTTCATTTCTGTAACTTAAGGATTCTTAATTTCCCTTTTGTTCAGATTTCACCCACTTCATCAAAAAGCCTATTCAAAAGCCTTGGAAGGTCATCTACCCTGCCCTTAGTACATTTTCATCTTTAAGTCTTATTTCGTAGCTCTATTTACCTAGAAAGTTGACTCCATAGCCCAATGGTCTGGTATATCAATCTGTGGTTTACCTTGAAACACATTTTATTCCCACCACACTTTCGAAACAAGTACAACTGTCCACTCATAGCTAGCCTAAAATCCAATTATAAAACAAAGTTAAATCTTTAGGAGAGATCCCTCTCCGGAACTCAAGAAGGCTAGATCTTGAATTCTAAAAGAGGTTCTTTGTTACCCCTGGTTTTCTTTAAAAAAAAATCCTCATCCCACAACCTGAGAATTACTAGGGTGATAACATACTAGTGACCACACTGGAGAACTAACCACTCTCCAGTTTTAAGTTTGATCTTGAAGGACGATTTTTAACCATATCTTTTCTACTTTAATATTAAGTTTAAAGGTTGTGGGTATTTACCCAATGAGAATTCTAGCTCCCAAGAAAGTCTATTAGACTAGATCTAACCCTGATCCAAATCCTCTAGATATAGTAGACAATCTTGACCAGATAGGAAAAAAGAAAAAAGAAATTGATAGTTCAGAGACTAAAGTACCCCTAAAAAGAGCTGATTATTTACCCAAAGAATTAGTAAGCTTATCAGACATTGAATTTGATTTGAAGTTTGAAAAATCACTGTTTAGAACCAAATCTGAAACTAATTTAAAGGAAATTGTTTTAGATCTTGTTTTTACTTCTTATCTGAGTGAGAAACACAAAATTATTTCAGTTCCTACTAAATCAGACAAAACTGAAAGTCAAAGTCCAGTAAAAAGGGTAAATGATACAAAAATTAAAGACATTGAAGAAGTTGTTAAGTTAGCCAATTTTTTGTCTCAATTCAAACCTCTAGTTTCCCAACTTATACCACAGTATTTCCAGAAGCATATTTTACTCTGTATGCTGCCACTTCATTTATAGATTCTACTTTCAGTTCACCTCAAATGCCTATAAGCCCTGAGTTTCCTCTGCACCATAGGATCATATATTCATCATATCCTCAATCCACCACCAGTTCATCAACAGATCCATTCATCCCTGAGCTTCCCTTGCAGCCTAAAGTAATATATCCATCATTCACTCGGTCCATTACAACTACCACCAGCATAAGCACTAGCCATACTACTTCTTTTTCATCTCCTTTACCAAGCTCTTCAAGTACATCCACTATTGTAATCAGCACTACTACTACTACTACTACTATACCTCCTAGTTTAGCAAGAATCCAAGCCATGGTAGCCAGATACGCTCCTTTGGTTTTACCTCAAAATTTACATGACATGCCCCAAAACTACGAAAAGGACATCCCATTGTTTGATAATTTTTCACAAATCACTGCACAACAACATATCACTAGAATGAATGATTTTTGGGAAATTTATGAAATAGATGAGTCTGATGTTAGAATGAGCTTATTTGCACAAAGCTTGACTGGAGAAGTAAAAACATGGTTTAGAAGTTTAGGTGCTAGTAGCATAGCAGACCTAGCTGCATTCCATAGAGCCTTCCTAAATAAATGGGAGAAAAAGAAGAATCCTATGCAAATTTTATCCAAGTTTGATGTTGTTAAGAGAGCCTCGAATGAGTCTATCCAAGATTTTTGCACCAGATACAACAGTTCTTACAATTCCATTCCTATAGACCTCAAACCCACTCCATATTCTGTGCTGCTAAAACTTCCTGATTGTTTGATGTAGACATGGAATATCAACTTAGAGAAAGAGATGCAGAGACCCCAGAACAAATGCAATTGAATGTTGTAGGTGTAGAAATTAATATCCTTGCCAAGAAAGCCATAATGAGAAGTGAGAGAAGGGTTCCGATCAAAGAAGAAGCTTCAAACGTAGATGGAAAATTTGATTTTATCAAAAAAACATTAGAAAAATTAGTTGAGAGACTAGATCACATTGAACAAAAACCACAATGAGAGAATCAATCCCAAATCCGGAATCCCAACTACAGGAAAAACAACAATCCCGGGAAAGGTAAAGAACCTTCCCTAGATTAGAATATAAGAAACCCATTCCAAGAAAACTTTGCAGAGTGTTCACAAAACAATGTTGAGGAGGAGGAAGACATCAACATAGTTATGGGGATAGATGAAAAAAATACAATTTTCCTCACTCAGGAGGACCAGGAACTCTTTGAACTGCAATAGTTCACAATTGAATCTGGTGAATCCTTCGATTATAAACAAGGTTATGATTTTGCAATCAATGAAATTCATAGCCAATACAACCTTAGGAGCAAGAAAACTAATGAACCTAATATAAAGAACAATGCTCCAACCCAACAAAACCAAAACAAAAATAATACTGGGGCTTATAAAACAAAAATTTTGCAGATTCTTCCCAGAGAAAATAAACAAAGCTCAAACCCACCCAATCCTAAAAAACAGCTAAGTCCAAAGATTGTAGATATTACTTATGAGGTGGCTCAATCATATAAAGATGCCCAAAAGGTTAATACTACTAAGACCACCAATTCAGTAATTGTCAATGAGCCAAAAAAGAATCTAGCTGACTCAAAAGCATCAAATCCTAAATCTTCTGTTGAGAATCAAAAATCTGATAAACCATCTGCTAACACTCAAGCTGTTCTTGAAAAAACAATTAAAGATAGCAGAAACCAAGAAACTCAAACAAAAGACAAAATAAAATCTCAAACCAAAGGTAAAACTGTTGAAACACAAGAAAAATCATCGCAAACCACAGTTCCAAAAGATGAAATAGTTCAAGCCATCAAATCTCAGTCAACATTTAACATGCAATCTGAAATATCCAAGTTAAAGATAGTTGTTCCATTAGTTGAATTGGCTAAAAATGACTTGTATAGATCTATGATTTCTGAAGCATTGAATGTAAATGAAAATTAGGATACAATCAATATGAGTGAAGATAGGCCTGAATTAATATTTGGTCCCAATGTAGATGGTAAGCATTCATATGGGTCAGTACCTCCATTTTATTTAAGTCTTACTGTACATGATCAATTATTGCATAATGCTATGCAAGGTACTAGAGCTTCCCATAACCTAATGCCCATAGCTATAATGGAAACCCTGAATCTAGACATAACCTAACCATATAAGGACTTGTTTTCATTTGATTCATCCAAAGTCCAATGCATAGGGTTGATTAAATATTTGTGCATAAACTTAGTCCAATATCCTGGTAAAAGCATGATCATGGATGTTGTGGTAGTTGATATCTCACCAAAGTATGGCATGCTTCTTTCTCGCTTATGGGGAGCAAATTTGCAGGGATATCTATAACTTGACATGAGTTATGCCACTATCTCTGTATCTAGACAACCCAAAAAGCTTTACAGAGAAACCTTAATGAAGTTCATGATTAGTATTGCTGACAGACCTACCAATTATCCAATCTATTCAACTCCTACTGATCTTGATTCCTTTATTCTCAGTAACTCTGATCATAATGAAAATCCCACTGAACTCATTGATAAGAAACTTAAAATAATGGATGATTACATTGGTCATGAGGCTTTATGGCATTTAGTTTTTGATGGATCTGTAAATAAATCAGGAGCTGGAGCTGGTGTCTGGATTACTAATATTGAAACAAGCCATTCTGAAGGACATGCTTTTAGATTGAGTTTAAAATGCACCAATAACATGGCTGAATATGAGGCTTTAATCTTAGGTTTGAAAATTATTAGAAAAATGGGAGGGCAAAGAATAATGGTCATTGGAGATTCTAAGCTAGTTATCAAGCAAAGAAACATAGAATACTCTGTTCACAATCCCAGACTTGAAAGATACATAGAAACAATATTGGAATTTCTTGATGATTTGTTAGAATCAAAGTTTGTTATCATCCCTAGCAAATAGAACATACAGGCCCATTGTTTAGCAACCTTTTCTAGAAGTTGTAAATTTCCATTTTCACCATTACAAAAATACACTGTTGAAATCAAACAAAGACCTATTGTCCCAGATAATGTGAAATATTGGCAAATTTTCTCAGAAGATGAATAAATCTATCACTTTTTGAATAATGAGCAAGAGTTTCAACATTTCCAAATTGATAATGATTGTAATATAGATTCACATTGTGACATAGATTCAAATTCTTGTCAAATAGATGATTTAGATAATTCAGATGTACATAATTTTGATAAACCTACTATATTTAATCAAAGTGACATAGATGAATTGGAAAAAGTAGATATAGAGGAAATGATGGAAGATGAACTAGATTTTATTGATTTAAAAAATAACATTTTACCCAGAGGTTTAACTCCCCTAGAAGACTTGTTCAATTCCAATGATGTGCCCAAAAGGGAAAAAATGGAACCAATCAAGTCTGATATAGAAGAGTATAACTTAGGGATAGATGAAAAACCAAAAATGATCAAACTATCAAAATCCTTATCATAAGAAGAAAAGTTTAAATAAATAGAAATTTTGAAATAATATCAGGATGTCTTTGCATGGAGTTATGAAGACTTGAAAACTTACAAAAAAGACATAATTCAACATAAAATTCCTTTGAAATAAAATAAAAAACCTTTTTAACAAAAACTAAGAAGGATTAATCCAATTTTGTTACCTTTAATCGAAAAAAGAAGTTAAAATAATGTTTGATGCGCAAATAATCACACCAGTCAGGTATTCTGACTGGGTATCTAATCTAGTTCCTACCAGAAAGAAAACAGGAGAAATCCGACTATGTATAGACTTCAAAAATCTTAATAAAACTTCCTTGAAAGACAACTACCCCTTGCCCAAAATGGATCACATTTTGCAGAGGGTAGCAGGTTCTTCAAGAATTTCTTTACTAGATGGTTTCTTTGGTTACAATCAAATTCTAGTTCATAAATATGATCAAACTAAAACTTCATTTACCACCCCTTAGGGCACTTTCATGTACGTGAAAATGCTTTTTGGATTAAAAAATGCAGGAGCTACTTTTCAGAGAGCAATGGATATTGCCTTTGCTAAAGAGATCCATGAATTTTTAGTTATTTATCTTGATGATATTATTGTATTTTAAAAAACAAATGATGAACACTTAGATCACCTGAGACAAGTTTTTATCAAATGTCGAAAATATGGTATATCCCTTAATCCCAAAAAGACTATTTTCAGACTAGAAGAAGGAAAACTGTTAGGTCACATAATCTCCAAAGAAGGCATTAGAATAGACCCTGCAAGAATTGAAGCCATTTTAAACATTCAACCACCAAGGAACATAAAATAACTTCAAGCATTCTTGGGTAAAATAATTTTTCTAAGAAGATTTATCTCTAATCTGGCTGAAATCATAAAAGATCTCAATAATAGGCTTAAAAATGACTCTTCCATAAAATGGACAATAAAGGCCAAACAATCTTTCGAATCCATAAAACAGGCCTTAGCAAAAGCACCAGTCCTCATCAGCCCAGATTATACAAAAGATTTCATAATCTTTTCCTTTGCATTTGAACACACCATAGCTGCAGTTCTTCTGCAGAAAAACAATCAAGGTTTTGAACAGCCAATTTCATTCTTTAGTAAAGCCCTCAGAGATGCACCCCTGAAATATAATATAATGGAAAAACAGGCTTTGGCCCTGGTTAAAGCCATCAAGGATTTCAGAGTGTATATACTTCATTCACACATCATTGCATACGTCCCTAATGTAGTAATTAAAGATATTTTGACACAAGATGGACCTGATAGTAGGAGAGGAAAGTGGATAGCCACTATCCTTAAGTACGATCTAGAAATCAAACCAACTAAGCTCGTTAAAGGACAGGGTTTAGCTAGGTTGATGGCTGAATCAAATTGCAATGCTTTAGATATTAATTTCATTTCCCAAATAGATGACCAGGAGGAGATGGCGACTCCATTGATTAGTGAGGCCTATCTAGACTCAACATGGTACTCTGATATTATCTTTGTACTAACACATTTACAAGCTCCTCCTGGGCTAACTAAAACCAAGGCAAGATTCATCAAATAGAAAACAATGAGGTTTTGTATCTTAAATAATGCACTTTACTGGAAAGAAAATACTGGGATTTTACTAAATTTTCTATTAAAATTTGAGGCTGACAAAATTCCTGAGGAGTTTTATACAGGTGACTATGGAGGCTATATATACTGGAAGAGTGCAGCAGAAAAAATACTCAGAGCTGGTTTCTACTGGCCAACTTTATTTTCTGATGTTAAAAATTTTGTCACCTCTTGCCACAAATGCCAAATTTTCGAAGGGAAAAGGAAACTGTTGCGTTTACCTCTTAAGCCTATATCTACTGAAAAACCATTTCAACTATGCGGATTAGACTTCATAGGTGAAATCCATGATCTATCTTTAGGCCAACATAAATGGATTTTAACTACAACATATTACTTTACCAAGTGGATAGAAGCCATTCCCATTAGGCAAGCCACTGATTCAATTATAATCTCATTTATAGAAAGTAATATTTTGTCAAGATTTGGATGCCCACATAAGATTATTACTAACAATGTAGCAGCATTCAAATCCAAGAAAATGGTTTCTTTCTATCATAAATACCATATTACCTTAGGTCATTCCAAAACATATTATCCCCAAGGCAATGGTTTAGCCAAATCATCAAACAAAAGCTTAATCAATATCATCAAAAAACTACTCCAAGAAAACAAAAAGACATGGAACAAAAATTTGGTCTATGCCCTATTGGTTGATATACTTACCATAAAAAAGTCTATTGGAACTCCACCTTATTATATTTTTTATGGAACAAATGCAGTTTTCCCTTCTTCCTTGGGTGTTCCAGTCATGAAGATTATCCAGGAATCACAGGTGGAAACAAATGATATTCAACGAAAATCAATGAAACCATACATCTCCAACAAACTAGAGAAGAAGTTTATGAAAAATCAGAAGTTTTACAGGGTAGAATCAAAAATATTTTTGATAAAGGGTTAAAGAAGATGTTTTTTTCATAGGAGATAAAGTTTTGAGATGGGATTCATGGAGAGAGGATAAAGGTAAACATGGGAAGTTTGACTTTCTATGGAAAGGACCCTATGTGATATATGGCTACAGAGGTAATAATTCCTTTTTCATCAAGAATTTGGATGGAACTGAACTCCAAGAAGGACGAGTTAATGGTAGGATCCTGAAACACTACTATTCCTCAGAGTCACTCAACAGTTAGATTGATTTAATTTACCATTTTAAATATTCATTGCAAGTGTGTAGATTGGATTAGAGATTTTATCTACAAAGTTAAAGCCCGAAGAGAAGGCCCTAAGATTTGCAGTATAAGATGTCATAAATATGATTTTTTGCAGAAAACAGAAGACAATCACAATATCACCAAGGTCAATGGATAAGCCTACTGATCTCAGAATTCCTCACATTTCACTAGGAAATTCCATCCCCAAGTGAAGCCGATGTTAGTAACCTATAAATATAAGATTCATACTTTTGACTTGACTATTGGTAATCTTGTAAATCTGTACATACTTTGCCTTCTGCAAGTTGTATTCATATATTTTGTAAAAAATTAAAAATAAAATTATAAAATCAAAAAGAGGGTAAAAAGTCCTAAGAGAAAATCAAAGGACTTAGAAAAAATAATAGACCCCAAAAGAAAAATATGAATAAAACATGAAAGTGTGCAAGTATAAATTCCACTACTTTTACTTTTTGCAGTTGATTATGGCAGAGTGTCAATAAATGCCATAATCTGTGATGAGTTGAAAAATTTAATCTTGACTCTTCATTTTTTTCAATTTCAAATGTTGTAGATAGAGAATAATGAATTGTCATACAATTTAACCATGAAAAATTCCATAGTTAGGTAGAGAATAAAATAATCCAACAATTTAATTTGGATTCTTGGTTGAAATAAATGTAGAATTAGATAGTTTACTGATTTCAAAAATAATAAATGTTGTGAAGGTTTCTAGCACAAATGCACCTTATCAAAATGGAAGAAAAAATGTTAGCATGTTAATTTGGGTAGGTAGAAGAAGGTGAGAAGCATCAATGTAAATATTATTCACCAGGGCTGCAAATAACTAACTTCCCCTCCCCATATCCATTAAGCATTCTAAGCTATCAGTTAGAAAGGCTCAAGGCATTTCCTTGACTTCTATTGGGACCAGACCCAAGGCTCTATCGCTGATTAGTGGAAAATGTTAAATGTCTATATTAATCCCTTAAACTGACATCATCATTCCATTTCATGCATTCATACCCCTGAATAATCCTATGTAAAACCTCATTTTTACATAAAGATACTATAATTCCCATTTGACTAATTTCCTTCATCACATGAAAACATTAAACCCTAAAAATTACATTTTATCATAAGTTAAAGTGATGAGGTTAGTATGATGCAAATTATTTAAACGTCACTTTACTTGGTTATGTTTATGTATTTTGACTATATCTTGTCCCCTTATCATATTAATTTTAACTTATCTAATAACCCCTTATAGAATAACAATTTTCCTATATTATATAACTCTCTTTTATATAATAGCCCCAAAAAGCTCATTAATAAAACTTTAGCCAAAGTTATTTATTCCCACATGTTTAAATAAAAACCCACCTTATACCCCCTTTGGCTAAATATATCGTTATATAAATATCCCACCCCCTATGGTTGTTAAATCATTCTGATAAAAATATATAAAAATCTTTAAACATGTTTAATTGTGTGTTTAAAACAAAAATATTGAAGTTTTGTTTAAACTAAACTTCAAAACCCATTCCCTTGTTTATTCTCCCTTCCCCGACTCCCTTAACCTAAGGTTAAACTATAACCCTTTGCAAATTTCCTGATACATATCTCATACCGCAATGTTAACCTTGGTTAAAATCCCTTGATACCCCTCTCGACCATCTTTTCATTGAATAAAGTATGTTTTAACAAAATCCCTTTACCCCATCGGATTTAATTCAGACCCTCCGATCCCCAACACCCATTTGATCCTATGGCTCCAAACAAATACAATGAAAGTTTCCCAACCCCTTATCATTCCCCATCACATGGAACTATAACCGTCTGATCACCCTAATTAAATCCAATGGTTCTTAATCAGTGCAATAAGTTTTATTTCATAACCATAGCCCATCACGTTAAATGATCACCATTGATCCTCCATCTGCTAGATCAATGATCAATAATCGTTGCCCTGGCCCCACTATACTTTCCCCGCAAGTCTCCTTTTAATCCCAACCATTCGATTTTTGAAGTCTGATCTAGCGGCCCTAACCCTCTATCGCGCAAATAAAGTGCTCGACCCATGTTTTATAAAAATTACGTGATATGGGTTGTTTTCCCAAACCGCCCCTTGCCAACGTGTCCTAGTATGATTGGATTGTGTGCAAAAAGTGAATTTCCGCTTACCAATTTAGAGTTGTGCGAAAACCACTCAAGCCCACTCCAAAACCGCTCCCGCCATATCTCCAATAAATGAAATTAAACTGTGATTCAACTTATGGTTTAATACATTAAAACTTATGGTTTTCCATTACATTTCACCTATTTGTGCCATTTAACCTATGAAAACCTTTGCAGAGCCTCCCTTGACTATTTGCGAAGTTGTTTTCTGAAGCAATTGCCATTTGAAAAGCCATTTTTCTCTAAAATTCATTCCCGAGAACCTCCATAACCTCTAATAGCCAAATTCACCAGAATTTAGGACTGTGAACACAACTGCAACTTTTTCGAACACAATTGCAACTTTTTCGATCGCAATTATACCTTTTGAAGGTATTTTTTCTGCCAATCCTATCCAAAATAGTTCAATTTCAAAGGAGAAATCATCATTTTATCAACCATTTCCTTTAATTCAATTGAATTATCCATACAAGAAATCCAATCCCATCCAAAATACAAGGGAAACCCTGTCAAATTTTCTCTAGATTCCTTCCTCTCCATTTTAGCAGGTTTTAGCCACTCCCTGATCATTTTCACTGCTGAACTTGATCAAAGCCATCTTCTGTGCATTAAAAACCCTTTTTATCATCCAGAACCTCGCTCAGAGTCCAATTGTGCCAGAAGAATCCTTCAAATACCCCTTGTTTCCAAAAGATAACTTAGCATACAGTTTAAAATTTCTTTGTTCAGCTAAAAATGACTCAGAAACAAGTAACCCCCAAATCAGGAGGCCCAAAATCCCAAAGAAATGTTTCAAGAAAGTTACCACAAGCTGAGCCATCCAAACTCAATAAGCCCACTCCTGCACTTACTGTTGAGACAATAGAAGTAGTCAGACCTGTTCAAGTTCCTATAACTTCTCAAGAAAGTAGTTCACTGGTTGATCTTGATTATATAATTTTTGATCCCTCAGTTGAGTTCAACCTGTTAGAGGTCCATAACTGGTGTTTTGGCAAGTCTGTAGAGAAATACAAAAAGGATGTACCTGTATGGGATTCTAATCTGCCAAAGTATATTGTCCATCTTACTCATTTAGCCCCTGATTTTGTCAGATTGTGTCAATCATACTATCTTCTAGACCAGAGGTGCATTGTCAATAAAGATAGGGAGGTCATATTCTATATCCATGTTGAATCCATAAACACCATGCTGCAATTAAACCATGACTCCAATGCTTCTTCATTGTCAATAGAGGACTTAACTCAGCTTTACTTGGACTTAAATTTTTCTTCCAAGTTCAATATCTTTCAAACATTTTGGCCTACACATGTCAATGTCCCTAAAGTTAATCATCCATTTGATACATTTGACTTTCCAAATGAAACAAGGAATATTGTCTCCATGCTGTCATTTATACTGAGATATAACAGTGATGAATTCATTGATGTTTCTATCTTGGGTTTTCTGTCTACTTTAAGTCCTGGCCATCCTCCATCCATTGTATACAATTTTGCCAAGTTTATTGCAGACAATATGCACTACCAATTGTTCATATTGCCAGAAGAAGGATTTTTTAGATATACTTCATATCTACTTCATCTCTTTTTGTATTATAAAACAAACGAATTTCCCATTGAGTTTCAGAAGCAAGGTCCAAAATGGAATTTACTTTCTGTTGTATTTTGGTCATCTATTTTGAGGAAAGGGAATAGGGAATACACATATGCAGATTTCAATGACTTGTTTATAGTACCTGCAATGAATTTTTTGAATAAGGAATAAACTCCTATAATTAATGAAGAAACTAAGTGGATCTTACAACTATCTAAGAGCTATAAAATAGGGGACTGGTACTTATATAAAAATCACACGGAAATCAGAGTGTATGGTGCACTCTTAGCCCCATATAAACTACCTAGATTTGTGACTACAAGGATTTTTTCTCTAGAATATTTGAGGAAAATTTTAAATGTAGCTGAAGTCAATTTTATGGCCTCCAGGAAGAAGACTCTTTTTAAACTTAAAAATAAAGTTGGGCCATTCATTGTTAACAATAGAGACGCATTCAATGAAATTAATATCAAGTTGAAAGAATACAAATTCCAATATAGTTTAATGTGGAATTATGATCCTCAGGGTGTTTTAAGCCAAATCAGATTGAAATGCAAGTTGTCTTCTTTCTTGCATGATTCCAAGCCTCAAATTGAAAAATTTGCCAATAAACTTGAGTGGGAGGCAAATAATTCATTTCATGATGACTCATAGGGCATATAGGGAAACAGTGAACAGGATAAATAGGTGGATCAAGCACAGGTTTCTATAGGTAATAAAGAGGCTAAAATCTCTCATAAAAGAAGCAAAGAGGAAGGCAGTTTTACAGCATAAACCATTTTGAATAAGACATTCAGGATTCCCTACACTAATAAGAGTAAATTGACTGATGATGAAAGGGATAAATCAATGGAAATTGATGATAATAATGGTCATGAAACTGATGATGAGGCAACAAAGATAGTAACTGAAACACTCAGAGAACTTCAAAATGTCCAACTTGAAGCACAAAATAAAGACACCATCATGGTTGAGAAACAAACAAATGTTTATATTCCTTCTTCTTCCAAGGAAACAAACAACACAGATTCAGATATTCAAGTCAGGTTTGGACAAATTAGAGAGAAAAATGAAGAAATAAAAAACGAAGTCTTCTCTAAGTTTCTCAAGGAGAAGCCTGGAAACAAAGATAGACTTTTATCTGCTTTTGATTATTCTTCAAAAAAATTGGTAATGTCTTTTCTGAAGCCCACAATGGCTGAGCCAAAAACAATTGCAGACTATTAAAAGACAGACTTAGAAGTGGATGCAGATGTTGTCCATGAATTAGATCAAATAGAGTTCCACAGGAGCAATACAGAGATGTTATATTCAAAGATAGTCAACAAAACAATGAGCTCTGTTAAACTTGAGAAGATAGTGACAAATCTGCAAAATCAAATGAAGTTGGACAAATCATCACTGCATGCTAATGGATTGATAATCAAAGCATTAGAAGACTTGGTGATTGAAGCAGGAGTTGATCCAGCTAACATTGAAGTTGCAAAGGCTTTAATCAAGCAGAAAAAATGAAGACATAGCTGCTCTAAGGAGGCAAATGAAATTGCCTCAAAGTGAACATCCCCAGGAAAAGGAGATCCTTCAACAAAAGACAGAGAATGATGAATTAAGTCAGCTGGTTATAAATATGATAGGCCAAATAAAGGAGATGGAAATCCAAATGGAAGCTTTTATGCAAGAAAATGAAAATTTGAAGAAAGCTCAGTAATTTTCCATTCCTACAGTTATCTCAACTGTAAGTACAGTTGTTCCCTCAACATTGGCAGAACATTTGGCACCGAGGGGAGTATTGGCAACTACAGTGTCAATTAATTCTAAAGACATCTCTGCCACTTATTCATCAACATTACAGGTAAATACAATACAGGAAATAACTACCATTATCAAGGCTATGGAAGACATGTCCATAAAAGATAAAGAGATAATCAGTTTAAAAGGCACCATAAAAAATCTGGAAGCATCCAACATAGATGCCTTAATCACTTCCAAAGAACATAAACAGAGGGCCAATATATTACAGGAATAGGTGAAAATTCTTCAACAGCAGGTAAATCTCACTAAGCAGGCTGCCTACATCAAAAATCATTTGTGGACAAAAATCACTGAAGGAATTCACTCACAATGGCCTTCTATTCAGATAATATATGAGAAAAAAGATATGCTACAAGCTGCCTTAGCAGAAATTGACAAAACAAAGAAGGAACTTTTGAACAGGAAAAATAGGGAGGAATTAGAAGAATTGAAAATTCCTGATAGGACAGAATCCATCCTTCAAATTAAAAAGGTCTTGAATAAGAAATACATGATGAATAATTTAGAAGACAGGTGCAAAGATATGAAATTGGCTATCACCAGATTTGAGGAAAAATACACAGTATTGTCACAAGCAGGTTTACCAGATATCCATGCATTGAATGAAAAATTAATGCCACAGAAGGACTATGACCAGAAGATTAGAGCCCATGCTAAGGAGCAAGCTAACAAGCCTTTGCCACAAGGGCCTCCAAGTGGCAAAGTAATACTTCAATATTTTGAGAATTTGTTCTTGTTGGAGAATGAAATTAAGCACATGTTCATAGTAAAGCCAAAATTTTCTAAGTACACAGAAGATGATGAAAGCTATAGAAAATTGAAGAATATAAAGATCCCCACAGCTCAACAGTGGCAAGAATTCATAGATCTAATGTGAATTTGACAGGTAAAAAAGCAGGAAAATCACAAGAAGAAATCATATTTTACTGTTACCTTGGGCTGAAGATTTAGGGTCAAAGTGTATCATATGTCAAACAGAATCAGTAAAAAAAAATGTTACTGTTGATTATTTTTCAATTACAGCAGTGAAACAGTGAAAAGCAGAGATAAAGAGTATCATAACAGAAAGTGAAAAGAAGGAGTATTCTAAAATTCATCTTCCATGAGATAATGTTTCAATTGCCAGCAACGCTTCCAGCTAATCAAAAAATCAGTTTGATTAGGATAAACAGTTCTATTTTTCCTTATAAAAGAGGACAGCTTGCAAACTGTTTTGCTGCTATCACTCTTCTTATGTAATATTTCCTATTTTTTCTTAAGATATTATCTTGAATTTTGAGATATTTTGTAAGTAATCCAATTGTATAAATACTTTAGCTTTCGAAGTATTCATTGTGGAATAAAATTTATCAAGACCACTATATTCATTTTGCTAGTTAAGTTGAAGTTTGTGTGAGTCAATCAGTAAGGCAGCAGACTGGAATTGAGATTAAAGACATCATAACTCAGGATTCTTGTGCTGACCAGATAAGTCTAGTATTTTCTTGTTTTCATTGTGTTATCTTTCAAAATTTTCCATACATTAATTTTAATGATTTTCTGTCTTTAATGATTAACTAGGAGAATTTAAATAGGATTAGTGATAAAAAGCTCCTTGTTTTTTACTAGTTCTTCATGTTTATGTTTTCTGCCTGATAACCAGACTATAGAATTCTTAAATGCTCTTAGTCCCTGTTTGATTCCCTCATTCAATATTCATTTCTTTAACTTAAGGATTCTTAATTTCACTTTTGTTCAGATTTCACCCACTTCATCAAAAAGCCTATTCAAAATCCTTGGAAGGTCATTGTTACACGTCAATTTTCCACCATCCCTGCAATTCCCCATCCCGCACATTGGAGGGCTCATTCTGTGACCTGTGAGTAGTAACATAACCTGAAAACACTTTCATGGCATTCCCCTAGACATGGACTTTCGTTTCCCTGAAGACATCTCCTTCTGAAAAACCCTAAAAATATCCTTTTCATCCTTGGCACGACTAGCCTGTGTTATACCCGCGCCAATGGGGGAAATTCTTCAAAGAGGGCATGCCAATTAGCGCTCTGTCCCAGAGTCGCACTTGCACCAGGCTTAATAAAGGGTGTTTTTTTTAAATAAATGGCGGAATATTGACTTTAACCAACTCCTGAATTGGTCTCTAAATTAAGTTGGGACATTTGGCTCCGGATCTCCATGTAGAGGAAGTAGTTTTCCACCTCTCATGGAAGCTTCCTTGATGATAGGGCTAATCCCATGATTGTAGGGATCCTAACTCCCCTTCCACCATCTATATAAGCTTGCCATTTCCATTTGCAAGTGAATCTCCAAGAGCCTTCATAGCCTAAAGAATGCTGCAAGAGCTTTGATAGTCCTCATAGTGCCAAATCCATAGCGAGGAGATTGACGATCGAAGAGAGAGGCTTGTCCACATTCCCGACAAGCTTTACTGAGACGTATTCTGCTGACCACCCGCCGAAGGAAGGTTCAGCTTCAGAGCCTGGTTGTATTTTCCTTTTATGAATTAATGATAAGCAACTATTGGTTGTGGTTCCACTCGTATTGTTCATTATGATCATGAGTTGTGTCTTCTCTGACTGATACATAATTGCATATATCGGGTTTTACGCTTGTGTTTTTTATGTTTCTTTTTTGTGCAGGTGTTCGATCGCGGCGAGCGAGAGGATTTTGATCTGCTGGAGCAAGGAAACGGGAGCGCCATCTTCTCTATGAACAACAGCATTGGACTTGAGGTAGGCCTTCTTTGCAAGTTGGTTTATTGTCATTAGGAACCTGCGCCTTAGCGCGATATGATTGTTGCTAGACCCGATCTGGACTAGTAGGGATCACCACTGTCTGCAGAGGGGATTTACCTCTACAAAAAATTGGCAAATACACTGGGGAGTTAGCTTGTTGTTTTCTTTATAAACTACAGACGGAGCCTAAATTTAGCCAGATAGCCTTCGAAACTATCTTGCTTTGCATTAGCGAAAGTAGATGAATTTTTCTTCAGTCAATCTCTGGTTTAGTTTATGAACTGAACACTTGGAGTATTGTCTTGTCTTTCGGTCAATTCTTGACTTTGCTTGTTTGATCAGCTCTTTTCGTTAGTTTGGCTTTTGGTTTAAGCTCCAACATCGCTGGTCTTCTTCTTAGATTGCTTATTTTTTATTTTTCCTTAGTAAACTCAGCTGGCGCGCTTTTCAGTGTGACAGTCGCGCCCATTGGTGCATGTTGTCAGTGTATTACTCGCACCAATTCTATTCTGGAGCTAGTTTTAGTCTTAAAGTCGCGCCAATATTGTAAGGTGCTAGGTTTTACTGCATTTTGAGCCTTCTAAGACTGATCTGGGTGTTTGGTCTTGTTTTTTCGACTGCTTGAGTGTTCTGGAGCCTTGTTTGACTGACTATGGCCTTCTTCCTTTGGTTGTTTGCCCTTTTCTGTCGATTTTACATTCTAGCCCTAGGCCATCTAGGTGTTATTGTGCGTCGAGCCTCCCTTTGGAGTTTTTGATGTTTATCTGTTCATTCAACCTTGTGATTGCTTCTCTGCATTCGTTTGGTGGTTGTTCATAATTTTATTGTGTTATTCGAATGATTGGCTTCTTCTTCATTTGAATTCCGCTTTGTCTCATTTTGGGCCTAGATTACATGGTTCAATTGAGTCTTTGGGTGTCTTTTGATTTGAGGGACCTTTTGTCAATTTGAGGTCTAATTGTGTGCTTGCATTGAGTGAAATTTGATTATTTTTCTCTTTTTCTATCACTTCTCGAATTGTGTGTCTCATTAGCTTTCATTTTGTTTAATGCTTTTTTCTCTTAAACATTAAAAATACAAAAATCTCTTTTGCGTTGGATTAGTTAGTGTGAATTAAATCTTTTCGGTGTTATTAGTGATTAGTAACTTTGAAATAAAAAAAATTTAGTTTCGATTAGCTGCATTAGAGATGTCATTGGTTGTTGTCTGATCATTTTTTTGTTGTGTGAAAAGCTCTTAACTCTCTCGTAATTAGCTTTCATCGAACGAAATGATATATTGTGGCATGTAGTGTGCATTTAGGCGATTTTGAGACATAACACTCGCTAGGGCCTGAAAACTGAAACATAATTGAAGATAAACATTAAAATTTATTCAATTTACACTAAGGAAGCATTGAAACATTGACGAAATATTTAGAGGTCTAGGCTAGAGACATGTTCCAGCGTCTTTAAACCTAGTAGCTGTCATTCGACTCTTGGCTTTAGATAGCACTAGTACAGACTTGTGCTCCCCGTACCGTCGCGTATATAAAGGGAGACCCCACTAGGTTTCTATCCTTTATCCATAGGAAGATGAGTCTTCCACCCTATACCCGTGATACACCAGACACAGCATTTGGGTAGATTGCCTGCACGTATGTTAAGTCCTTGGTTTATTTCTCTTTCATTCTGAAACCAAGGTGTATATTGCAGTTCACGGTTATTTGGTACACCCTTTGCCTAGTATTCCTGAGCAGTCATTTTGATCTTTTCTGACTCTTTAAATTTGAAAAGATCCACAAGCGCTTGTCCTTTCATGCTTGTTTCCAATCTGAAAGTGATAGAGTCACCTTTTTCCTGTTTCTCAACTCTTAAAAGATGAAACGGTAGAGTTTCATTTCAATGTTTTAAAAATTAACTGCCCACGAGATATCCCTTGTTAAAGTTAGTTTCCTTAGGGTGTTTTTCTGAAGAT
This sequence comes from Pinus albicaulis, assembly GCA_034641835.2. Lineage (NCBI taxonomy): Eukaryota > Viridiplantae > Streptophyta > Pinopsida > Pinales > Pinaceae > Pinus > Pinus albicaulis. The sequence goes on along the minus strand of JAXQQM020088544.1, from coordinate 228,569 downwards.
AATTTTTGATGGCGACTTTTCCGGAGTTCACCAACCAAGGAATCTCCTCCGATGGGAATCCTGGTCATTTTCCTCCTTTTGGGAATGTTGGTTCTCCTTATATGGCAACATTGTCCCTTCCTGGGTTAACTGTTGGGTTGCTTGTTTGGTTGTTTTCAACCTCTGTGGTCTCGAATGTCTTGGCTACTGTTCAACCAGTTCCTCTGCCTGAACAACATCATGTTGATTCCAAGGTGGACCTCTCCCCTTCTTCGCCTGTTTCTACGTCCTCCTCTTCTACTTCACCTGGTGAAAGTCTAGATTTGAGTAACCAGGTGGCTAAGAAGAAGAAGAAGAAGACAAAGAAGAAGAAGTCCGATAAAGGGGAGGTTAGCTCTACGGCTATTGCACCTAAGAAGTCTTCCATTGATAAACATTCCAACCCTCCATATAAATTCAAGTTCCCTTGCATGTTGTGCACGGGAAACCATCTTCTTTGAGATTGCCCTAGCATTCCCAAGGTGCTCGAATCATGGTCCAACGGTCGTCCACCATTGCCTTTGGCTTCCGGGAGTCAGGTTGGGGGCACGTCTTCAGCTGCTATTGGTAAGGCTTCTAAGAAGCAGGGTAAGATTACCAATCCATGCAAGTTGTGTGAAGGGCACCATGCCATTCACCTTTGTCTGTATATGGATGAAGCCAAGAGAGTTTTGGACAACTCGACTATTTCTGCACCGTGCCTTCCGACTGGTTACAAACAGCTTTCTTTGAGTCTTCCACCAGCTAATGCCATGATTGGTCAAGAGTCATTCTTGGTTAATCCAGCTCCCCCAAAAATTCAAATTCAGGAATCCATTCCCAACCAACCATTGGTCGTGGGATCTGTTACACAAATTTTTGGTCATCTAACCTATTATTATTAGATGAACCCAACTACACCATGTAAGAACAATTTTACCCTAAGTAAAATTGCTTTCACCATATAAAATAACCTATTTGTTTATATTTACTGGTCATATTTAACCCAAAACAAGGAACTTAATTAAATAAATCCTTATTTATTTAATTATTTCCTAAGAATAAGTTATTTAAATAATTATTTAAATAATATTCTTAGTTAAAATTGACTAAATCATCCATAAATAATTTTATTTAATTATATTCCCATCATTTCCCTAAAATGATAAATAAACCATTTATTTATTTATTATTTATAAATAGAGGAATTGACCCAAGTCTAGAATCATTTTCCCTCCAACAAATATAATAAAATATTCCTAAAGGGTGCTTCTAGAATTCGATTAATAATATTTTATTCATGCAACGAGTTCTAGACCACCCCAATATTTTGTTATAAATAGGAGGGTTTTCCCCATTCATTAGTCACCTTCATTGCATTAGATCACACTAGATCTACTCTTGGTCACCATTTTCCATTTTTGCTTTGTGAGCTCCCATTGATTTCTATGTTTGTCAGGGTTTTTATACCACAATAAGAGAGAGGAGTTTTAGATCTGAAACGCTGAGGACTTTCAACAACCCATCCCATTGAGGAGAACCAGAAAACACCTTTCTTGTTTTCCTCTTAGGTGCCCCATTCTTTAATATAATACAAATCATTCTTTTAAACACTTTGTTCTTGTCTTGTCTATTGGATGCATGGAGCCATATTATATTTTATCTGCTTAATGTCTGTTGTGCTTAGATCTGAATTTGTGCAGCAGACTTAAAGATATTTTGTGGCCATAATTGATGTTAGGGCTATTTGTTGTGTAGCTAAAGTGGTATTTTACGACGAAAGATTCATACTAACAATTGGCGACTCCACACAGGTTTTATTTTACGACTGTTGTCGTTTTATATATTCTTGCATATTCAGTTGTTTCAGACCCTAGGGTTTCTCTTCCATTTTCTGTTTTCCCTATTTTTATGTTGTTTTTCACCCCTAAAACCCTCAAACAATCAAATTTTAAACTTTTGTGTGTTTCTGGCCTTATTGCGCAGGTGACAGAGATCAGCCGCAGCTGAGACGATTTTTTTTTATGAAATCTGCCGCTGAGACAGCCGAATCTGCAGGTCACACTTATCAGCCCAAAAAGTGCGACCTGAGCTTGAGGATGCACTTTTCTTCCCCAAATGTTCAACCTGAACTGAAAACAGGTCAGAACCTACGACCTGCACTTTTTCTGTAAAATTTTCAGCACTTTTTCTGGGTTTGTCTGAAGCTTCTGTCAGGGTTTTCCAGCCTCTGTCTCTGCCCGTTTAGACCTGTTTCTGATCTGATTCACTCAAATAAGAGGGAATCTTGCCCCTTAGGGCTCTAGTACCCTCCACTTTCTGTGGGAGAGTCTTTTCTGTTTCAGAAGTCTGAATTTTCAGAGTTTCAGCTTTATTTTTCTCTGATATGATACCTCCTTTTCAAATTCCTTTAGATCAGCTCTTCCCCCTCTCAAATCACCTCATATTGTTTTGTTTGGGTTCCTTTCCATGGCCACTGCCTGGTCTCTTCTATTTTTAGCTGATCTCCTCCTTTTTAGCAACAACCTTGCCTCTGCCTATTTGTTCTTCATTGCACCACTTTTTAGCAGATTTCTCCTTTAGATCCCAATCCCTCCTGACATTAGATTTATTGGCCTCCTTTTTGCGTGCTTGGATTATTTTTTTCCATCTTATAAAATAGTTTTGAGAGACCCCCTTCTGGGGTTACATTGACGCATTAGTAGCTGTTAATTTTATGTTCTTTTCGTTTTATTTACTGCATATTTATTTTCAGTTACACAGCACACTTTTTCTTTTACTCTCAAAAATGTCTGGGTTTAAACAATTAAAATTAACGCACGCCACACACTGACCCTAAGTGAAGAAGCGCCTGGTTAACACCACCTGGCGAAGACTTTAAAATCAATTTTCACTGCACCTCTCTGCCCTTGACCTCACTTGATTTTGCCCCTCCCTTCCCTTGTCAGTTTTTCTTCTTCCCGTCATCATTGCACCCCCAAGGCGCCTCTCCCGGAGACTTCTTGGCCTTCACCCTCAGTTTCTGATCAGTTGACTTCCTCCTTCCTGTCGTTCACAATTAATTCCTCCCCTGAGTCCACACTCCGACTCTTCTTTTGATTGTTCAGGTTCTCCCCCTACTTTTGGTTCTCCCTCTTTTACCTTCACCATGTCTAGTTTAGGACCTAGCCCTAACCCCAATTCTACCACTGGGTCCATTTCCAGTGGAACCACTACGGGACCTACCTCGACTGCCCCATTACTCCCTTATATGGCCGACCTTAGTCTCCCCGATTTCAATCAGCTGATTAATGATCCTATTCGCCACGATGTTAGTTGGCCCACTATGCCAACCAAGCTCCCCTCTAACATTCCCAAGTTCGAAGGCCTTGCTAGTGATGATCCCTCTAACCATATCCTATCTTTCCACATGTGGTTTTCCTCCAATTCCATCACCAATGACTCCATCCATCTTCGTTTGTTCCAACGTATGCTTACCGACGAAGCTTCCAAATGGTCTGTTGATCAAGCCACCTCTTCCCATACCACCTTTGTGACCATTGCCCAAGCCTTTTTATCTTATTTCCAGCTACCCCTATAATACGACACTGGCACTGAACTCTTAACTTCTTTCCATCAATCCTCTTCGACCCGCCTTTCTGCTCATGTCCAGGAATGGCGGCGAAGACGGAGCTTGTGTCGCGCTCCCCCCTTTGAAGATCGGGTTTACATGGACTGGTTCCTTCAATCTCTCTTGCCTCCCATTAGCAAGGATGTCGCATCCCATTTTCCCCAAACCGAAGAAGCCGCCCTCCAAATATCCTTGAAATATGACCTTATTTAAGCCCAATTTGGTTATGTTTATACCGTCCTTCCTGACCTTCCCAAGCCCGGTGGCCCTAACGCCTCGGGGGCATCTCACTCTGCCGACGGTATCATTGGAGCCCTATCACAGACCTCTGCCCAACCTCTTCTGGGCCATGGTTTCCCTCCAGGGGCCAGCTGTTACAGGTTAAAATACCTCCTCATCAGCTCAGAGGGGAAGACAAATATGGAAGAAGTACAGAGACCTAAATTAAACCTATTTCTGCCAGGGTAACACATATATAGAACAGAACAAGAGCGTTATAACGCAGTTAAGCAATACATTGGCCACGTTAGTGGCTAGGGCAACGCTCTATTTACACTGAAGGGACATGTTACCCGTGTTTTAAGTTTGAATTGGGAAAAGGGCGCGGAGAAAGATTTGAATCTCCGACTTTCCCTCACAAAGGAGTCAGTGCACAAAGGAAACTGCAGAAGCACCAGTTCATTATTGGTCATTGCCATAGAAGAATGAACTCCAAGAGAGGCAAAAGCATGGAGATCAAAGAAACATCTAAGCCTTTTCCATTCCAAACTAGTGGAAAGAGAAGGGCAACAATGGCCTTCTCCCTCTCCTATAAGAAGGAGCTGAAGGCTCTTAATTGAAGGTCTAAGGATTGCTCAAAAGTTCTTGTATACTTGTGGAATAGAGAATAGTGTGACATTGTGAAGGCCAAGAGTCAAAGAGGCTCCTAGAGAGTTTGTTGGCTTGGACTTCTTCACTTGATAGAGAAGAGAGATTGGGAGACTGAGGAGGGCTTTGTACAACCGATGGTTGTAATCCTCCTTCTTTCAAAATCAATAGAACTATGTTCGTTTTGTCCATTCGATGCTTAATGTTATATTTTTGTTTCAATATTGGTTTAGTATGATATGAATGGCTCAGATGTGTATAATCTAGATGTTTATCGTTGATTTAATTGATAGAATACTTGTTATATTAGAAGTTACACGGGTGCTTTGACTGATTGCAGGTCTCATATTTGGAGCCGGCGAAGAAGGACTCTTACTTTGCTGCTCTGCGTTCTCCAAGATATTCCAAGACCGTCAAAGAGGTAATTCTCTATTGTATTCCTTCAAGTTATTTCAAGCTAATATGAACATGCTCATGCCATCTTTGTGAACAACATAGCTAATCTTACTGTCTGCCTCGGGCACCGGAAAGCCCTGAGAGGGATATACGAAAACCAACCACCCAAGCATTTTACCCTAAAGCAGAATTGGCGACTCCACTGGGGACTTTCCGCATAGTTTCCGGACTATTTCTTCCTTCATTTCTTCTCTCCTTTGTTCAGTATCCTTCCGACCAGTTTTTGATGCCCAGTAGACATACCAAACGCTTGCAGAGTTCAATCATGTTCCTGTCTGGCCAACTGAAGAGCTTTTCCCTGGTTAATGCGACCTATGCAGTTCATCCAGTGCGTTATAAAGTGGTCTAGGCTTAAATATAGTGCGTTATAACGCTGTATTTTCTCACAGACAGAGCGTTACTCAGCCAAAAACCTTGCTGTTCACTACTGTGGCTATGTTTTAGCTGTAGATTTTTTTGGCCACCAGTACCTTTCACAGACTGAATCCCTGTGCTTGTCTGCTAAAGCTGGCATTGAGTATTTTTTTCTCTTATTTAGTTAGTGTGCAAAGCATTTACTTTTTTAAAGAGAATTTTTTTATTTATTTATTTTTCTGCATTTAGTTGAGTTTATTCTGTAAGTTTGGTTCACAGACTGTTAAAAGAGATAGATAGAAGTCTGAATCTTGAAAGTTGAGCTGTGTTATTTACATGTTGGTGCATGGATGATTGAAAAAGAAACCTCTCCTTGTAGAAACACTGTTCATTGAAATAAATATTTAGAGCATGTTTTGCATGGTTTCTTGAGTCAGCGTCTCACTATACTTCATACATCCATTTCCCCTCCGCAAGACTAATAACAAAGTACAGTAAAAACAAAGCGATAATAAAATCAATCTAATAACTCTTTTTGAGCTCACATAAACAGTAGTGCAGGCTAGGATCTTGGGTTAGGAAAGTGAGAAAACTACCCAAGATCTCAAAACTTGAAAACTAGAGTCATTAACGAGTGAAATCCTGCTGCACTCACATTATCGAGACCGTTCCTTTACCGGAGCTCAGCGCGAGACAACACTTGGGTGCACTAGAAGGTAGCCCGCCTTCGACTGCATCCTGTGGGTGTGTTATATATTGGGGTTCCCTTCAGGGATGTCGAAACTAGATCAGGGATCTAGGTATTTTTCCCATATAGCACACTCTCCTTGACCATGGACCCCCCTGATAGTGTCTGTGATTTGAGGTATCCTTAATGGCCATACTTTTAGGGACTTACACAAGGTGACTAGGACGGGCTGTCCTGGTACCTGAAACAGATGGACCTACTCTGTCTTCAGTCTTTAGGAGGGTACTCGTCTTCACAAGAGTGCTTACACCTATCGTCTGGGGTTTGGGCGAAGCTCTAGAGTAACCATAACTGTACTTTCGACCAACCCTCTCTGTATGCTATTGTGAGACTGGATTTCATCACCATTGAACAGTAGTACTCAGATAGGGCACCCTATTCTGGCTGCTTGCTGATTGATTTTAGAGAGTCTTTTCTTTTTTAGTAAGTGTGTGGTTACTGTCACTTGAGACTTCATAATATATCACATTTTAAATAAAATCTATTAAAATTAAACCGGTCACCGTGGCGTCCCCTGACCCACGCCGTCTGTCTCGATGACAGCAAGGTATACCTCCTCTCACCCTAGAGGAAAGATTGAACCTTGGTGAACCCGGGCCTTCTACGGAAGAGCAGTCTCCTCTGACTAATCTGGATTACCACATAGACCCTTATCAGCCAGAACTCCCGGAGGACCCTTTTACTGAAGGCGTTGTACCTAATTACAATCCTCCGCTCACTGATCCGTTAGGACCGGTGATAATCCAGATTCCACCACGCCAAGATATGTCTGCGGCAACACCAACATCTATTTCTCCACCGGTATCCACAGGGTCGATACCAATGACAACCATTCCTGGTTCGCCATCATCCTCCCCACCGGTGGTCAGTTCTATGTCATTACTGGGTAACCCCAGTAGTCAACATATGCCTACCCCCAACCCTATGGTCAACACAACTGTCAGTAGTTTACCGAACCCTTCGGCATCTACTCCTACCGTGACCATGTTGGGGACCACGGTAGCTCCTCCCACGAGCACGACTACTTCGGTGCCCTTTAACAACCCTTTCGGTTGGAACCCTCTGTTGAGTTCAAACCCCCTGGCCACTATACCAGGGGGCAGTGTTATCAGTACACAGGTAGCAGGGAATATTTCTCTTCCTATGCAATCCTTAAGACAAATGGGACAACCCATTGTAAATACTATCCCCTTAAGTGGTTCAAACATAGGTGTAGGATCTATACCGTTGCCAAATTATGCAAGTACTAGTATGCCTCCAGGAAACTCTATTGCATCCATTTGGACCAACCAACCCCAACCTCCATCTGGAGTGGGAGGGCACTTTTACGCTGGGGGCAACCAACCATTTGCCCCTCAATACACTATGCCCTATGGACAGCAACCGTATGTTCCTATCCCTCCACCTATGGGAGGTTTTTATCAAAGTCCCACTTACCCTTCTGGTAACACATGGATGGGAGGACCCTATGGTCCCAATAGCCAGCCCATAATGCCTTGGTTAGACTCGGGGGAAAATCCACAATTATCTTTCTTGGCAGCTTTGGACATACCCGACATCCATAAGCTGACAAACGACCCCATCAACCACAACTCGCTTTGGCCTCCAATTCCTCATAAGATTTCGTCTGATATCCTGAAGTTCGACGGGAAGCATGGAGACGACCCGGCCGCACACATCACTACCTTCCATTTGTGGTCCATATCCAATTCCATGGTAGATGATAGTGTTCGACTCCGACTGTTTTCCCGCACCCTTACAGGCAATGCTGCCAAGTGGTACATTGAATTACCACGTGCCACCATCAATACGTTTGGTGCTTTAGCGACGAAGTTCTTAAAGAACTTTCAACTACCAATTAGAGTGGAAATCGGCACAGAATTGTTAACATCACTGCGCCAAGACATCGCCACCCACATCTCTGACCATATTCATGAATGGAGACATAGGAGGAGGCTTGTCAAAGCGCCAATACTGGACCATCTCTTAGCCAATTGGTTTTGCAAGTCTCTTTTACCCCATATCTATAAAGACATTGGCCTTTCTGGTGCGGTGACAGAAGATCAATGTATCCGTCGTGCCCAACACCTGGATTTAATCTATTCACAATCCGACACGCTTTACGATCTGCTCCCCCATGCCCCTGGTAACACGAACCCTCCGGCTACTAAGAAAACTGGAGCTCATGCCAATGGTCTCGTTGGCGCGATCTTTGGTGTAGCCACCAATCAGTATTGGGGGCAAACCTCCCAGCCATCCTCGGCTGCCACCGCCCCCCATCAAACGACTCCTCTCCCTTCCGCTGAGGTAAATTCGATGCAAACCTCACAAAAAACCAACGGGAAAAATAGGAAGAATAAGAAGAAAACATCTTCTTCGGAAGAGCAGTCGAATAATCAGAATAACTCTAATCAGAAAAATGCTGCTAATGAAAAAGGAAAGGATAAACCCATGAGATTTCCTTGTAAAATCTGTGCGGAGGACCACTTGACATACAAATGTCCTCGGTTGCAGGAATGCACCGATTTTATTGCTAACAAGGATTCTGGGAGAACACCTGCCGTTCTTCACAATCCTTTCCCCAATCAACAACAGCAACATCAACATATGGTTGACAACCCGCCACAACCCCATCAACGGGGCAATGGTGGTTCGTATCCTTCCGGCGAAGGACCATCTGCCATTTATGGCATCGAGAGTATTGACCTTCAAACTCGCGCCAAGCTTTATGGAACTCCCACCATAGATGCTCAGGAACCTGGAACTAGTTCCAATCCGCCGCTGCCCAACGATTTTCATATCGAAAGGCCTACTTTTGAGCCTGTAATTCGTCCCCCTAAAGGGACACTTCGACGCACGAATCATAATACCTCTGCACGTGCAACCCAGAACTACAATATTGTAGAAGATTTGGCGTAGGCACCGTCAGCTATGTCTGCACTTGAAGTATTACAAACCTGTCCAGCACAAAGGAAAGCCTTGCTTTCGGCCATTGGTGGAATAGATCCCCAGGATTCCATGCTAACAGTATTTGATATGGAAAAGGCTAAACCTCGCCTCTCTCATCAACTCGCATTCCAAGTGTAGGTTGTGTCGAAAGGGAGACCCATCCATCGCACTGTTATAGACGAAGGTGCTTCGACCTGCGTTATGTCACAAGCTTGCTGGCTGAATTTAGGTTCTCCTACTCTAACCTCGCCATTGAATTCCCTTAAAGCTTTCGATGGCCACACGTTCCTACCCAAAGGATACCTTGCTAGCTTTCCCATCACTCTGAGTGGGAAAACGGTAAACGTGGACATTGAAGTCGTAGAGCGTCATCTCGATTATAATCTATTGCTCGGTCGCAGTTGGTCTTATGCTATGACCGCCATCGTGTCTTCGGTCTTCCGACTCATCCTATTTCCATTGGATGGGAAAATAGTCACGGTCGATCAGCTATCCTTCTGCACCCCTGATTATTCCACTTTACCAAGTAGCTCTGTACCCTTAATAGGAGGTGTCCCTGACTCTTACGTCAGTATCGGTACCGATCTTCTGAAGGAATCTTCCCTACTGGGTTGTTTTCCTCTACCGCCGCCTCAGATCCCAAACACGGTTGCAATGATATCCACCTTTTCGGATGGCTCTATCGACCCATGGATAATCCCGGCGCCTTCAGATATTGATTCCTATGGAGATCAGATGCCGCTTTCGCCGGTTGAGTTGGCTTACCAAGCCATCCAAACCGCATCTGAACCTTCCACTGATATGGTTTCGACCACAGGTATGACCCTCTCTCCGATAACAGTTATCTCTAAGGATCTCCTCAATGAAGTCTGGCCTAAAGACGAAGCTATTCAAGAGATCATGTCATTAGAAGAACGACCTTGGGGAGAGTTCCACCATCGCGCTTCGACGATTGATTCGGAGGCGATAAAAACTGAAATCTCGTCTTTTGACCAACCTGAGATAGTTCCCTCCTCTTATACGACTGTCCACACAATCGATTTAGAAGGGAACATGGGTAATCTTTCCAAGACACTGCTCATTGATATCTCGGTCAAGACAGGTATCGTGGAAAATATTCAGATTAGATCCGACTGCAATCCTGAGGAAATTACGTCCTTCACATCTCTTTTTAAAGAATTCCGCGATGTCTTCACTTGGTCTTACGATGAAATGCCCGGCATAGATCCTTCCATTGTCGAGCACGAAATCAAGACTTATGACAATGTTAAACCTATCCGGCAACGACTCAGACCTATCCACCCACGCAAAGCAGCCGCCATCAAGGTCGAAGTAGAAAAAATTTTAAACGCTGGCTTTATTTACCTCGTTCCCTTAACTGAATGGGTTTCCAATCCAGTTCCCGTTGATAAAAAACAAGGCACTATTCGAGTTTGCGTCGATTATCACGATCTGAACGCCGCTTGTCCAAAAGAAAACTATCCTATGTCGTTCATTGATCAAATTCTCGACGATTGTGCCGGATGCGAATCTTTTTCCTTCATGGATGGATTCTCGGGATACAACCAGATTGCCATAAAAAAAGACGACCATCATAAAACTGCTTTCATCTGTCCTTGGGGCATCTTTGCATATAAAAAGCTCCCATTCGGCCTGAAGAATGCTGGAGCAAATTTTCAACGGGCTATGGACTATGCTTTTCATGACATTCGACATATTGTACAAGCATACTTGGATGACCTCCCGGCTCATTCCAAGAAGCGACGAGACCACCTGGCTCATTTAAGAGAAATTCTTGCTAGGTGCAGGTTCTACAATATACGCTTGAATCCTCATAAATGCGTATTTATGGTCGAGTCCAGACGATTGTTAGGGTTCATTTTTTCCAAGCACGGGATTAGGGTTGATCCCGATAAGGTAAAAGCAATCATTGAATTGCCTCCACCACAATCCATCCTTCAACTCCAAAGCTTGCAGGGGAAGGCAAACTTTTTGCGTCGTTTCATCATTAACTATGCCGAGATGACGAAAGGATTCATGCGATTGTTGAAGAAAGGAACACTATACTTGTGGGATGACCAAGCTCAATGGTCATTTGATGCTTTAAAACATGCACTTGTTTCAGCCCCACTCCTTAGTGCCCCCAATTATTCACGCGACTTTCTCCTTTATCTGGCAGCATCACCATCCTCACTTGGAATGGTTTTCGTTCAAGTACACGATGACGATAGCGAACATGTGATTTACTATTTATCTAAAGCTCTCATTGGACCTGAATTACGTTATTCACATGTGGAGAAACTCTCTCTGGTGGTAGTTTTCGCCGTCACCCGGCTCCGACATTATATATTGCTGCGACAGACTACGGTGATTGCTTTGGAGAATCCCATGCGCCATATCTTGTCTAGACAAATTATTGGAGGGAAATATTCCAAATGGATCGTCATCCTCCAACAATTTGATTTGGTGTTCACGGCTGCTAAAGAAAAGAAATCCCTGGTCTTCGCCGAATTACTATCGGACCTTCCCAGAATCAACCCGGCAGAGGTAGCTCATGATCCATTGAAGAATCTGTCTACTTGGTCGACTCTTCGGACCCCTGGTATGGAGACATCTTAGTCTACCTACAAACTCAACGCTTCCGCCCAGCTCTCACGTCTGATGACAGTCGTCGTATCCGCCACCAAGCAAGGCACTACCTCGTGCTAAACGATACACTATATCGTCATGGTGTTGATACTATTCTCTGATGTTGTCTCACTATCGATGAGGCAGAACGCGTTTTGAATGACTGCCATGCAGGGGCATGTGGTGGTCATCTTTCGGGCATAGCTACTGCCCAAAAAATCTTGCGCGCTGGTTACTGGTGGCCCACTTTGTTTAAATATTGCATTGCAGCAATCCAAAAATGCCATCCATGTCAAATTTTCACAAAGAAAATGTCGCACATCCTTCCCCCCTTCACCCGGTTATCTCCATCGGTCCTTTCGCTAAATGGGGAATTGACTTCATCACCTGCAATCCCGCTTCGGAAAACGGACACTACTACATCGTGCTTGCGGTCGATTATTTTACGAAATGGGCTGAAGCCCTTCCCACTTTTAAGGCCGATGGCGAAACTGCCACTCTCTTCCTGTTTAATCAGGTTATCTGTCGGTTCGGCGTACCCCTATTGATTGTCACAGATCATGGATCTCACTCTCAAAATCATATGATGACCGAATTAACATCCATGCTAGGTTTCCAACAAGATCAATCTTCGTCTTATTATCCTCAAGCTAATGGTCAAGTAGAAGCCGTAAATGGCGTTCTCAAAACCATGATTCGTCGATTGGTCGGAAACCATAAAACCACATGGCATCGAAAGTTATATTCTGCGTTATGGGCATACCGAACGTCAGTAAAAACTGCCACAGGCTTCACACCTTTCCAACTTGCTTTCGTCCTGGAGGCAGTACTTCCAATTAAGTGTGAAATTCCATCGCTTAAACTAGCGGTTGAACTCCTGCCTGGCACCACTGCCACAGAAGAGCACTTGCTCTCGCTCGATCATTTGGACGAAACTCGTCGAGATGCTACACTAGCACTCGAAGCTCACCAGCGCTGAGTTAAAGCTCAATACGACAAATCTGTCAAGCCTTGTTCTTTCCAAGAGGGCGATCTTGTTCTACTTTATGATCAAAAACACGACCTCTTGGGGGTAGGAACACTCCAACCATTGTGGCTCGGTCCTTACATCATTACTAAAGCCCTCTCAAAAGGAGCTTACGAACTACAGGACTGTAATGGAATTCCACTCGAGGAGCCCCGCAACGGGCTCTATCTGAAGAAGTATTTTGCCTAGTTTCACACTAGGCATATGCTTTGTAATTTTATGTATATAAGTTTTGCCTATTTTTATTTTGATGCTTCTGGATTATTTGTTTTGGTTTAAAGTGTTTTTCTCATGTAATATTTTTCTTTCACACAGATTTCATCGCATTCGTTATCATACATCGGGTATGCAGACGGTGCTAGTCGTCACACTAGACACATTGCTTCAGCTGCTTGGGTTCTCTATACTCCTGAGTCGGACCTTCTTGGTTCCAGGGGAATCTTCCTAGGTAACGCCACCAACAATGTGACAGAGTACATGTCAGTAATCCAACTCCTCACGGAAGCGGCATCTCGTGACATCTCCGATTTAGTGGTCAGGTTAGATTCCCAACTCATTATTATGCAATTAAACAATCATTACCGTGTCCGCCACCCTGTATTGTTACGTTATTTTTTACGAGTGCGACTTTTAAAACGTCAATTTCAAACAATCACATTTGAGCACGTTCCTAGGGAATTTAATGCATTAGCTGATTCTTTGGAAAATTATATGTTAGATTGGCATTTGTCACATTTATTGTAAAAGATTTACTCATGAGTACATATATTTTTATCACATCAAAAAATGCATAAAAATTTAAAAACACAAAATCACCAAAAAATATATATATATATATAGATATATGTTGTGTCCAGTACACAGTAAACATCAAAAAGAAAGAAAAATCTCCCAAAACTTCAGGTGTTTTACAAAATTTGGCTACACTAAGCCATGCTCTGACACTAATACATCTACTCCAACAGCTAAGCCTGATGCTCATAATAGCTTACAACTGCTCTAGCTATCCTCCTCAATGGAACCAGGTATCTCTCCGACACACCCACAGTATGTCGCTGTAGACGAACTGGAACCTCCCGCATAGGAAGCGGTGGTATACCCATACTCAGACCCTCCAGGTTCCTGGAGAGTTCATGTAAAATCTGGGTATCATCATCGTCGCCGGCTTCCGCCTCCTCTACAGGTGCGCCAGCCCCGGGTAGCTGCAGTCCTCGCCGTGCATGGCGAGGGGCCCCAGCTGGACAGAAAGGTGCCACATCTGTGTCAAGCAAGCAAAAGTTTCATGTCAAAACTTAATTTTCACCCCTTTTCAACAAAAAAAAAATTTACATAAACATTCAAAAGCTAAAAACAAAAACTTCTTTGAAAACAACTGATCATTTTTTCTTACCATCGGGCCCCCACTGGGTGCCAGGGGGCAGGACTAGCTCGAGATCACCTGTGAAGTTCATCCCTACATAGGGATAATCCTCAATCATGATGATCTGAGAGTCCAGCCAATCAAAAAATCCCTCATCGAAATAGTGACGGATGGGACCTTCTCCAATCCGTGGAAGCAAAGTGGCCCACCGAGCCTGCCTCGGCTCACGTGGACCCAATGGCGCTGTTGGGATCCTGGGCCTCATCAGTGGTATCCGCTCCAGTATGAAAGAAACAATCAGTGTTTCGTACCCAAATTATCTTTGGGTACGGGTCTTGCATGCAGTAAGCTCTGCTCGGACCCGACGGACTACACCGTCAGACCAGTCGAAAACCTGAGGCTGCATACAATCCAAGGCTAGGAGCATCTGGGCCTTGGTAGCCACATGCTGACTCTTGGCGCCTGCCAAGTGAACAATCATCCATAGAATAGACCACAAGGGTCTCAAAGTCACCTGTGCAATAGGTATCCGGTTACTCACAGCCTGGGTGCCACGTATGCAGTGTGCATGGATCAAATCAGTAGTGGAACGAGGGTCAGCTCTGGACCCCGTCAAATTGGGCCTCGCCCCATGACATGACAAGCCGGTCAAAAAGTAAACATCATATTTTTCGATGGCGAGCTCGTTTCCACCAATCCGAAAGACATGATGCCGTTCGTCCCACTGCTAGATCAGCCACCTCAGGAGGTCCTCTTGACCCCTCATCAGTTCTAAACGGGCATACTTAAGCAATCCGCACCTCCGGAGAGCCATTAAACTTGCCGCATCCGTCACCATCTCTCTTTCTTCCCGCTCATGCTCTCTCTCTCGCCAGATACTCATGATTAACAGCTGAACACCTGCAAATGAAACATTTCCAACTGATTAAAATTTTCCTGGACCGCTTCAAAAATGAAAAAAATTGAATTGCTAGAAAGCATGTTGCGCCTAACGTGGGCACTAATACAAAACAGAGCGTTCTAACGCTTACATCCCTCATGGGTTGTGCGTTTAACGCGGCTGTTGTACTCCTGACCCACGTTAGGCGCAAATATTTTTCTAGGGCCTCAAAATTTCCTAATTTTGAACAAGCAAAAACTAAAAAATTGGCAATTAAAAGATAACAGGAGGTTCTAGCTCTTACCTAGATCTCGCGGAATAGAAAACTGTTGCCCGGATCGACCGTAATCACCAGCTAAAGTTTTCACCCCTTTTGCACTCCAGAGCTTCTTCACAGCACTCAAAACAATGAAAATGAATGTCTTTTGACATTCTTAAAGCAAATTCTGGGGTATGACTCTCTTTTGTCAGTCGGCAAAGTCGTGATTCCTCGCTGTACACATGTCACAAATCTCGAGATTTGGTACTGATGATTCTAATAAGGGATCAGGATTTATGAGCAGACATACTCATGTTTTATCGAGCATTCTTTTTATGGTATTTTTCTTGCTCGTTAATCCGAAAAACCTCGAGTTCTCTTCTTCGGGCTCGTTAAACTTACACGAAGTTGGCATCGAGCGTTATTTTTGTGGTCTTTTCTTGCTCGTTAATCCGAAAAACCTAGAGTTTTCTTCCTCAGGCTCGTTAAAACTATGGAGAAGTACTGAGCATTCTTTTTAGGAATCCTTTTCTCGCTCATAAAACCAAAAAAATCCCGAGTCACCTTTGTCAGGCTCATTAAACTATTGAGACAAAGAACAAGGAGCCATTCTTTTCCTTTTTTTCAAAGCTCTTTAAACAGAAAAAGTAAATCGAGTTTTCTCCGCGTGACTCGTTAAAATTCCACGGAGGTATCGAGTTTTCTCCACGTGACTCGTTAAAATTTCACAGAGGTATCGAGTTTTCTCCACGTGACTCATTAAAATTTCACGGAGGTACCGAGTTTTCTTTGTTGGACTCGTTAAAATTTCACAAAGAAAATTGAGTTTACTTCGTCTCCTCGTACTCATAACAAAATGAGGTAGACGTCCATTGAACATAGATTTCTCACTTTTCTGGATTCGATGGACTAACTCACGGAAAATGAACTATTTCGGGCTTACTATTACCCCTTTACCGTGCCCGGTTATCAAGACATGACAAAGGTACCCCAATGGAGCCGTCTTTTACGACACTTTTCAGACTCCCTAAACATGAAAAATTCACCGAGTTTTCTCGTCTGGACTTGTTAAACCTAATCAGACAGGACATGGAGTTGTCTTTTATGACAATTTTCAGACTCTCTAAACATGAAAAATTCACCGAGTTTACTCATCTGGACTCGTTAAACCTAATCAGATGGGGCACAGAGTTGTCTTTCCTGACATTTTTCAGACTCTCTAAACATGAAAAATTCACCGAGTTTTCTCATCTGGAATCGTTAAACCTAATCAGATGGGGCACAGAGTTGTCTTTCCTGATATTTTTCAGACTCTCTAAACATGAAAAATTCACCGATTTTACTCGTCTGGACTCGTTAAACTTAATCAGACGGGGAAAAATTTGGACAAAATGGATATTACCGCTGTTACATTTTCAAAAAGGTCGATTTGGCAGAAAAATTCTTGAACATGGCACTTCCCAGAAAACTCTTTCGCAGTTAGCCGAACCCTACCATATATGAGTATTAGCCTTCATTTCCCAGTGTCCCTGCACCGGTAAAATCCTAACACACTCTTTGGTGTTCAACATGCTTCAGCTGCCTAGTACCCTGCTAGAGTGCCTTTATTGTTCAAGCAGATCTCGCTATCTACTGCTCCTGTTATCAACCAAACCGTTCATTATGCCAGAAATTATTTGTCGTCTGACATTCCAATTTACTCTTCCTTATCTCAAATCATAAACAAAATCAGTTGGTTTCCGTTTCGTGTTGACTGATGTAGGACGCCTCAGTGCCTACCTCTCAACAGATCACTTCCTATCGACTTCAACACCTTATCTAGGAAGTTGATCCAGAAACCCATCAGTACCCAGATACTTGCAGACATCAGTGGCAGGTAGTCTTGTGCTTGATCAAGGGTCTTCATCAATGGCTCTTGGTCGAATGATTCTACGAGTGTTCAACTTCAACTCCTTTTATTCACACTCGCTAGATTGTACTGGGCATCTTAGGGACCATCATCATTATCGGTGGCCACCTTCGCGTCTGTTAACAGTTTTCATTATTGACTGGTAATCCGACGATTTCTCACATGTTCGACGACAACTCCTTCATTCACATGTTGAGAAATATGCAGTTTAAGTGAATCGGCAGTCAAGACCTTGGGGCAAAGGCTACACCATTAAAGTTGTGTTCCCTTCCCCAAGCTGCGATATTGTTTATGGAGACAGCTTCTTCAGCCTGATCCTGTTATGACAGAAACTTCCACATTGTGCCTATTGGTGGACAGATTCTTCATATCTCTATTCTAGAGAAATCATGTTGTTTAAAGTTACTGAGCATGGGACATGCCCGACTCTAGGCAAATACTATATTTTCTAACATATGTTGTTGTTTCAGGTTTTCCTCAGTCTTTCAATCTCTCTCTCTCTACAAATTATAAAGTATTTCGGCCATCGTCTTCGTCTCTGACCTCACACTTTAGGGGGAATTTGTTACAGGTTAAAATACCTCCTCATCAGCTCATAGGGGAAGACAAATATGGAAGAAGTACAAAGACCTAAATTAAACCTATTTCTGCCAGGGTAACGCATATATAGAACAAAACAAGAGCGTTATAACGCAGTTAAGCAATACATTGGCCGCGTTAGTGGCTAGGGAAACACTCTGTTTACACTAAAGGGACGTGTTACCCATGTTTTAAGTTTGAATTGGGAAAAGAGCGCGGAGAAAGATTTGAATCTCTGACTTTCCCTCACAAAGGAGTCAGTGCACAAAGGAAACTGCAGAAGCACCAGTTCATTATTGGTCATTACCATAGAAGACTGAACTCCAAGAGAGGGAAAAGCATGGAGATCAAAGAAACATCTAAGCCTTTTCCATTCCAAACTAGTGGAAAGAGAAGGGCAACAATGGCCTTCTCCCTCTCCTATAAGAAGGAGCTGAAGGCTCTTAATTGAGGGTCGAAGGATTGCTCAAGGTTCTTGTATACTTGTGGAATATAGAATAGTGTGACATTGTGAAGGCCAAGAGTCAAAGAGGCTCCTAGAGAGTTTGTTGGATTGGACTTCTTCACTTGATAGAGAAGAGAGATTGGGAGACTGAGGAGGGCTTGGTACAACCGATGGTTGTAATCCTCCTTCTTTCAAAATCAATAGAACTATGTTCGTTTTGTCCATTCGATGCTTAATGTTATATTGTTGTTTCAATATTGGTTTAGTATGATATGAATGGCTCAGATGTGTATAATCTAGATGTTTATCGTTGATTTAATTGATAGAATACTTGTTATATTAGAAGTTACGCGGGTGCTTTGACTGATTGCAGGTCTCAGATTTGGAGCCAGCGAAGAAGGACTCTTACTTTGCTACTCTGCGTTCTCCAAGAGATTCCAAGACCGTCAAAGAGGTAATTCTCTATTGTATTCCTTCAAGTTATTTCAAGCTAATATGAACATGCTCATGCCATCTTTGTGAAAAGCATAGCTAATCTTATTGTCTGCCTCGGGCACCGGAAAGCCCTGAGAGGGATATACGAAAACCAACCACCCAAGCAGTTTACCCTAAAGCACCAGCCCCTCCGGCACTTTGTCCCCTTCCGGTAGCATGTATTCAGGATACGACATGCATCCTCCTTTTTCCCAACCTCGTGCTTACCTCAATGCTACCCACCCTACCCCTTATTTGTATCCGCAACCTAGTGTCCCAGCTCACCCAACATTTGGACCTCCCACTCCCTTTCCTTTTCCACCCATGCAACCGCACTTATTACCCCCTCCAGGGTAAGTCTTTGCATAGTAGGGGGCACCTAATTTTCTTCCTTCTAAAAGAAAGAGGAAAGGAAATCAATATGCCCCTGGTAATCGTGGACCCAATCCTTCAAGTATTGATCCTCACAGTACTACCCAGCCACAGGGTTCTCAGCCCAAACCGAACAGGCCACTTCGCACCAACAAGCCATGTTCGTGTTGCGGTGTTTATGGGCATTACACTCACGATTGTCCCTTATTACCACAAATGTAGCAAATGTGGGATTCTCAGGCCACCATGCAGGGACAACATTCCTCCCCTACTATCCGTCCTACCCCAGCTACTTCTCAACCCGCTGCGTTTACCAATCCTTTCCCTCAACAAGGATTTGTGGCCACTCAACCCCCTCATGCCCCGGTAACCACTCAACCTTCCCCTTCTAGTTCCTCTGATTACCAGATTCTCATGATGGCCTCTGACCCACCTCTCACCGCCGACCTCAACCTTCAAACTCGGTCCCGTCAGTATTCCACACCTCTCGTTCCATCTGTCTTCGAGTCTCCATCGTCAGGTCCTATAGAGTCTCTATCGACACCCAATGGTCCCTTGCAACTCCCTCTGCCCAAAGCTAAGTTTCATATCAAGCCTCTTAAGGGACCATTACACCAAAATGCTGCCTCTGGTCGGGCTTCCCATTCATACAACATAGTAGATGATCTGGCCCAATCTTCTGCTGCCATTTCAACACTGGAACTCCTCCAGTCGTGTCCTTCCCAAAAGAGGGCTCTACTATCTATCGTGGGCACTGTAGATCCTGCTGATGACCAATTGATTGTTTTCGATGCTCGTCAGTCAAAACATCCCCCTCTTCCTCCTTTGGTTGCTTTTCAAATCCCATTCAAAATATGAAATGCCAATGTTGCTCAGTGTATTATTGATGAGGAGGCATCTACTTGTGTAATGTCCACTTCGGTTTGGAAACAACTCGGATCCCCTGAACTAGCCCCTTCCACCATCACCCTTCGTGCATGGGATGGCCATGCCTCCCAGTCCATCGGCCTATTCTGTAACTGTCCTATCACCCTTTCCGGCAAGACTTTTTGTGTCGACGTTGAAGTTATCGATGCCCCTCTTGACTACAACATCCTTTTGGGGCATAGTTACACCTATGCCATGTCAGCCGTCCCATCCACAGTCCACCGCAAGATGTTTTTCCCTCATAATGGCAAGATTGTCACCATTGACCAATTGACCTACCATGAACCAAAATCTTAGACCTCTCCTAAGTCCACCATCTCTAATGTCACCAATAAACCAACTGTTGATTCATTGACCAGTGTTTCCCCTGGCATCTACAAAGACTCCTCTTTGCTTGGAAATTTTCTTGGTCCTCCCCCTCCTCCTGTCTCTAACCCCAGCTTAGCGAATGTTTGCATGATGCAAGTGTCTCAGGCTGGCCTTCCACAACCTGCTCCAGCTAGTCAGCAACCTCAATCTCTCCGACCGCCTCCTGCTCCTAGCCCTTGGCTTTAGGCTACCACACCTGACCCTACGCATCCCACACCCGCTAAGCCTTATGCCTTGTGTTATGGTATTGGTCATCCCACCCACACTTGTCCCAAGTTTCCCCGTATCCAACCATGGTTAAAGTCGCGTTCCCTGAATCTACGATCCCTGAAACCTCTGTTTCTTCCTCATGCATAGCCAAGAACCCAAAGAATCTTCGCACCAACAAACCCTGTGCTCTGTGTGGTGTCCATGGCCATTATTCTCACCATTTTCCTCACCTCACGCATTACCGAGCCTCTTTAGAGGTCATCCGCGAGTACGAAGTTGAACAAAATGAATCTGCCTCTCCCATCCTTGCTCAATATGCGTCCAATCTACTCACGGATCCCCCTGCTACCATTGACATTCCTCCCCCTGATGTTGAGATGTCGGACCCTGCTGCTTCCCTTCTATACCTATCATCATCCACACACTCCCCGAAGTACATTCCTTCTGAATCCACTCCACCTATTCTGGTTGATTCCCCTCTAGACACGGGTTCTTCATATTTTGACCATCTTTTTACCTGTTCTTCTATCATTCCCCGTGATGACCCGTATCTACGCCTCTCTTCCCATACTGATGATTTAGGTACCTTTGCAGTGTTGTATGGTCTCGTTGACCTTTCCATTCCCTCTCCTAATCACGATCATACCATCCGTATCTTCGATGTCCGTCGCAGCTTGCGTGCCCGCTCTTCATCCCATAGTTCTCATTCATCTCCCTCTCGTTGATCTATGAGTCCTAGAATTCCTACCCGGACCGCTCCCTCCCGTCGCCATCAATTGATATCTGTCCTCTACTCACGCTGCCATCCTTTTTCTCATCCCTCTCATTTCTTGTCTTATGACACTATTACATCGGCCCTCTTGTCCACACCTTATCTAGGCTACGCCGATGGGGCAAGTCGCTATTCTTGCCATCTCGCTTCAGCAGCATGGGCCATCTTTACCCCCTTGCATACCCTGGTTCTTGCAAATGGGGTCTGCCTTGGTAAGGCCACCAATAATCAGGCCGAATATGATGTAGTTTGTGGTCTCTTAGCTGATGCCCTCTCTCATCACATCCTCCATCTGCATGTTCATTTAGATTCCCTGCTTCTTGTCTTACAGCTTAATGGTGTCTATTGTGTGCATAACCCTATCCTGTTTAGACAATATTTGCGAGTGCAACTTTTGATCCGAGAATTTAGATTCATTACATTTAGCCATATACCTAGAGATCAAAATCACTACGTAGATCAAATCACAAATCATGTTCTAGACTGGCATTTATCACACACAACACAATAAAATTTAACACCATCAATCAAACGTATATACATCATATATATTATATAACATGTGTTTTTAGATTCCATCTACTCTGAAACATACGGCATGCCCGTAGCATGTTACAATACCAAAACTACAAATATGGGGGGCACCACTTGCCCTTACATAGACACTGGGGGGCACCACCTGCCCTACATCTAATCAATCTCTAGAGGATCCCGAGCCAATGGCTCTGCTCCTGCAACTCATAGATCACGCACAGCCTGACCGGCCATCGCCATGCGTCGCATGATACCTCGCCACTCCGAGGGTAGCCCAATACATAACTCTATGTACCAGTCGTCTAAATCCTGCCAACCATGCTCCGATACACCGGTCAGCAGCCCCTCACATCTATGATGAATGTCCTCCACTAGAGCATCCATATCCTCGCTCTGCGTCGTCCTCGATCCACTTGCACATGTAGCTCCTGTCGCTCCAGGTCGTCCCATATATATGGCCGGTTTTACTGGAGCTATATCTGCATTCCAAAAAACATCACGATTAGCACCATGTATACTAGTCATAAACTCTAAAATAAACATAAAATATTAGTTACTTTTCACTTACCATCGGGCCCCCACACTCGACCAGGAGGAAGTGGCAAGTCTGGATCTCGCCAATAACTCATCCCACTATAGGGATAGTCAGCTATGTATAATGGCATCTGATCCCAATGCGCGAAGAACTCTGGTCGGAACACCCGTCTAACCGCCCCTCCCCCTCCTCTACACAGTAGTCGTCCACATCGATGCATCTGGGGCTCTCTCAGACCTCCATCAGGCAACTGTAGACGAGGTCGTAAGGTCGGGATCTTCTCAAAGAAGAAAGAGCACAACACCATCCCATAAGCACAATCATGATTCACTTGCCGCTTGCATAGCGACAGCTATTGTTTCACCGATACCAACATCATATGGGCCCACCCATAGTAGGTCCCACTCAGCACACTCTCCACAATCATCATCTACCCTCCAACGATGTGATGGAACGCCTGGCTACCCAAGATCCACAACACTGCTACGGCCACTGTCCAGGTCTCCAACCTCTCTAGACCACCAATGGATATCCGAGTCCCTTTGACTCGGACACCTGGTCGACAATGTCACTCAACAAACTCCATAATGTTACACCCCCATGGTAACACTGGCTGTGTATTTCCCACCATCCCTAATGGTGGGAGACCAACCAAGAAATACAAATCCTGGACCGTCAGCTCGATCTTGTGCCCCTGCACTACAAACGCCTCATGATATGGATCCTAATAACTGATAATCTAGGTCAATAAGGGCTCTCCAGCCCTCATCAAAGGGTTATCCAAAAATTTCAGAACCCCATGCCTAGCTAGTGCACGACAGACACCGTCATCCACCTGGATTTCCATCCGTAATGTACCTAAGTCTCTCTCTATCCAATTGATCCGTATATCTTCCATATCTGCACAAAACATCATTTTTTCCAGCCTCCAGATCAAAAAAATTGCATTAACTTACACCAAAATAGAATCTCAGCTCATAACAGCACTGAAACCTCCCACATCTAACAGGTCACACTTTTTGGGCAAAACCTGGGCTAGGTCCCACTTTTCAGGCCAAAACCTACGTCCCAGGTCATAGCTTTTGCCCCAAAAAGTGTGACCTAACCATAATGATGAAGTAGGGACAATTACTGAGATTTAAAGCCCTAATCTGCAATTTGAATCCATCAAAAACAAAGCTTAGGATTAGGCTTCTTACCTGCAACTGACGGATAACAATTGCAGCAGATGATTTTTCCGCTACGATCGCCGCAAGATTTAGGGCCTCCTCTCCTCTCCACATTCACCACAGCTACACAAGAAAATGAATGATTTTGGAGGGAAAACGCCCTATTAGAAGAAAACCCCTGTTTTTTATTTCGCCCACTGCGACCAAACCGTAGCCCCGTTTGACACACCGTTTGCATCGTTGGAAAGCTCTCACCGAGCACTCAAATGGGTATCTATCATTTTTTCATGTTTTGATACTTCACCAGGACACATTTTGTCCATGAAGGGTCTATTCACCTCTTCTCAAAATCAAATTTCTTCACTTAAGACACTTGTACTTGGGGCACCACTTTGCCTCCTTACTCGTATTCGTTCGTGTTGATTTTCATCATGAGCTACCCTATTGTACTCATGCTTTTATGGTCCCCCATTGGACCCGTACTATGAGGCAGCACCATTGAGTCGCCCTTTCTTAGAGCATCCGAGTCGAGTCACCATCACTTTCATGGAGTCTATCCCAAGTCCCTTTGTACCCCACTATAGTCCTCCATCCTTTCCTACTTGGTCCCTCTCTCGTGTTGCGCGTTATGGCCTTCAGTACCCTTGTCCACTATCCCTCATGATATTGTGTGAGTCGCTATCAAGCCATTCATACCCTTTATGCTCTAATAAGGGAAGTCGTCCAACCGCTCCTCCGTTTCTCGCATTCCATCATCATCATCAGTGTCTAATTGTTCTTCGTTCTACTATTTTCCCTTGCGCCTTAGTTGGGGTTCCATTATTGCCTCACCCATGGCGGACCTACTTCTGTCGACATCAGCTCCTTTACTCCAGAAGCCAGGTCTAGGGGGTAGTGTACCTTGGTTCGAAGCATGATCGTGATATATACACTTGATGGTCTAGTGACGTAGTAGCAGCTATTGGTGATTCCCAGGCATGTGTGAGATGTCTCAACCCTCATGAGGGGGTGGCCCTGCAGGTAGCCCCCCACATGCCTGGATCACTTCATTTCAGCCCTTGATGTAGCTCCTCTCATATGATGATATCGGCCTTAGCCGCTTGCAGCGCCTTTTCGGTTCGCATGTCTTTTTCAGATTTTATGAGCCCTTCCCCGTGTGTAGGGGGCATTTGGGTGTATTTGTATCTCATGTACTACCATATTATTGTATAAGTCCTAACGATTATTCCAGGCATCACATGTATGTGGGATTCATCCTGTTATTTATCTGGCTCATGTTTAGGCCAGCACATGCTTCATTATTGCGTTCTATGGTTTTTCAGGCACCTTATTCTTTGTACTTTGTCTCGGCGGGCATAGGTATGCCTCCCTCGCCGCCTTTAGCACAAGTACCACTTCATAACTTAGAGACTTGTTGCACCTGTAAGTCTCATCTCCTCAGGGTCTAGTCCTTTAGCACATCAGAAAACTTTACATTTCTCTCTCTCACTTCCCTCTTGATGTCTAGTGATTGAGTTCTTACAACGTACTTCGGTCATACGATTTGCTCCTAACGCTCATACATTGGGGGGAAATCTGTTACACCAATTTTTGGTCATCTAACCTACTATTATTAGATGAACCCAAGTACACCATGTAAGACCAATTTTACCCTAAGTAAAATTGCTTTCACCATATAAAATAACTTATTTGTTTATATTTCCCGGTCATATTTAACCCAAAACAAGGAAATTAATTAAATAAATCCTTATTTATTTAATTATTTCCTAAGAATAAGTTATTTAAATCATTATTTAAATAATATTCTTAGTTAAATTTGACTAAATCATCCATAAAATAATTAAATAAACCATTATTTATTTAATTATATTCTCATCATTTCCCTAAAATGATAAATAAATCATTTATTTATTTATTATTTATAAATAAAGGAATTGACCCAAGTCAAGAATCATTTTCCCTCCAACAAATATAATAAAATATTCCTAAAGGGTGCTTCTAGAATTCGATTAATAATATTTTATTCATGCACCGAGTTCTAGACCACCCCAATATTTTTTTATAAATAGGAGGGTTTTCCCCATTCATTAGTCACCTTCATTGCATTAGATCACACTAGATCTACTCTTGGTCACCATTTTCCATTTTTTCTTTGTGAGCTCCCATTGAGTTCTATGTTTGTCAGGGTTTTTCTACCACAATAAGAGAGAGGAATTTTAGATCTGAAACATTGAGGAATTTCAACAACCCATCCCATTGAGGAGAACTGGAAAACACCTTTCTTATTTTCCTCTCAGGTACCCCATTCTTTGATATAATACAAATCATTCCTTTAAACACTTTGTTCTTGTCTTGTCTATTGGATGCATGGAGCCATATTATATTTTATCTGCTTAATGTCTTTTGTGCTTAGATCTGAATTTGTGTAGCAGACTTAAAGATATTTTGCAGCCATAATCGATGTTAGGGCTATTTGTTATGCGTAGCTAAAGTGGTCTTTTACGACAAAATATTCATACTAATAGGATCGGTTGAGCTAGCTCCGTCTTCGGTGCACTAGGTATTTTCCGTTGAGAGTGGATCTCAGATCCCTCAGGTTCTTCTTGTTTCTTTAGATTCCTCGGACTTGGAGAAAGATTCTCCTGTCCCTATATCTCAAGAAGTTGCTCCTCTGCGTCCCGTGATGGAGGTCCTGGAGGATACCCCTCCCACCTTTGAGATGGAGGTCATGGAGGATGCTCCTTCTTCTGTAACACCAGGGGAAGACCATCTCAGTTTGATGGTAGTCCTTCCAAGTAGTTTGGTCGCTTCCTTTGATTGGAGTCGATTTGCAGGATACCGCCTTCCGTCTTATGTGACTTTCGAGATCATAGTACAAGCCTTTGGTCTTGTTGTACCCAACACCATTATAGATGAAGGCACATATATTAGTGTTCTCTCCTCAACTACTTGGCAAGCTTTCGGTTCACCACCGCTTGCGCCTGTTACGCAGAATCTATTGACGTTCAACAGAAGAACTAGTCAACCATTGGGGATCCTTCCAAGGTTACATGTTACTTTGGAAGGTAAAACCATCCATATCGACATGATGGTTGTTCTAGGCCCCTCGGATTTAAATTTTCTTTTGGGGCGTGATTACACCTATGCCATGGGAGATCTTGTCTCCTCCCTTTTTCGTGTGGTCTGTTTTTCACATGAAAGACGGATCATGACCATTGATCAACTTTCATTCTTTGGTCCTGATGTGGTAGCTGGCCCACCATCATCCCTTCCTGGTTTTTATCTTCCCATTGTATCTACCCCACCGCATGTCAACTATATGGCTACCTACCCCGTGCCTGTACTCAGTGATAGTGCCATTGTGCATCAGGTGCTAGGGGCATTGGGTCGTAACTTCCAGGATGTTTTCCTTCCATCGGGAGTGGAACTCTTGGAAGTGATGGCTTTTTGTTCATTATGATGAGTTCGGTCGGAGTACAATTCATTTTCTTGTGTCAATCTCCCTAAAAAATGAAACAAGGTTGTTGGAGCATAGTTCTTTTCCTTGTGTCAAGCTCTTTAAAAAATGAAACAAGCTCCTCGGAGCATGGTTCTTTTCCTGTGTCAAGCTCCTTAAAAAATGAAACCATGTCCATTGGAGCAGAGTTCCTTGTCTTGTGTCAAGCTCATTAAAAAATGAAACAAGGTTGTCAGAGCAGAGTTCCTTGTCTTGTGTCAAGCTCCTTAAACCATGAAACAAAGTGTCCGAGGATAGTTATTTTAATGTGTCAACCTTGTTAAAATAATGAAACACATTCCTGTTCACTTCGAGTCTTTGATAAGATCTCGTAAAATCCCAGTCGAGTCTGTCTCTTACTCTTATAATTTGAACCTTCACTCCATCTGTCTTTCATATGGATTGAAGCTTGGGGGGCATGTACCTCGAATTGAGTCACCATGCTAGGGGCATGCTTAAATTTTTCAAGCATAGTTTGTTTTAGTTTCAAGCTTGTGTAAAAATGAAACCAGTTTCAAGCATAGTTTATCTTTGTTTCAAGATTGTGTAAAAATGAAACCAACTTCAAGAAAAGTTTCTTGATTTCAAGCTTGTGTAAAAATGAAACCTTTCCCATTTTACCCCTTGTGATTGCCATTTTATCAGCCTATTTTTGCTAGATGAACCTTGGTTTTCTCACTCCATCGTCACTATCTGCTTGGCCGATCATATGCCTTCACTTGGTTGTTTTACCCATTCCCGAGGAACCACTGCGATGAGTGGTCTTGTTAGCTAGCCTCTTAACCTTTATCTTATTTTGAGCAGTTCCACCATTGCCGGAACCAGTTGCTACCCTTTATACCACTCGTTCCTCCAGGAGGAGTCAACTTTCAGCTCTTCTCTAAATCTCTAAACATGAAAATATTTCCAAGTCACTTGTCATTTTGATCTCATTAAAGTGGTTACGAAACGACATCTACCCAGTATACGTTTACCCCTTTTTCAGGCTGGGATAGATTATTTACGAAAAAGGAATACCCTAGCCTATCGCGACTAGGAGGTTTCCTCAAACATATTCTTCTACCTTTTTGGATTTGAGGAACTATCTACAAAAAGGGACTGTTGGAGTTTAGTTTTCCACTGTCTTTTCAAACTCTCTAAACATGAAAAGACGCCGAGTTCTTCCTTTTTCAGACTTGTTAAACCTTGATGACATCAAATCCAATCGTAATGATGATATTCAAGTTCCTCCTTCCTAGGGCTCGTTAAATGTACTAGGATGGATTCGTCCGAAGGACGAACTTATATGACAAGAATATGCTATCCCCTTCAAGCTTGTTTTAAAAAATAATTAGGGTACTCGCCAGAAATGGTGGGGAAAAAATGGAACCAACATCATTGTCGTGTCGGCAGTATGTTGCTCTTGAACATGGCACTTGTCTACATTTGTGTCGGGTTGGGGACATCTCATCTCATTTTTCACTTGCCTTTTTGGGTTTGGGTGATCCCTTTTGACCTCTCATCTTCTCTTTTCCTCGTCATCATGACCTTTGATCTTTTGATGTCAAATACTACCAAATCCACTTTCGTGCCACCAATATGTTCAAGAGAAGTTGACCTCTACAAATTTTAACCTTCCTCTGATTCTCATATGATCCTGATTCACAAAGACATTATGTTCCTCTCTCTCGTGTCGATGATGTGGGAAACACTATGGCCCACCTTCGATCAAGGTCACTTCCTATTGACTTCAGGTCATTATCCAGGAAGATGATCTAGAGATCCCCTTTTTGGTACCTTGGAGCCTGCATGCCTTAATGGCAGGTTCTTCATGTTCGACATGAGGTTTTCATCACTGGCCTCCGATCGAGTGATTCTACAGGTGTTCGATGCCATCTCATTTTTTCACATGCCATAGGTTGTACCTGTAGTACCTTGAGGGCCATTGTCATTATTGGTGGTACCTCTCACGTCCGTTAACATCTTTCATCATTGGCTGGTAATCAGACGATGTTCTTGCATGTTTGACTTCAGCTCACTCATTCGCATGCTTGAACTTGTACTTATTTCAGGTCGAGATGGAGTGCAAGACCCTGGATTTCGTCTTTTTAGAATCCAGGCTGCGATTTTGTGGATTATTATGATTATTTACATGACTCATTCATTTGATGGTTGTGACCATACTTGAGTCTATTTATCGATCCTCACTGGATGGCTACATCCATACCTTGGATCTGGATTATTGTATACTCTATTATGGATGGTTGCACCCATACCACATATATCATGTATTTGAGATATCAGTTGTACTTCTCTATGCAGGTTTTCTGACAGCGGTGTTTTCAGTTGGGCACGTTCTCGTAAAGCATTTCACCCCTCTCTCTCTTTCGGGCCTCATGATTTAGGGGGCATCTGTTACACAGCAATTTGTCACCGTCCCTACAAGTCCCCATCCCGCACATTGGATGGCTCATTCCGTGACCTGTGAGCAGTAACATAACCTAAAAACACTTTCATGGCATTCCCCTAGACATGGACTTTCGTTTCCATGGAGACATCTCCTTGTGAAAAACCCTAAAAATAGCCTTTTCATCCTTGGCGCGACTAGCCTGTGTTATACCCGTGCCAATGGGGGAAATTATTTAAAGAGAGCGTGCCAATTGGCGCTCTGTCTCAGAGTCACACTCGCGCCAGGCTTAATAAAGGGTTTTTTTTTTAAATAAATGGCGGAAGATTGACTTTAACCAACTCCTGAACTGGTCTCTAAATTAAGTTGGGACGTTTGGCTCCGGATCTCCATGTAGAGGAAGTAGTTTTCCACCTCTCATGGCAGCTTCCTTGATGATAGGACCAATCCCATGATTGTAGGGATCCTAACTCCCCTTCCACCATCTATATAAGCTTGCCATTTCCCTTTGCAAGTGAATCTCCAAGAGCCTTCATAGCCTAAAGAATGCTGCAAGAGCTTTTATAGTCCTCATAGTGCCAAATCCATAGCGAGGAGATTGACGATCGAAGAGAGAGGCTTGTCCCAATTCCCGACAAGCTTTACTGAAATGTATTCCGCCGACGACCCGCCGAAGGAAGGTTCAACGTCAGAGCCTGGTTGTATTTTCCTTTGATGAATTAATGATAAGTGACTATTGGTTATGGTTCCACTCGTATTGTTCATTATGATCATGAGTTGTGTCTTCTCTGACTGATACATAATTGCATATATCATGTTTTACGCTTGTGTTTGTCATGTTTCTTGTGTGTGTAGGTGTTTGATCGTGGAGAGCGAGAGGATTGTGATCTGCTGGAGCAAGGAAACGAGAGCGCCATCTTCTCTACAAACAACAACGTTGGACTTGAGGTAGGCCTTCTTCGCAAGTTGGTTTATTGTAATTAGGAACCTGCGCCTTAGCGTGATACAATTGTTGCTAGACCTGATCTGGACTAGTAGGGATCACCTCTGTCCGCAGAGGGGATTTACCTCTACAACAGTCATCCACCATGCCCTTAGTAGATTTTCATATTTAAGTCTTATTTCCTAGCTCTGTTTGCCTAGAAAGTTGACTCCATAGCCCAATGGTTTGCTAGATCAATCTCTGGTTTACCTTGAAACAGTTTTTATTCCCACCACACTTTCAAAACAAGTACCACTGTCTACTCATAGCTAGCCTAAAATCCAATTATAAAACAAAGTTAAATCATTAGGAGAGATCCCTCTCCAGAACTCAGGAAGGCTAGATCCTGAATTCTAAAAGAGGTTCTTGGTTACCCCTGGTTTTCTTAACCACAAAATCCTCATCCCACAACTTGAGAATTAATAGGGTGATAACATACTGGCGACCATACTGGGGAACTAACCACTCTCCCGTTTTAAGTTTGATCTTGAAGGAAGATTTTTAACAATATCTTTTCTACTTTAAGATTAAGTTTAAAGGTTGTGGGTATTTACCCAATAAACATTCTGGTTCCCAAGAAAGTCTATTACACTAGATATAACCCTAATCTCAATCCTCCAGATATAGTAGACAATCTAGACCAAATAGGAAAAAATAAAAAACAAATTGATAGTTTAGAGACTAAAGTACCCCTAAAAAGAGCTGATTCTTTACCGAAAGAATTAGTAAGCTTATTATACATTGAATTTGATTTGAAGTTTGAAAAATCAATGTTTAGAACCAAATCTGAAACAGATTTAAAGGAAATTGTTTTAGATCTTTTTTTTACTTCTTATGTGAGTGAAAGACACAAAATTATTTCAGTTCCTACTAAATCAGACAAAATTGAAAGTCAAAGTCCAGTAAAAAGGGTAAATGTTACAAAAATTAAAGACATTGAAGAAGCTGTTAAGTTAGCCAATTTTTTTTTCTCAATTCAAACCTCTAGTTTCCCAACTATATACCACAGTATTTCCAGTAGCAGATTCTACACTGTATGCTGCTACTTCATTTACAGATTCTACTGTCAGTTCACCTCAAGAGCCTATAAGCCCCGAGTTGCCTCTGCATCATAGGATCATATATTCATCATATCCTCAATCCACCGCTAGTTCATCAATAGATCCATTCATCCCTGAGATTCCCTTGCAGCCTAAAGTGATATATCCATCATTCACTCGGTCCATTACAACTACCACCACCATAATCACTAGCCATACCACTTCTTTTTCATCTCCTTTACCAAGCTCTTCAAGTACATCCACTATTGTAATCAGCACTACTACTACTACTGTACCTCCCAGTTTAGCAAGAATCCAAGCCATGGAAGCCAGATATGCTCCTTTCGTTTTACCTCAAAATTTACATGACATGCCCCAAAACTACCAAAAGGACATCCCATTGTTTGATAATTTTTCACAAATCACTGCACAACAACATATCACTAGAATGAATGATTTTTGGGAAATTGATTAAATAGATGAGTTTGATGTTAGAATGAGGTTATTTGCACAAATCTTAACTGGATAAGTAAAAACATGGTTTAGAAGTTTAGGCGCTAGTAGAATAGCAGACCTAGTTGCATTCCATAGAGCCTTCCTAAATAAATGGGAGAAAAATAAGAATCCTATGCAAATTTTATTCGATTTTGATGCTATTAAGAGAGCCCCCAATGAGTCTGTACAATAATTTTGCACTAGATACAATAGTGCTTACAATTCCATTCCTACAGACCTCAAACCCACTCCATATTCCATGCTGCTCAAATTTCCTGACTATTTTGACGTAGACATGGCATATCAACCTAGAGAAAGGGATGCAGATACCCTAGAACAAATGAAACCAAATGCTATAGGGGTATAAATTAGTATCCTTTCCATGAAAGCCATAATGAGAAATGAGAGAAGGGTTACAATCAAAGAAGAAGCTTCAAACTTAGATGGAAATTTTGATTTTATCAAAAAACATTAGAAAAAGTAGTTGAGAGACTAGATCACATTGAACGAAAACCACAATGGTATAATCAATCCCAAATCTAGAATCCCAACTACAGGAAAAACAACAATCCCCAGAAAGGTAAAGAACCTTCCCCGGATCAGAATATAAGAACCCCATTCCAAGAAAGCTTTGTAGAGAGTTCACAAAATAATGTTGAGGAGGAGGAAGACATCAACATAGTTATGGGGATAGATGAAAACAATACAATTTTCCTCACTCAGGAGGACCAGGAGCACTTTGAACTACAACAGTTCATAGTTGAATCTGGTGAATCCTTCCATTATAAAAAAGGTTATGATTTTTTAATAAATGAAATTCACAGCCAATACAACCTTAGGAGCAAGAAAACTAATGAACCTACTATAAATAACAATGCTCCAACCATAAAAAACCAAAACAAAAAGAAGACTGAGGCTCCTAAAACAAAAATTTTGCAGATTATTCCCAGAGAAAATAAACAAAGTTCGAACCCACCCAGTCCTAAAAAACAGCAAAGTCCAAATATTGTAGATATTACTGATGAGGTGGCTCAATCATTTAGAGATTCCCAAAAGGCTAATACTACTAAGACCACCAATTCAGTAACTATCAATGAGCCAAAAAAGAATCCAGCTGACTCAAAATCATCAAATCCTAAATCTTATGTT
Organism: Pinus albicaulis; assembly: GCA_034641835.2. Classification (NCBI taxonomy): domain Eukaryota; kingdom Viridiplantae; phylum Streptophyta; class Pinopsida; order Pinales; family Pinaceae; genus Pinus; species Pinus albicaulis. Next base: position 195,591 of record JAXQQM020088544.1, on the reverse strand, counting down.
GAGAATCCCAAATCTAATAAACCATCTGCTAACACTCAAACTGTTCCTGAAAAAACAATTAAAGATAGCAAAAACCAAGAAACTCAAACAGAAGAAAAAAGAAAAGCTCAAACCAAAGGTAAAACTGTTGAAACACAAGAAAAATCATCACAAACCACAGTTCCAAAAGATGAAATAGTTCAAGCCATCAAATCACAATCAACATTTAACATGAAATCTGAAATATCCAAGTTAAAGATAGCTATTCCATTAGTTGAATTGGCTAAAAATGACTTGTATAGATCTATGATTTCTAAAGCATTGAATGTAAATGGAAATAAGGATACAATAAATATGAGTGAGGATAGGCCTGAATTAATCTTTGGTCCCAATGTAGATGGTAAGCATTGAAATGGGTCAATACCTCCATTTTATTTAAGTCTTACTGTACATGATCATATATTGCACAATTCTATGCTATATACTCAAGCTTCCCATAGCCTAATGCCCAGAGCTATAATGGAAAACCTGAATCTAGACATAACCCGACCATATAAGGACCTATTTTCATTTGATTCATCTAAAGTCTAATGCATAGGGTTGATTAAAGATTTGTGTGTAAACCTAGTCTAATATCCTTGTAAAAACATGATCATGGATGTTGTGGTAGCTGATATCCTACCAAAGTATGGCATGCTTCTTTCTCGCTCATGGGGAGAAAAGTTGCAAGGATCTCTACAACTTGACATGAGTTATGCCACTATCTCAGTATTTGGACAGCCTAAAAATATTTACAGGGAAACCTTAATGAAGTTCATGATCAGTACTGCTGACAAACCTACTAATTATCCAATCTATTTAACTCCTACTGATCTTGATTCCTTTATTCTCAGTAACTCTGATCATAATGAAAATCCAACTAAACTCACTGATAAGAAACTTAAAATAATGGATGATTGCATTGGTCATGAGGCTTTATGGCATTTAGATTTTGATGGTTCTGTAAATAAATTAGGAGCTGGTGCTGATGTCAAGATTAGTAATATTGAAACAAGTGATTCTGAAGGACATGCTTTTATATTGAATTTCAAATGCACCAATAACATGGCTGAATATGAGGCTTTAATCTTAAGTTTGCAAATTATTAGAAAAATGGGAGGGCAAAGAATAATGCTCATGGGAGATTCTAAGCTAGTTGTCAAGCAAATAAACACAGAATACTTTGTTCACAATCCCAGACTTGCAAGATACAGAGAAATAATATTGGAATTGCTTGATGATTTGTTAGAATCAAAGTTTGCTATCATCCCTAGAGAACAGAACATACAGGCCCATTGTTTAGCAACCTTCGCCAGAAGTTGTAAATTTCCATTTTAACCATTACAAAAATACACTACTGAAATCAAACACAGACCTATTGTCCCAGATAATATGAAATATTGGAAAATTTTCTCAGAAGATGAACAAATCTATCACTTTTTGAATAATAAGCAAGAGTTTCAACATTTCCAAATCGATAATGACTATAATATAGATTCAAATTCTTGTCAAATAGATACTTTAGATAATTTAGATGTACAAAATTTTTATAGAACTACTATATTTACTCAGAGTGACATAGATGAATTGGAAAAATTAGATATAGAGGAAATGATGGAATATGAACTAGATTTGATTGATTTAAAAAATAACATTTTACCCAGAGGTTTAACTCCACTAGAAGCCTTGTTTGATTCCAATGATGTGCCCAAAAGGCCAAAAATGGAACCAGTCAAGTCTAATATAGAAGAGTATAACTTAGGGATAGATGAAAAACCAAAAATGATCAGACTATCAAAATCCTTATCATCAGAAGAAAAGGTTAAATACATAGAAATTTTGAAAGAATATAAGGATGTATTTGCATGGAGTTATGAAGACTTGAAAACTTAGAACAAAGACATAATTCAACATTAAATTTCTTTGAAAGAAAATTAAAAACCTTTTCTACAAAAACTAAGAAGGATTAATCCAATTTTGTTACCTTTAATCGAAAAAGAAGTTAAAAGAATTTTTTATGGACAAATAACCACACCATTCGGGTAATTTTACTGGGTATCTAATCTAGTGCCTACCAGAAAGAAAACAGGATAAATCCGACTCTGTATAGACTTTAGAAATCTTAATAAAGCTTCCTTGAAAGACAACTACCCCTTGCCCAAAATGGAACACATTTTACAGAGAGTGGTAGGTTCTTCAAGAATTTCTTTACTAGATGGTTTATCTGGTTACAATCAAATTCTAGTTCATAAAGATGATCAAACTAAAACTTCATTTACCACCCCTTGGGGCACTTTCATGTACGTGAAAATTCCTTTTGGATTAAAAAATGCAGGAGCTACTTTTCAGAGAGCAACGGATGTTGCCTTTGCTAAAGAGATCCATGAATTTTTAGTCATTTATCTTGATGATATTACTTTCTTTTCGAAAACAAATGATGAACACTTAGATCACCTGAGACAAGTTTTTATCAAATGTAGAAAATATGGTATATCCCTTAATCCTAAAAAGACTCTTTTTGGACTGGAAGAAGGAAAATGGTTAGGTCACATAATCTCCAAAGAAGGCATTAGAATAGACCCTGCAAGAATTGATGCCATTTTAAACATTCAACCACCAAGGAACATAAAAGAACTTCAAGCATTCTTGGGTAAAATAAATTTTCTAAGAAGATTTATCTCTAATCTGGCTGAAATCATAAAAGATCTCAACAATATTCTTAAAAATGACTCTTCAATCAAATGGGCAATAAAGGCCAAACAATCTTTCGAATCCATAAAATAGGCCTTAGCAAAAGCACTAGTCCTCATCAGCCCAGATTATACAAAAGATTTCAGAATATTTTTCTTTGCATCTGAACACACCATAGCTGCAGTTCTTCTGCAGAAAAATAATCAAGGTTTTGAGCAGCCAATTGCATTCTTTAGTAAAGCCCTCAGAGATGCACCCCTGAAATATAATATAATGGAAAAATAGGCTTTGGTCCTGGTTAAATCCATCAAGGATTTCAGAGTGTATATACTTGATTCACACATCATTGCATATGTCCCTAATGCAGTAATTAAAGACATTTTGACACAAGATGGACCTGATAGTAGGAAAGGAAAGTGGATAGCCATTATCCTTGAGTACAATCTGGAAATCAAACCAACTAAGCTCATTAAAGGACAGGGTTTAGCCAGGTTGATGGTTGAATCAAATTGCAATGCTTTAGATATTAATTTCATTTCCCAAATATAAGACCAGGAGGAGATGGAAACTCCATTGATCAGTGAGGCCTATCTAGACTCACCATGGTACTCTAATATTATCTTTGTACTAACACATTTACAAGCTCCTCCTGGGCTAACTAAAACCAAGGCAAGATTCATCAAATAGAAAGCTGTGAGGTTTTGTATCTTAAATAATGCACTTTACTGGAAATAAAATATTGGGATTTTACTAAATTTTATATTAAAATTTGAGGCTGACAAAATTATTGAGGAGTTTCATGCAGGTGACTGAGTACATTTAAATCTTTAAGCCTTATTTCCTAGCTCCGTTTGCCTAGAAATTTGACTCCATAGCCTAATGGTCTGGTAGATCAATCTGTGGTTTACCTTGAAACAAATTTTATTCCCACCACACTTTCAAAACAAGTACCATTTTCCACTCATAGCTAGCCTAAAATCAAATTATAAAACAAAGTTAAATCTTTAGGAGAGATCCCTCTCCGGAACTCAGGAAGGCTAGATCCTGAATTCTAAAAGAGGTTCTTGGTTACCCCTGGTTTTCTTAACCAAAAAATCCTCATCCCACAACCTGAGAATTACTAGGGTGATAACACCTGCAATACCCCATAATTCGACTTCCTTTCCATCTGAAAAAAATTTCAAGAAAATTTCTTGAAAATTAAAAGCTACTGTCCCCAAAGATTGTAACCATTGTACTCCTAGTACAACATCAATAGCTCCCATAGGAATGGAAAGCATTGGACTATTCAATACATATTCCCCCATGGTTAGCTTGATATTATGGAATTTTCTAGAGCAATTTATAGTTCCTCCATTTGCAACCATCACTTGACATTCTGGTTCTGGGTATAAGAAACAATTCAATTCCTTGGCTACCTTACAATGAATAAAATTATGGGTACTAACTGAATCAATCAACACTATTACCTTTTTCTTCTAGATATGTCCTTTTATCCTGAGAGTTTGAGGACTGGTAATTCCTGCCATTGCATTACACAATATGGTCGAACTCATTTCTTCTTCTTCTTGGGTTGGTTCCTGGCTTATATCCTCTTCTTGTTCATTTTCTTCTTCCTCTTCACAATCTATGTAAAATAATTTCTTCTCAGCACACTTATGACCTTTAGTGTATTTTCTATCACAACTGTAGCAAAGCGCTTTTTCTCTTTTTTCTTCCAATTTTTGTGGTCTCTGTTGGGTTTCCCATGTTTTGGCTAGTTTGGTAATACCAAAAGATGAGACAACATCAGAACCACTTTCAGACCTTAGGATGTAGCCCTCCTAGGTCCAAATATGGATCTCTCTATATAGGCTAAGGTATTATGTCCCTTAAAGCTCTATGTTAAAATATTAGGCTAGTTATAGGCACGAGTTTGTTTGTTTGATTTTTGTTTCGTTGTTGGGAATCAGGAAAGAAGGTTTCAATATAAGACAAGGATGAGCAAAGAGGGTTTCAGGAAAAGGAGGGATGGTTCCAAAAAACACTTGAGACGATTGGGTAATGGAGTCAGGAAAGGGTTTACTTGCTATTCAATATGCAGGCTTTCAGTTGGGCTTAGTCATCTAAAGCATTGGATCTTAAAGATGATAGTGTGGCATGAAATGGAAAGAAGGAAGGTGGAAAGCAAGGAAACCTCCAAGATGACCCCTTAGGAATCAGATCTAGGGACAAGACATGCCATTGGACAACCTGAGATCTAGAACCTAAAGGTTAACTCTTTGGACAAGGAAACATTAAATATTTAAACACAAAGGTGAAAGCCTGAGATTAGAGAGAGACTTTGAACTCTCAATGCTTCGACATCTAGCTTAAGGGAAATTATAAAGGTTCAATTAATTGAAGAGGACCCCAGTGAGACAGAGACATAGTTCTAAACTTCTTGTATCCCAATTCATTCAATTAAATCCAAAAAATAACATCTAAGAATAGATTCATCAATTCATACATCAGCTAGCAGTAAATGTTAGCTACTACACTGGTTAAATTATCTTCAATCAATCCTCAGATAACACATACAGCAAAAAAAATTAAAGGCAGGGAAAGAAGAAGCTTAGAGTACCATGCGAGGGTATATCCTAAACCAGATTTCTAATGCATGCCAGAAGAAATGAAATATGATGAGCTACAAAGGAAAACAAGGAACAAGATAGAAAAACATCACCACTGCTTTAAATCAGGATCCAAATAAATGTGCTTGTCATATTAAAGAGCAACACCAGTCATGTACAACATTACCAACAGCTTGATATTCAGTTTGAAAACATCTTCCTCAGCCTATATTACAACTTTACACAGAGAACTATACCTCAAAAGAAACATCTTACAATTCCCAGATATCCTATCAACAACCCTTTACAATTTTTTCTCATGAGTTTTTATATCTGAAAAAGAGGTAGAGGGGGTAGATGAAACACTAAATCGAGTATTAAAGAGAGTAGAAGAAGTGGTTCAAAACCCATTCATTTTTTAATATCTGAGCATTAAACTTCACTACTCTTTGGATGAAAGAGTGGTCTTCGACAGGCTGGAATTTACTCTAGGTATGTCCTTGATGTGATCTCTGACTGTAGTACTCTGTAGTAGTCTGGTGAATAAAAAAAAGGTAGATAAAGATTATGGGGTCTACCATACTGTGTAAAAAATGCTCTGGTAGCATTACGACTGTGGTTAGCGTGGAAAACCTCTCAGGAACACAATGTAGAACAAGGACAATATAGGTATTGCGTCCTTTCTCAGGAGGAAACTTCTGTCGATGTGAAACACTGATGGTATTGTTTTATGTGCGTTAGAACTTATCAGGCCCTCCGTGAAAATCATGAGGTCTTCAATCTGGTACATTTTTTTTTAGAACCCTGTGTTACGGCTTAAAACCTTTAATAATGGGAATTAGGATCCTTTAATTCTCCAGTGATGCTCTTTGCTGCATCCTGACTGTCTCTTTCTGCGAAATTGGAAGTCTAAATGATGCTGGAGAGTTTTTACAGAGTCTAACCTTGTACTTTGATGAAATATTTCCTGTCAAAACCTTCCAAAACATTTACCTGCCATACCAAGCTCTAACGATGGCCGTGACTGTAATGGCCTATTTTTGCTCTAAGCCACAGTAGCTGCGACTATGGAATACATAGTGATTAAATCACTCTGCGACAACCCTGCACAATAAGAAAACACATTAAAAAAAATACAGGGAACGAGGAAAGGATGCTTCGGAGACATGTTGAATGGTGGCGGAATTGTGGAGGAATGGCAGAAAATGCAGTGGGATGGTGAAAACAGGTGAAAATAATGTAAAAATGGTGGAAGACTAGACAGGTGGAGGCTCAGTGGAGACATGCATGCTGACCGTTCGATCATTGCATGGGGTGACGATCGACGGTGGAGATTGGTTGGTGGAGATGTAACATGCAGTTAGGCGGAGAAACAATATTTAAAACAAACCACAAGGTTTGAACCTTCGAATGGAGTGAAAATGGAAATGGTCGTGAATGGCAAGACCCGGTCATGGGCAGAGGGCGAATCAATCTAGATCATCGGATCTCAGGAGGAGATCGACGGCTGCGATCGTGCCAGACAACAATCGATGGTGGGCTCGGGGATTTTTACCTTGGTTTATCCCTCGAGCTTCTTTGGGGCGCGATTACCATCTGATGAGCTAGTCTCAGATAGGATGACGTACGTCAATATCGCGCCAGGACCGCAGTCAATATTTAACATGTGATGAGAGCGGGTTTCAAAAATAGATTGAGGTCACGTTTCGGCCGGTGACGTTGATCGCTACCAAACGGGAAAAATAGCCTTCCTTCCAAAAGCGGTGCGATCAAAACCATTGGTTTTGCACAGTGATTGATGCAGGGACCACAGGGATGGCTGATTTGTGGGTCATCGATCTGCAGATCAGATCAATTGTTGATATGTGATTGGAGGGGTCAACCGAGGAATGCGGGTGCGAAGGGACTTGCGATGGCCGTTGGATTAACTGGAAATCAATGGCGGAGATTGCAATCATGAATCGCAATCGGGGGGTGCAGCGGGTGACACTATTTTAGAAATGCAATTGTGATCGGAGCGGATTTGCGATGGTCTTCGGATTAAGGGTGAACCGGCAGTGGATAGCACTCCTGGGACCCATAGAACAACACATCATCACATCGGAGCTTTTGTTTTAACATAGGAATGTGCTCCCGACCATTTATCTGATTGCGATAAGCGCTTTGCGTGATAGCACTCAGTTTTAGTGCCCGAGTCATGTGGGGAAGTAGTTTCGGGGCTGGGCCGAAGGGGCTAGCCTGATATATGAAGAATATGGGTTTTCTGGCCTATTTTTAGTGCATTTTTAGGCCGAAAAGAGGCAACAATAGAGAGGAAAAGGGGTTATTTGGCCTAAAAAATGGTGTTTGCGAGGCCTAAAGGGGAAATGGAGATGGTTTAGAGAATTTAGGAAGGAATTAAGAGAGGGGAGAAAAGCGAGGAGACAGAAGTTAAGTGGGCATGAAATAAGAGGGAAAATGCCTAGGGAGGATTCAAGGATCATGTGTTTTCAGAGGAAATGCATTCCTTGAAGGCTCAAACAACAATTTAGCCCCCTGTTTGCTTGTCAAAAATTCATAGGGGCTAACAGTGGCTCCACATGGGGATGGCTTCTTCTTGAAGGAGTCAAGAATTCAGTGAATTATCTTTGGTGTAGGCCTGATTCCTGTTGCTTGAACCACCCTTTTATTTCTTAGACTAGCTGCCACAAATCATGAAGACATCATATCAGCAGTAACACTCTTCCAAACAACTACCTACCCAGACTATAGTCCAATAATTTTTTCCTCACGGTGCATTTGGACTAGCAGACCCTTTACATCATCGAATTTTTTGCACTCAGGAAAATAAAATTATTCTATTCCTATCCTTATTACTCCATGAGACCAGATTAAACTATTGGCCTCATATATTTCTCTACCTAATCTAATATCTGTTGGGTTTAAACTGTCCAGCAGATTTCTTCTCTACATTCTACAACATAAATTTAAAAACAATCAAACTAGGATTAGACAGTCTAGTTTGCTGTGGGTCTAAGGCATAAAGACAGTTGCACATGGACTGAAATTGAAAAAATTTGAAAACAAAATCTTGAAGGCTTGAAATCCGAAACTTTGAACCATCCTTCTTTTCTTTGTGACTCAATTTTTGAGCTTGTTAGAGTCACTTTCTTCTTCATTTTAGCTCTGGTTTTGGGCTTGTTAGAGCTAGTTCTTCACTTCTTTTGGCTCAGATTTTGATCATGTTAGAGCCAATATTTGCACTTCGGAGGTTCATGTTTTGAGCATGTCTAAACCTCTCTTTCTCTATTTTTTGAAACATTTTCTCTTTTTCTTTGAAAACAAAACACAACAATGGTATTTAAAATGGAAATGGAAACTGGAAATTTGGAATCAGCAGTAGTAGTGTTTAAGCATCTTGCCATTGATAGGACCCCCAAACAGTTATGTGCCATCTAGCTCTTCTAGAAAAAAGGCATTTGGACCCACAGTGGCCTGTATGATGTAAGGACCAAGCCACAAGCTGTCAAATTTGCCATGTTTTCCCTTTTCCTCTCTCCTGGAGTCCCACTTCAGAACTTTGTCTCCTATATTGAAGTTGAAGGCCTTAGTTCTCTTGTCAAATATCTTCTTAATATTTTCCTAAAATTTTAGAGCTCTTTTGTAGACCTCTTCTCCTATTTGTTGGAGATGAATTGTCTGATATATCCTCCTCACCATACTGTCCTCTTCTGTCTGAATCTCTTGGACAAGTTTAATCACTGGTACCCCAAGGCTAGTAGGAAACACTACCTCTGTTCCATAGACAAACTGATATGGTGACATGCCAATGGATTTATTTATTGTAAGCCTGTCAGCCCTCAAAGCATGCACTAACTTGTTATGCCATGACTTCTTATTATCTTCAAGCTCTTTTTTAATAATGGTCACCAAGCTCTTGTTTGATGATTCAGCTAACCCATTACCTTGTGCATAATAAGAAGTTGAATGACCGAGTGCTATTTTATACCTGTGACAAAAATCGATCATTTTATTGGATCCAAAAGTAGCAGTGTTATTAGTGATTATTTTCCTGGGACAGCCAAACCGAGAGAGGATGTGGTCTTCTAGGAATTTAATGATGACAGAATCTATGGCGTTCCTAGAAGGTATGGCCTCTATCCACTTAGTGAAGTATTTTGTGGCTGTAAGGATCCACTTGTGTTGTGCAGAAGAAGCAAGGTGTATTTCTCCAATGAAATCTAGGGCCCATTGCAAAAAGGGACCCTCAATAGAAATGGGTTGTAATGGTAATGGGAGGAGCTTTCTTTTGCCTTCGAAAATCTGGCATTTATGGCAGGCAATTATCATCTTATGGATGTCACTGAAAAGTGTAGGCCAATAATAGCTGGCTCTGAGTATTTTGTTAGCAGTGGCTTTCCAGTTCAGGTGGCCTCCACACTCTCCTGCATGGTGTTACACCATTTTTTCGTCATCTAATCTATTATCATTAGATGGACACAAGTACACCATGTAAGACCAATTTTACCCTAAGTAAAATTTCTTTCACTATGTGAAATAACTTAGTAAAACACCTTTATTAAGTTGTTTATGGTCTAAACAGGAAACCCCTAAAGGAAATAATAAACAAATCTATATTTTTTTATATTTCCTCAAGGAATAATCAGTTAAACATCAATTTAATTATTATTCCTGGTCATATTTAACCCAAAACAAGGAGATCAATTAAATAAATCCTTATTTATTTGATTATTTCCTAGGAATAAGTTATTTAATCCTTATTTAAATAATATTCCTAGTTAAATTTGACCGAATCATTTGTAAATAATTAAATAAATCATTATTTATTTAATTATATTTCCACCATTTCCTTAAAAATAATAAATAAATCATTTATTTATTTATTATTTACAAATAAAGGATTTTACCCAAGTCAAAATCCTTTTCCCTCCAACAAATATAATATAATATTCCCAAAAGGTGGTTCTAGAAGTTGGTTAATAATATTTTATTCATGCACCAAGTTCTAGACCGCCTTAATATTTTGTTATAAATAGAAGGGTTTTCCCATTCATTTTTCACCTTTCATTGCATTAGATCAATTTGGATCTATATTCTTGGTCTAACTTTGATCCATTATCATTGTCACATTTTCCATCATTTGCTTTGTGAGCTCCCTTTGAGTTCTATGTTTGTCTAGGTTTTCTACACCAACAAGAGAGAGAAGTTTTAGATCTAAAATGCTGAGAACTTTCAAGAACCCATCCCATTGAGGATAATTGGAAACACCTTTCTTTTTTTCCTCTCAGGTGCCCCTTTAATACAAAAATTCTTTCAAATATATTGTTCTTGTCTTATCTATTGGATGCATGGAGCAACATTTTATCTTCACTGTTTAATGTCTTTTATGCATAGATCTAGATTTGTGCAGCTTTATTTGGATCATATAACTATAGATTTAAAGATATTAGCAGCCATAACTGATGTTAGGGCTTTTTTTTATGAGTAGCTAAATTGGTATTTTTTCGACGAAAGATTCATGCTAACAATTAGCGACTCCACACGGGTTTTATTTTGTGACCGCTGTCGTTTTATCTATTCCTACATATCCAGCTATTTCAGACTCTAGGGTTTCTCTTCAGTTTTTTGTTTTTCCTATTTTTATGGTGCTTTTCACCTCTAAAACCCTCAAAAACTTATATTTTTAACTTTCGTGTGTTTCTGGCCCTATTGCATAGGTGACAGACATCAACCAAAGTTGAGACGACCACTTTTTTCTGAAATATTCCGCCGAGAGACCCAGATCTGCAAGTCGCACTTATCGGCCCAAAACCTACGACCTGGACTGGAGGACGCACTTTTCTCCCTAAAAACTGTGACCTGGACTGAAAACAGGTAAGAACCTATGACCTGCACTTTTTTCTGCACTTTTCCAGCTATTTTTTTGGGTTTGTCTGAAGCTTCTGTCAAGGTTTTCCAGTCTCTGTCTCCACCCGTTTAGACATGTTTCTGATCTGTTATACTCAAATAAGTGGGAATATTGCCCCTTAGGGCTTTAGTACCCTCCACTCTTTGTGGAAGAGTTTTATTTGTTTCACACGTCTGAATTTTTAGAGTTTCATCCTTTTCCTTTTCAGATCTGATACTTCATTTTCAGATCCCTCTAGATTAGCTCTTCCCCCTTTCAAATCACCTCATATCATTTTGTTTGGGTTTACCTCTAGGGTCACCTCCTTGTCCCTTCTACCTTTAGCTGATTTACCCCTTTGTTGCAGCAACCTTGCCTATGCCTCTTTGCTATTTTCTGCACCTCTTTTCAGCAGATTTATCCTTTAGATCCCTGTCCCTACAAATCTTAGATCTGTTGGCCTCCTTTTAGTGTGTTTTGATTAGATTTTTTCCCTCTTTTAGACTAGTTTTGAGAGACCCACCTTCTTGGGTTATATAGATGCATTGTTAGCTGTTAATTTTCTATTATCTCAGTCTTATTTACTGTTCTTTGTAGATTCATTTTTAGTTACGCAACACACTTTTTCTTTTAATCTCAAAACGTCTGGGTTTAAAAATTAAAATTAACACATGCCACACACTTACCCTAAGTGAAGAAGAGCCTGGTTAGCATCGCCTGGCAAAGAATTTAAAATCAATTGACACTACACCTCTCTGCCCTTGTTTCAACATTGACCTCACTTGATTTTTCACCTCCCTACCCTTGTTGGTTTTTATTCTTCTCGTCATCATTGCGCCTCCAAGGCATTTATCCCGGAGACTTCTTGGCCTTCACCCTCAGTTTCCAGTTGTTCGACTTACTCTCTCCCACCGTCGTCGAGTTAGACCTCCCCCGAGTCCACACTCTGAATCTTGTTTCGATTCTTCGGGTTTTCCCCCTTCTTCTGGTTCTCCTCCTATTACCTTCACCATGTCTAGTTCAGGACCTAATGCTAGCAACCCTGGTCCTACTGCTCGGTCTGTTTCTAGCGGAACCACCACGGGAACTACCTCAACTGCCCCTCTTCTCCCTTATATGGCTGGGCTCAGTCTCCCCAATTTCAATCAGTTGATCAACGATCCTATCCACCATGATGTTAGTTGGCCTGCTATGCCAACCAAGCTCCCCTCCAACATTCCCAAGTTCGAAGGCCTTGCTAGTGAAGATCCCTCCAACAATATCTGATCTTTCCACATGTGGTGTTCATCCAGTTCCATTACCGATGACTCCATCTGTCTTAGGTTGTTCCAATGCATGCTTACCGACGAAGCTTCTAAATGGTATGTTGATTAGGCCGCCTCTTCCCATACCATCTTTTCGACCATTGCGCAAACCTTTTTATCTTATTTCCAGCTCCCTCTCCGATATGACACTGGTACAGAACTTTTGATTTATTTTTGTCAATCCTCTTCAACCCGCCTTTCCGCTCATGTCCAGGAATGGCGCCGAAGAAGGAGCTTATGTCGAGCTCCCACCTTTGAATATTGGGTTTACATGGACTGGTTCCTTCGCTCTCTCTTACCTCCCATTGGCAAAGATGTCACATCCCAGTTCCCTCAAACCGAAGAAGCCACCCTCCAAATAGCCTTGAAATATGACGTTATCTATCCTCAATACGGTTATGTTTATATCGTCCTTCCTGACCTCCCCAAATCATGTGGTGCTAACGCCCCGAGGGCATCTCACTATGCCGATAGTATCATTGGAGATCTTTCCCATACCTACGCTCAACCTCCTATGGGCTATGGTTTCCCTCTGGGAGGGGCCAGCACCTCTAGCACTTTCCCCCCTCCAGGTAGCATGTATCCAGGATTCAACATGCCTCCTCCTTTTTCCCACCCTCCTGCTTATCTCAATGTTTCCTATCCTACACCTTATCCTTACCTCTAGCCTGGTGTACTAGCTCCTCCAACATTTGGACCTCCAACTCCCTTACCTTCTCAACCCCCACAACAACAATTCCTACCCCCTCTAGGGCAAGTATTTTCACAGCAAGGCGCGTCTAATCCTCCTTATTCTCAACGAAAGTGGAAAGGCAATAAAAATCAATATGCCCTTGGTAATCGTGGATCCAATCCTCCAAGTATTGACTCTAACACTACTAACCAGCCACAGGGCTCTCAGCCCAAGTCGAACAGGCCTCTTTGCACCAATAAACCTTGTTCGTGTTGTGGTGTTTGTGGTCATTACACTCATGATTGTCCCCTATTACCACAGATGCAGTAGATGTGGGAGTCTCAAGCTACATTACAGGGACAACACTCCTCCCCTACTATTCCTCCCAATGCGGCTACTTCTCATCCTACTGTGTTTACCGATCCTTTCCCTCAACAAGGATTCGTGGCTACTCAACCACCTCATGCCCCGATAACCATTCAACCTTCCCCTTTTGGTTCCTCCGATTACCAGATTCTCATGATGACTTCTGACCAACCTCTCACCGTTGACCTTAACCGTAAAACTTGGTCTCATCAGTACCCCATGCCTCCCGCTCAGTTTGTCCCCAAGTCACCTTCTTCAGGTCCTACAGAGCCTCTTTCGACATCAAATGGTCCTTTGAAGATTCCTCAACCCAAAGTTGAGGTCCCTATAAAGGTTTCTAAGGGCCCATTATGCCGAAATGCTGCTTCTGGTCGAGTTTCTCATTCGTATAGTGTAGTAGATGATTTGGCGCAGTCTCCTGCCACCATTTCAACACTGGAACTCCTTCAATCATGTCCTTCCCAAAGGAAGGTTCTACTATCTGCCATGGGCATTGTAGATCCTGCTGATGACCAATTGATTGTTTTCTACGCCCATCAGTCAGATCATCCTCCCCTTCCTGATTCCATTACTTTCCAAATCCCAGTCAAAATCCGGAATGCTAACGTAGTTCGGTGTATTATTGATGAGGGGGAATCTACCTATGTGATGTTTGATTCGGTTTGAAAACAACTCGGATCTCCTGAGCTGGCCCCTTCCACCATCACCCTTCGTGCATGGGATGGCCATGCCTCCCAGCCCATTGGCCTCTTACGTAATTTCCCTATCACCCTTGCAGGCAAGAAGGTTTGTGTTGATGTTGAAGTCATCGATGCCCCTCTTGATTATAACATTATTTTGGGGCATAGCTACACCTATGCCATGTCTGTTGCCCCTTCCGTGGTTCATCGAAAGATGTTTTTCCCTCATAATGGAAAGATAATCACTATTGACCAGTTGACATATCATGAGCCAAAATCTCAGAACTCCCCTCAGTCTATCATCTCTTCGGTCGTTAATAAGCACACCGTCGATTCTTTGACCAGTGTCTCCCCTATAATTTACAAAGACTCCTCCTTTCTTGGCACCTTCCTTGGTCTTCCTCCTCCTCTTGTCTCTGATCCTAGCTCGACGAATGTTTGCATGATGCAGTCGTCTCAGGCCGACCTCAAGCGGTCAACTTCGGCTAGTCAGCAACCTCAACCTCGCCCGCCGCAACCTGCTCCTATCCCTTTGCCCCTGCCAACTGGACCTCTTCCTTCTGGCCCACCCCCTACAGCTAATACCCATGAGCCTCTATACCCTCCTGGGTCAGTTCCCCCAAGTCTCATCCATCTTGGCACCATCCCTCCTAGAAATTACCCCATTGGTCAGATACCCTTTCTTGCTCCCCCTCCTAGAGTCTATTTGGTCCCCATCATGGTCACCTTTTCCCTCCCCAACCTGACCCTAGGAATTTCCGTTTGGTCCCTTGACCCTCCAGCCGCCACCCCACGAGGTCACCCCAAACCATACCTTGCTTTGACACCAGTTCAACCAATTCCCTTAGCTTCTTCCGTCACTACAGTGCCACCAACACCTCAACAAGACCATCCTCCTGTTGTGACAGCTACCAGAAAGAAAGGAAAAGCTCGCAAGAGGGCATCCAAAGACAAGGCCACCCCTCCCGAACCTAACCCTCCTCCACCCACCAAGCCTTGTGCCTTGTGTGATGGCGTCGGTCATGCCACCCATACTTGTCCTGAGTTGCCCCGTATCAAACCCATGGTTAAAGTCGCATTCCCTGAATCTACGGTCCCTGAATCCTCTATTTCCTCCTCGTCCACAGCCAAGAACCCAAAGACTCTTCGCACCAACAAACCTTGTGCTCTGTGTGGTGTCCATGGCCATTATTCTCACCATTTTCCTCACCTCACGCATTACTGAGCCTCTCTAGAGGTCATTCGCGAGTATGAGGTTGAACAAAATCAAGCTGCCTCTCCCATCCTCACGCAATAAGCATCCGGCCAACTCGAGGATCCCCCTGCTACCATTGACATTCCTCCCCCTGATGTTGAGATGTTAGAACCTGCTACCCCCCTCCTATACCTATCATCATTCATGCGACCCCCGGAGTACATTCCCCCTGAATCCACTCCGTTTGTTTTGCTTGATTCCCCTTCAGCAAAATTCTTGGGCTCCACATCCTTTGACCATATTTTTACTTGTTCTTCTGTCATCCCCCATGGCAATCCATATGTGAGCCTTTCTTCCCATGCTGATGATTTAGGTAGCTTTGCAACGTCATGTGGTTTTCTCGACCTTTTCCTTCCCACGCATACCAAAGATGATACCATCCATATCTATGATGTTCTCTGCAGCCTGAACTCCAACGATTCCTCCCATAGCCCTCATACATCACCCTCTAGTCGGTCTATGAGTCATAGCCATCATTCCCAGACTACTAACTCCCATAGTTGTCATTTGATGGCTACCCTACACTCACACTGCCATCATTATTCTTCCTCCTCCTATTTATTGTCTTGTGACAATATTTCTCTAGACCTATCCTCCACACATTATATTGGCTATGCTGATGGGGAAATTTTCTATTCCTGGAATCTAGCCTCAGAAGCTTGGGCCATCTTTACCCCCTTGCATACCCTTGTTCTTTCTAATGGGGTATGCATTGGTAATGCCACCAATAATCAGGCCGAGTATGATGCAGTATGTGGCCTCTTAGCCGATGCCCTCTCTCATCACATCCTCCATCTACAAGTTCGTTTAGATTTTCTTCTTCTTGTCTTACAACTCAATGGTGTCTATCGTGTGCATGTCCCTATCATGTTTATACTATATTTACGAGTGAAACTTTTGATACGTGAATTTAGATTCATTACTTTCTATCATGTACCTAGAAGTCAAAATCACTACGTAGATAGCATTACAAACCATGTTCTAGACTGGAATTTATCACACACAAGACAATAACATTTCACATCATCAACAAAACGCATATGCATAATATATGTCATATATATGTTTTTAGAGTCCATCTACTCTGATACATATGACATGCCCATAGCATGTTACAAAAAACAAAACTCAAAACTGGGGGGCACCACTTGCCCCTACATACACACTAGGGGGCACCACCTGCCCTACATCTAATCACTCTCTGGAGGATCTCGAGCCAATGGCTCTTCTCCTACAACTCATAGATCATGCACAGTCTGCCCAGCCATCTCCATGCGCCGCATGATACCTCGCAATTCCAAGGGTAGCCCAATACATAGCTCTATGTACTGGTCATCTAAGTCCTGCCAACCCCCCTCCAAAACACTGGTCAGCAGCCCCTCACATCTACGACGAATGTCCTCCAAAAGAGTGGTCATATCCTCATTCTGTGCTGTTCTCAATCCACTAGCACCTATAGTTCCTTCTACTGTAGGTCGTCCCATATATCCGATTGGTTTCACCGGAGCTACGTCTGCATACCAAAAGTATAAGAATTAGTACCATAAATACTTTTCACAAACTTTAACATGCACACAACATATTAGTTACTTGTCACTTACCATCAGGCCCCCATACTCGACCAGGCGGAAGCCGCAAGTCCAGATCTCCCTAATAACTCATCCCACTATAGGGATAGTCGTATATGTACAACGACATCTGATCCCAATGGGAAAATAACTCTGGTCAGAACACCCGTCCGACCGCCCCTCCTCCTCCTCTGCACAGTATTTTCCCCCACCGACGCATCCTGGGTTCTCTCAGACCCCCATCAGGTAGCTGTATACGAGGTCACAAGGTCGGGATCTTATAAAAAAAGGAGTAGAATATACAGTCCCATAAGCACAACCATGGTTCACTTGCCACTTACAAAGCTACAATTGTCGTTTCAACAACACCAACATCATCTGGGTCCACCCATAGTAGGTCCCATTCAACACACTTTCTACAATCAACATCTGCCCTCCAAAGATGTGATGGAGCACTTGGCTGCCCAGGATCTGCAACACTACTGCTGCCATTGCACGGGTCGCCAACCTCTCTAGATCCCCAATCGATATCTGAGTCCCTTTGACTCAGACACCTGGTTGACAATGTCCCTCTACGAACTCCATGATGTTACGCCCCCGCGGTAACACTAGCTGTGTATTTCCCACCATACCTAATGGTGGGAGACCAGTCAGGAAATACAGATCCTGGACTATTAGCTCAATCCTGTGCCCATGCACTATAAAAACCTCATGATTTGGATCCCAATAACTGACAATTCGGGCCAACAAGGGCTCCACAGCTCTCATCAGAGGGTTCTCCACAAATTTCAAAACCCCAAACCTCGCCAATGCATGATGGACACCCTGATCTGCTTGGATTTCTGATCGTAATGTACCCAGGTCTCTCTCTCTCCACTTGATCCATACATCTGCCATATCTTCACAAACCCATCATATTTTTTAGTCTACAGATCAGAAAAATTGTATTCAATTACACAAAACCTGAATCTCAGCCCACAACAGCACTAAAATCACCTCCCTCTGACAAGTCGCATCTTTTGGCCAAATCCTCGGACAGGTCACACTTTTCAGGCCCAAACCTATTTCCCAGGTCACATTTTTTGCCCCAAAAAGTGCAACCCGGCCGTAAAGATAAGGTAGGGGGTGTTCCTAAGATTTGGGGCCGTAATATGAACTTTTAATCCATCAAAAACAAAGAGTAGGATTAGGCCTCTTACCTGCAACTGACGGATCTCGATTTCAACAGTAAATTTTTCTGCTACGATCACCACAAGATTTAGGGCCTTCTCTCCTCTCCACATTCACCACAGATACACAAGCAAATGAATGTATTTGGAAGGAAAATGCCTTATTAGAAGAGAAACCCCTGATTTTTCTTTCGCTCGCTGCGACCAAACCGTAGCCCCGTTTGACACACCGTCTGCACCATTTGAAAGCTCTCACCGAGAACTCAACTGGGTATCTATTAATTTTTCATGTTTTGACACTTCACCAGGACACATTTTGTCCATGAAGGGTCTATTCACCTCTCCTCCAAATCGAATTTCCTCACTTACAACACTTGTACTTGGGGCACCACTTTGCCTCCTTAATTGTCCTTGTTCGTGTTGATTTTCGTAATGAGCTACCCTATTGTACTCAAGTTTTTATGTTCCCCCATTGGACCTTTACTATGTGGCAACACCATTGAGTCACCCTTTTTTAGAGCATCCAAGTTGAGTCATCATCGCATTCATGGAGTCTATCCCAAGTCCCTTTGTATCCCGCTATAGTTCTCCATCCTTCATTTCTTAGTCCCTCTCTCGTGTCACACATTATGGCCTTTAGTCCCATTGTCCCCTATCCCTCATGATATTGTTTCAGTCGTTGCCAAGTCATTCATGCCCTTTATGCTCTAACAAGGGAAGTCGTCCATCCGTTACTTAGTATCCCCCATTTCATCATCATCATTAGTGTCTGCCTGTTCGTCACTCTATTATTTTATCTCATGTCTTAGTTGGGGAACTCCTATTACCTCACCTATGGCAGATCTCCTTCTGTCAACATCAACTCATTCACTCCATAAGACAGGTCCAGAGGGTGGTGTACCTTGGCTCCGACTCCTTTCAACATGATCGAGCTCCGTATACTTGGTGGTCCAGTGATGCAGCAATAGCTATTGGTGATTCCTGGGTGTGTGTGAGATGTCTCAAACCTCATGAGGTGGTGGCCCTATAGGTATCCCCCCACATGGCTAGATGATCTCTTCATTTCAGCCTTTGATGCAACTCCTTATATTTGATGATGTCGGCCTTAGCCGCTTGCAGCGCCTTTTCGATTTGCATGTATCAGTCGGATTTTGCGAGCCCTTCCCCGTTTATAGGGGGAATTTGGGTTGTATTTGTATCTCATGTACTCATATATTATTATATAAGTCCTGGATGTTATCCCATGCACAACATGTATGTGGGATTCATTATTCTATTTTTCTAGCTCATGTTTATGCCAGCATGTGCTTTATAGTTCGGTTCCTTGTTTACTAAACACACTATTCTTTTGTATTTTGTCTCGGCGGGCATAGGTATGCCTCCCCCACTGCCTTTAGAGTAGGTACCATCTCATAAACTAGAGACTTGTTGCACCTGTAAGTATCATCTCCTCAGGGTCTAGTCCTTTACCGCATTAGACTACCTTACATTTCTCTCTCTAACTTCCCTCTTGATGTCTAGTGATTGAGTTCTTACAACGTACTTCGAACATACGATTTTCTCCTAACACTCGTACACTGGGGGACAATCTGTTACACCATTTTTTGGTCATCTAACCTATTATCATTAGATGGACCCATGTACACCATGTAAGACCAATTTTACCCTAAGTAAAATTTCTTTCACTATGTGAAATAACTTAGTAAAACACCTTTATTAAGTTGTTTATGGTCTAAACAGGAAACCCCAAAAGGAAATAATAAACAAATCTATATTTTTTTATATTTCCTCAAGGAATAATCAGTTAAAAACCAATTTAATTATTATTCCTGGTCATATTTAACCCAAAACAAGGAGATCAATTAAATAAATCCTTATTTATTTGATTATTTCCTAGGAATAAGTTATTTAATCCATATTTAAATAATATTCCTAGTTAAATTTGACCGAATCATTTGTAAATAATTAAATAAATCATTATTTATTTAATTATATTTCCACTATTTCCTTAAAAATAATAAATAAATCATTTATTTATTTATTATTTACAAATAAAGGATTTTACTCAAGTCAAAATCCTTTTCCCTCCAACAAATATAATAAAATATTCCCAAAAGGTGGTTCTAGAAGTTGGTTAATAATATTTTATTCATGCACCAAGTTCTAGACTGCCCTAATATTTTGTTATAAATAGAAGGGTTTTCCCATTCATTTTTCATCTTTCATTGCATTAGATCACTCTGGATCTATATTCTTGGTCTGACTTTGAGCCATTGTCATTTTCACATTTTCCATCATTTGCTTTGTGAGATCCCTTTGAGTTCTATGTTTGTCTGGGTTTTCTACACCAACAAGAGAGAGAAGTTTTAGATCGGAAATGCTGAGGACTTTCAAGAACCCATCCTATTGAGGAGAATTGGAAACACCTTTCTTTTTTTCCTCTTAGGTGCCCCTTTAATACAAAAATTTGTTCAAATATATTTTTCTTGTCTTATCTATTGGATGCATGGAGCAACATTTTATTTTCACTGCTTAATGTCTTTTATGCATAGATCTGGATTTGTGTAGCTTTATTGGGATCAACTAACTGTAGATTTAAAGATATTGGCAAAAATAATTGATGTTAGGACTATTTGTTATGCGTAGCTAAAGTGGTATTTTTCCAACGAAAGATTCATGCTAACACATGGAACTCCTGTTTCATCCTCTCTACTTTAGTTTCAAGCAAACATTTAAGCAATAGGCCATTTGTGTTTTTCCAGTATAAACATTCATTCAATATGCAATAGTTTCTGGCTTTTAGGTTTAGGAATCTGGCCTTAGTCTTTGACAGTTCAGGAGGGGCATTGAGGTTTGTGAGCACATACAGGATATCAGAATACCAAGGAGAGTTTTGAAACTACCCCTCAACAGTAGGGTCAGGCAATCCTTCCCACTTATCCAAGGTGTCTACCATGTTTATGTCAAGGGCTTGTAAATTTGATTCAGCCTTCAATCAAGCTAAACCCTGACCTTTGATCAGTTTTGTGGGTTTTATTTCTAGGTCATACTCTAAAATCATGGCAATCCATTTGCCGCTCTTCCCGTACAGGTCTTGGGACAAGATGTCTTTAACCACTATGTTTGGCACGTAAGCTATGATGTGAGAATGCATTATGTACACCCTAAATTCTTTCAAGGCCTTTACCAGGGCATAGGCTTGTTTTTCCATTATGTTATATTTCAAGGGTGCATCCCTCATAGCCTTGCTGAAGAAAGAAATAGGTTCTTCCATTCCCTCTAGTTTTTTCTGCAGTAGAACTGCAGCCACTGTATGC
Source organism: Pinus albicaulis (assembly GCA_034641835.2). Lineage (NCBI taxonomy): Eukaryota > Viridiplantae > Streptophyta > Pinopsida > Pinales > Pinaceae > Pinus > Pinus albicaulis. Next base: position 174,072 of record JAXQQM020088544.1, on the reverse strand, counting down.
TCGGAGGCAAATGAAAATATGAGGAAATATTTTGAGAAGTCTAGGCTAATTAGGATAGGAGCTCGGGTGAGTGCAAGTTTAACCGATTCAAAAGATTTCTTAGCTTCAACAGTCCACTTAACCCCTACACCTTTCTTCAGCATGTTAGTCATATTCCTGAGGTGTTCAGGTAAGTTGGGAATAAACCTTCTTAAGAAGTTAATTTTCCCAATAAAGGACTGTAACTCTTTAATGTTTCTCAGGTATGTGATTTGTAGTATTCCCTCAACTCTTTTTGTGTATATCCTAATTCCCTTCTCAGATATGATATGGCTAAGAAGATTTCCTTCCTACAGCCCGAATATAGTCTTTTTGGGATTTAATGACAGACCGAACTTCCTACATTTTTCGAAAACTCTTCTCAGATGTTTTAGGTGTTCTTCATCAGTCTTGGATTACACTTTTATGTAATCTAGATAGATGACAATGAAGTGCCCCATTTCATATGAAAAAGCTATTTCCATCACTCGTTGGAAGGTTGCACCAGTGTTCATCAGTCCAAAGGGAATTTTCACGTACATAAACGTGCCCCATGGAGTGGTGAAAGCGGTTTTGAGTTGATCTTCTAGGAGCACTAAAAATTGGTTGTAACCCAAAAAACCGTCTAACAGGGAGATCTGTCTTGAGACAACTACCTTCTGCAAGGTATGTTCCATCTTTGGTAAGGGGTAATTGTCCTTAAGTGAGGCTTTGTTAAGGTTCCTGAAATCTATGCACAGTCTGATCTCACCTATTTTCTTTCTCACAGCTACAGGGTTTGAGACCCAATCAGAGAACCTCACAGGAAATATTATTCCTGCCTCGTACATATTTTTTATTTCCTTTTCTACTACAGGCAATTATTTTTGGCTTATCCTGTGAATTTTCTGTCTGAAGGGTTTCTGATTTTATTTCAAAGGTATTTTGTGCTGTATGATGTTTGTGTCATAGGCCTTCAAGTCCTCGTAGCTCCAGGCAAACACATCGATGAACTCTTTGAACATGTCAATATATTTCTTTTTCATGTTTGTAGGTAAGGAATTAGCCATCTTAATCATCTTAGGCTTGTCTTCAGTGCCTATGTTGCATTTCTCAATGTCAGAGTCTAAGTGTTCAATAGTGGGATTTTTCGCTACATCATCAAAGTCAAAAAGGTCCTCTAAATGTGCCAGCCCTCGAGGTATGTTTTTATCTTTTGCATGTAGCAACTCTATTTCCTCATTATCTGTGTTTTTACCTTCTTCGGTTGGATTTCCAATATGTTCATTTAAAGTGTTTATTTCTATGTTACAGGGCGGTTCTTCCTCGTCTGAGGGTTCTTCGCTTAGGCAGCTATCATTGGACTTAGAATCTGAATTGGAAAATTCAAACTCGTTCCTGCCTATCAGGAAATCCTCAATCTGCTTATCTCCCTCAAAAACCTACCAATATTTATCGTTATCAGGTATTGTAGGTCTGAACTTCATCTGAATGATGATTTTTTGGTCACTGGGAGGCTTGTGATATGAACTAGCTATGCAGACCAATCCCTTTGCAATTACGTTTTGACTCCTAGAAACAAACACTAGTTCATATTCTACAAAGGTTTTCAACAAATCCATGGCATCATTCCTGTACGCTCTCAATCTAGGGTGTCTAGTTGTATACTCACCGTTCACTTTTTTTATGATCAACTCAGAGTCTCTGTGTATAGCTATCTTTCGGGCCCCTCATTTTCTCAATAAATTAAGGCCTAGAATTAGAGCCTTGTATTCCGCGATATTGTTTGTGCACTTGAAGTTTAGATTGAAGGCATGAATCTCGACATAGTCAGTCTCCATGTTATGCAACCACACTCCCACCCCTGTGGTTTTTCTAGTACAGGATCCATCGAAATTCATCTCCCACAAAGGTTCTTGCTCGGGCTTATTATCATTTCCCTCCCTAATGTGGGTTTCACTGGTCTGTTGTGTCACAGAGTCTGCTTTGGATTGTGGAAGGTCTTGTTCTTCGTGTGGTGTATGAGTTTGTGAGGGGTGACTAGACAATTGTTTGCATTCTGTTTTTGGTTCACTCGGAGTTCCATTTTCAATGCACTGTCCATAGGTTTCATCCTTGTTTTCTTCTAAGTCTAGCATGGCCATTATGTTGAAATCTATGGGCTCCACTCTTTTGTTGGTATCTCTATTTTCTAGTTCTGTTTTCCCTATAGATTCATCATTGTAGAGGATAAAGGAGTCTAGATTTCTGTGTGTAGATTACAGAGGAGGATTTTCAGGCTTCTCAGGGCTGCTAACCAGGAACTTCATTTGTGCCTCTCTATAAAGTCTCCTAAGTTGGCTAAAGATAGGGATCGTGGCATAGGCCCCATCCATCTACGTGGTACCTTGCAGCTTGGCTCCCCATGACCTCGATAGTAACATGGCATACTTAGGTGGCACATCTGCCACTACAACATCCATAACCATGCATTTGGCTGGAATCTGGGTTAAGTTCACACATAATTTTTTGATTAGGCCAAGGCATTTTACTGTACTAGAGTCAAATGAATATATATCTTTGTAGGGTCAGGTTATCTCTAGGCCTAACTTCTCCATAACAACCTTCGGAATTAAGTTGTGTGATTCCCTAGAGTCATGCATTGCATTGTGAAGGATCTTGTCATGGATATTGAGGCTGATATAAAAAGGAGGTACTACCCCTTCCTGAAACTTCCCTTCTATCTTTGGACCAAACAAAAGGGCTAGTTGATCATCATTCAGATTTACAGTGTCACTGTTTTCTCCTAGATATAAATCTTTCAAAATTTGGCCTTTATATACATCCTGAGTGGCCAACTCCGAGAGTGGGACAGAGATTTTAATTTTAGCAATATTACTCTCCAAATTGAATAGGGATTGACTCTTTGTAATGTTCAATTCTATCTTGTTAACCACTGCTTTAGTGGCAGGCTCAGTGTGCTGATTCTCACTATGTACAGGATTAGGAAATGTTTTATCAGGAACACTAGCTGCAGTGCTAGTGCTGCTAGTTGGTTGAATTTTTTTATCAGTGTTTTGGTTGTATTTTTATTTGTTCTTCCCAGAACTCTCAACTGCTGATTTGCTACTTTCAGCAATTACTTTGGAAGTTTTCTCAGGCTTTTTATTAATGGTAATCTCAGAAGCTTTTGGTTTGGAAGTGTCTAAGTTCTTTTTACTTCTAATTTCATACTGTTCTCTAACCTACATGATGGCATTTTCAAATCCAAGTCTGTAATCCTCAGATTCTAATCTTTCCTCATCCCAATATGAGGGTAAGGGCTGATCTTCTTATGTGGAACAGTTATGGATTGAGTTATCTATCTCAAACATATTTATAGTGTTTTCCTCAGACTCTTCTATAATCCCCTCATCCTCATAAAGGAAGTTTTCTTGAAATGGGGGTATAACTTGTTGATCTGAGTCCCTTTGTATATTTGGAGTAGTATTGTTCCTCCTAAAGTTCTGGTTCTGGTTATGGTTTCTGTTCTGATTACTAACTGTGACAACCATTTTTTCCATCATTTGCTATAGCTTTTCCACGTTTTTAGATAGATGGTCATAATTGGGATCAGACGTGGAAGTTACAGTGTCATCTCTATATGTTACCCTTTTCTCAGCCCTCATTCTTGCTTTCTTCTCAATCAGGTTAGCCTCTACGCTCACTGCTCCTATTTGCATGTCTTCCAATGTGTTGTAATCTCTATCCCTAAGCTGGTAGGCCATGCCAGCATCAAATCCTTCAGGATATTTCACTAGAGCCATACCTTGGGGAGGTTTCATGTGTGGAGGAAGAGCGTTGTAAATGCCGTTGAACTTGGTAGAATAGTCATGGACACTCTCTCCTATGTTTCTCTTCAGGTTATTGTACTATGCTAAGATTTGGAGAGGGTTGGCCTTAACTTCCCATTTATTTATGAAGGTCTGATATAAGGAGGGTAGATCTTGGATACTATTAGGAGCTATGCCCTTAAACCATTTCTTCACATCACCTCCTAAACTCTGGGAAAATATTCTCATTTTGACTGTCTCATCATCTATCTCCATGTAGTCAAAGGAATCCTCTATTCTATCTACATGGTTCTGAGCTGTAGTGGACTCCTTTGCAGTGAAATGTGGGATATTTGATTGGTAATCATTGGGTAAAGGCACTATAGGCTGAGGTAAAACCAGAGGTGCATACCAGGCAGCCATAATGGTGTTCTGATGAGGTAAAGGGTTGGCTTGAGTGGCTGGTATATGGATGACAGGGATATTAGGATGAGCAGAAGTTTGTTGAGCAGATTTAGGGTGGCAGAGCCCCAAGTTTTGAATGGAGTGAATATCAAGAGGTGTAGATGGAGGGGTCTCTATGTCCCTGATGTGTTTACCCCTTTGAGGTGGTGAACCCGAAGGCTCAAGGTCTGGCTGGTCTAGAGCATTGAATGACCTAGTTCTAGGTAAACTGCTCAGTAGGTCTAGGTCAGAATGAATGTATGATAGAGCTACGAAGTCTTCTAGTGCAGAGTTAACTCTATTGATATGTCTGGTAATAGTTGATCCTTTAGGTGTGGGAGATTTCCTGAGTAGGCTCTCAGGATTTTAAACTATTTCAGGTGGTTTGGGGTCAGGATAAGCTCTTGTATGAATGGTTCTTGAAGCCAGAATGTTATCTTAAAACAAAGGAGTTTAATCCTACTTATTTCTTCTGTTATGGCTAATGTTGCTATGGAGGCTGGTCTCCCAGTGGAGTCTTATGTGAACCAGAATAATCAGCAGGCCTACTGATCACCAATGGAGTCTTTAGTCATTAGGGAACTATGGAGTCACCAGGTGGAAGTTTTAGAATGTTTCAAGAATGGTATACTATCCACCACAGTGATTAAACACCAAACTAACGCTACTATGGTCTTCTTCGAGTTTGTGAGGTGTTTAAATGTGTGTTTTACTCAAAGTAGTTCCGCAGCAAAGTCGCCATTATGTTGGGTTTCCCATGGTTTGGAAAGTTTTGCATACCAAAAGATGAGACAACATCAAAACCACTTTCAGACCTTAGGATCTAGCCCTCCTAGGTCCAGATACGGATTTCTCTATATAGGCTAAGGTATTATGTCCCTTAAAGCTCTATGTTAAGATATTAGGCTAGTTATAGGCACGAGTTTGTTTGTTTGATTTTTGTTTGGTTGTTGGGAATCAGGAAAGAAGGGTTCAATATAAGACAACGATGAGAAAAGATGGTTTTAGGCAAAGGAGGTATGGCTCCAAAAAACACTCGAGACCATTGGGTAATGGAGTCAGGAAAGGGTTTACTTACGATTCAATATGCAGGCTTTCAGTTGGGCTAGTCATCTAAAGCATTGGATCCTAAAGATGATAGTGTGGCATGAAATGGAAAGAAGGAAGGTGGAAAGCAAGGAAACTTGCAAGATGATCCCTCAAGAATCAGATCCAGGGACAGGACATGCCATTGGACAACCTGTGATCCAGAACCTAAAGGTTAACTCTTCGGACAAGGATACATTAAAAATTTAAACACAAAGGTGAAAGCCTGAGATCAGAGAGAGACTTTGAACTCTCAATGCTTCGACATCCAGCTTAAGGGAACTTAGAAAGGTTGAATTAATTGAAGAGGACCCTATTGAGACAGAGACAGAGTTCTAAACTTCCTATATCCCAATTCATTCAATTAAATCCCAACAAGAACATATAAGAATAGATTCATAAGTTCATACATCAGCTAGCAATAAATGTTAGCTACTACACTGGTTAAATTAGCTTGAATCAATCCTCAGATAACACATATAGTAGAAAAAATTAAAGTCAGGGAGAGAAGAAGCTTAGGGTACCATGCGAGGGTATATCCTAAACCAGATTTCTGATGCGTGCCAGAAGAAACAAAATATGATGAGCTACAAAGGAAAACAAGGAATAGGATAGAAAACCATCACCGCTGCTTTAAATATGGATCCAAAGAAATGTGCTTGTCATATTAAAGAGCAACACCAGTCATGTACAACATTACCAACAACTTGATATTCAGTCTGAAAACATCTTCCTTAGCCTATCTTACAACTTTACACAGAGAAATATACCTCAAGAGAAATAGCTTACAATTCCCAGATATCCTATCAACAACCCTTTACAACATTTTCTCATGAGTTTTTATATCTGAAAAAGAGGTAAAGGGGGTAGATGAAACACTAAATGGAGTATTAAATAGAGTAGAAGTAGTGGTTCGAAACCCATTCGGTTTTTAATATATGAGCATTAAACTTCAATACTCTTTGGATGAAAGAGTGGTCTTTGACAGGCTGCAATTTACTCTAGGTATGTCCTTGATGTGATCTCTGACTGTAGTACTCTGCAGTAGTCTGGTGAATAAAAAAAAAGGTAGATAAAGATTATGGGGTCTACCATCCTGTGTAATAAATTCTCTGGTAGCATTAGGACTGTGGTCAGGGTGGAAAACCTCTCAGGAACACAATGTAGAAAATACGTATGCACCGTGTCCTTCTCGTATGAAAATTTGTCTGCGGAAAATCACGAGGTCTTCAAACTGGTACATTTGGTTTTAGAACCCCGGGTTAAGGCTTAAAAACTTTAATAATGGGCATCAAGATCCTTTAATTCTCCAGTGATACTCTTTGCCGCATCTTGACTGTCTCTGTCTGTGAAACTGGACCTCTAAATGATGTTGGAGAGGTTTTACAGAGTCGAACCTTGTACTTTGATGAAATATTTCCTGTTGAAACCTTCCAAAACATTTACTTGCAATACCAAGCTCTAACAATGGCCGCGGCTGTAATGGCCTCTTTTTTCTCTAAGCCACAGTAGCTGCGACTATAGAATACAGAGTGATTAAATCACTCTGCGACAACCCTGCACAATAAGAAAACACATTAAAAAAAATCCAGGGACCGAGGAAAGGATGCTTTGGAGACCTATTGAATGGTGGTGGAACTATGGAGGAATGGTGGAAAATGCAATGGGATGGTGAAAACAGGTGAAAATAATGCAACAATGGTGGAAGACTAGACAGGTGGAGGCATAGTGGCGACATGCATGTTGACCGTTCAATCATTGCATGGGGTGATGATTGACGATGGAGATTGATTGGCAGAGATGTAACATTCAGTTAGGTGGAGAAACAATATTTGAAAAAAACGATAAGGTTTGAACCTTCGAATGGAGTGCAAATGAAAATGGTCGTGAATGGTGGGACCCAGTCATGGGCAGAGGGCGAATCAGTCTGGACCGTCGGATTGCAGGAGGAGATCGAATGCTATGACCACACCAGAGGGAAATCGATGGTGGGCACGGGGCTTGTTACCTTGGTTAATCCCCCAAGCTTCTTTAGGGCGCGATTACCGTCCGATGAGCCAGCCTCAGATCGGACGGTGTACGTCAATATCGCACCAGGACCGCAGTCGATCTTTAACGCACGATGAGAGCAAGTTTCAAAAATAGCTTGAGGCCATGTGTCGGCTAGTGGTGTTGATCACTGCCAACTGGGAAAAATAGCCTTCCTTCAAAAAGTGGTGCGATCAAAACCGTCGGTTTTGCATAGTGATTGATGCGGGGACCACTGGGACAACTGATTTGTGGGCCGTCGATCTGCAGATCAGATTGACGATTGATATGTGATCAGAGGGGTGAACGGGGGAATGTGGGTGCAAAGGGACTTGCGATGACCATTGGATTAACTGTAAATCGACGACAAAGATTGCAATCGCAAATTTCGATCGGGGGGTGCAACAGGTGACACTGTTTTAGAAATGTAATTGCGATCGGAGCGAACTTGCGATGGCCATTGGATTAAGGGTGAATCGATTGTGGATAGCACTCCCGGGACCCATAGAACAACACGTCATCACGTCAAAGCTTTTTTTTTAACATATTACTGTGCTCCTGACCATTTATCCGATTGTGATAAGCGCTTTGTGTGCTAGTGCTCGGTTTGAGCGCCTCGGTCATGTGGGGAAGTGGTTTCGGGGCTGGGCCAAAGGGGCTAGCCTGATATATGAAGAATATGGGTTTTTTGGCCTATGTTTAGTGCATTTTGAGGTCAAAAAGAGGCAATGATAGAGAGAAAAAGGGGTTATTTGGCCTAACAAAGGGTGTTTGTGAGGCCTAAAGGGGAAATGGAGATGGTTTAGAGGATTTAAAAAGGAATTAAGAGAGGGGAGAAAGGCGAAGAGAGATAGGTTAAGTGGGCATGAAATAAGAGGGAAAAGACCCAGGGGGGCTTCTAGGATGATGTGTTTTCAGAGGAAATGCATTCCTTGAAGGCTCAAACAAAAATTTAGCCCCCATGTTTTCTTGTCAAAATTTCATAAGGGGCTAACAGTCTCAACCTTGTAGGTTGTGGAAATCTAGGAGTAGTTACACTTCTCTCTTTATAGAAGTGAGTGGTAGGCTTCCTTGTCGCCATAATTTTAAATTCAATTTTTCTTGCCAACCTAAATGCCTTCTCCAATGAATCAGGTTCCAAAACTCGAACTTCATGTTGGATGTTATCCTTTAAAGTACCTATGAAGAGATCAAACCTGTGTTCCTCTAGAATATCAGTTACCCTTATATTCAATTTTTTGAAGTCCTCAATGTGCTCCCCCATTAAACCCGTTTGTTTGAGATTTTTCAATTGGCCAAAGAAGGTGTTGCTCTTTGTATCCTCATAATCTGCTATAATTTTCTCTGTAAAATTAACCAAGTGACAATTTTTTTATGGGAGCAAAGCCATTGATACCATACAAATGTATTTTGTTCTAAACGTAAAGTTGCAATGCGTACCTTTTGTGTGTTTTTCACATTATGGAGATCAAAATATTGCTCCATCTGTAGTATCCATGTTATAGGATCATTTCCATCAAAATTCTTCATATCCATTTTTGGAATATGGTGGTTCTTCCAGCCAACATTAGATTTTATGAAATCACGATTAACATTTATTTTGTTCTCATCATGAGTTTCCTCTACTATCTTTTCACCATTAGGAAACATTTCTTGTATCAACTTTGTCAAACCTTCCATGTCTACTTTTAGATCATTCTTCATGTTTTCCATTTTCTCATCGATATTAGCTTCCATGTCATCTATCTTAGATTCCATGCCAGCTTCCATGCCATCTATCTTAGATTCCATGTCATTCTTCAAACCATCCATCTTAGATTCCACGCCATATATCTTAGATTCCATGTCATTCTTCAACCTTCCATATTAGATTCCATGCGTTTATTCAAACCATCAATCTTAATTTCCACGCCTTTCTTCAAAACTTCCAGGTCATCTTTTGTTGCTCTTTGCGAGAGGGAAATTTGTTGCACTTGCTCTTGTGATTTTGATATGTCATGTTGCCATTCTTCATCTTCATGAGTCATAGTAGAGCTTTATAAAGGCTTAATGGGTGTTGAATTATTTTTAGGGGCCATTTTAGAATCCAATACTGATATCTAATCTACAATATTCCCTTGGAATCCATTCAACTTGATTCTTCAAACAAGACTTATGCAATTCAGAAAAAAAAAATAAAAAAATACACACTTTTTACTTGCTTTTGAGGAGCTCGATATTGAAATTGAATTATCTATAAAATTTCAGATCCTCAATATCCGAAATTCAGCCCTGTAGTAGCCCTCTAAATATTCTTTCAAATGCCACAGGTTTTATCTGATTTGGATTATTCAATGAAAAGTTATGTCCAATATCCCACAATGACCCAATTTTGGACTGTTTCAGTAGAGCGAACTTGTACAACTTCCCACGTGTCACTATTTCCTCCTTTGGCTCTGAAATTTATAGGCCAAAAACTAAATTCCATGTACTTTCATACACTTTTTATATCATTCCAATCTTATGCTCAGAGAGAGAGCTATGAATATTTTCCCACGGTCACCTATTTGAGATGAAATTCAGAAGCCTCAAAAAGCCCTAACTTCCACAAATCATATCTATGAAAATGTTGCAAACCAATATCTGAAATTTTGCGATGATTTTCCTTAGGATTGCAGCTTCACACTCTAAAAAATTCCGCTTCTGAACCTTCGTAGAAAAAACGTTATTACGAAAATACCACTATGACCTGTTTAGGTTAAATTCAGGAGCCTGCAAAATGACCTAACTTGCACAGATCCTATCTCTGAAAATGTTGTGAAACAAGCTCTGAAATTGTACGATGATGTTCCTTAGGATTTTGGCTTCGCACTCTAAAAATTTCAGATTCTGAACCTTTGTACAAAAAACGTTATAGCGAAAATTCCACGATGACCTGTTTGGAACAGCGAAACCCTAGAATCTCAAAGCTCTGATACCAAATGTTGTGAAACCAGCTCCAAAAAGAGAAGAAAAGAGATATCAACGCCTTAGAAATAAGTCACTTGGAGGGGGAAATTTCCAATACATTACATGAATGAACAATTCTTGGATGGTTCAAATTACAAAACCTCCTTTCTATATATAGGAGTCCATGGGGCTAGAATGTAATCCTAGTGGGGCCACAATGTAATCCTAGCCGAACTAACAATAATAATTTAAGGGCACAATAATAAAAATATGGGGGTTACAAGGGTATAATGATAACAATAAGGGGGTTACACTAACAACAATAAGGGTCTATATTAGTAATATAGGGACCTAACAGAGTCTTTGCCGAATAGGTTTGGCATTTTCATAAACCTTGATTTCATGCTCGACGATAGATGGATCTATGTCGGTCATTTCTTCATAATACCAAGAAAACACATCGCGGAATTCCTTAAAAAGGGATCTGAAGCATGAAATTTCCTTAGGATTGCAATCTGCTCCATCTGAATATTTTCCATGATACCTGTTTTGACCAAGATATCTATGAACAAGGTTTTAGAAAGGTTGCCCAAGTTCCCCTCTGAATCGATAGTTAGAATAGTCATGTAAATAGAGGAGATGATCTCAGGTGGTTCAAAATATGGGATTTGAGTAGCTATATCATCCGAATCAAACATCGAAGTGTGATGGTGGAACTCTCCCCAATGTCGTTCTTCTAGAGACATGATCTCTTGAATAGCTTCGTCTGTAGGCAGGACTTCATCGAGGAGATCCTTAGAAAGAACCGTGATGGGTGGGAGGTTTGTACCATTGGTCTAAACCATGCCTATGGAGAGTTTAGATGTAATCTGGATGGATTGATAAGCCAACTCGGCTGGTGAGAGCGGCATCTAATCTCCATAGGAATAAATTTCTGAAGGGGCTGGTAGGATCCATGGGTCGATAGTGTTATCCAAAGTGGTAGATATCATTGCAACCATATGTGGAACCTTAGGCAGTGAGAGAGGAAGGCATCCTATTAGGGAAGATGCCTTCAGGAGACCGATACCAATACTGATGTACAAGTCAGGAATGCCTCCTAGTAGGGGTACAATGCTACTTGGTAATGTGGCATAATCAGGGGTGCAAAATGATAACTAATCCACTATGACTATTTTACCATCCAATGGAAAGAGGATGAGTTGGAAGACCAAAGAAACAATGGTAGTCATTACGTATGACCAACTGTAACCAACAATAGATTATAGTCGAAATGACAATCTACGACTTTTATGTCCACCATTATGATTGTCCCACTAAGCAAATGGGAAAGCTAGCAAGGTAACCTTTTGGGAGGAAAGTGTGGCCATTGAAAGCTTTAATGGAATTCGACGGTGGAGACAAAGTGGTAGAACCCAAAGCAAGCCAGCAAGTAGTTGACATAACGCAGGTTGAAGCACCTTCACCTATGACAGTGCGATGGATTGGTCTCCCTTTTGACACAACTTGCACCTGGAATGCAAGTTGGTGTGAGAGGCAAGGTTTAGATTTCTCCATGTCAAAGATAGCTAGTGTAGAATCCTGGGGGTAAATCCCACCAATGGCTGAAAGCAAGGCTTTCATTTGTGCTAGGAAATTTTGCAATGTTATGAGATCAGATATAGCTGATGGTGCCTGCGCCAAATCTTCTACAATATTGTAGTTTTGGGTGGCACGTGCAAAGGTGTTATGAGTCGTCCGTCGAAGTTTCCCTTTGGGGGAACGAATTACGGGGTCAACAGTGGGCCATTAGATATGAAAATAATTGGGCAATGGTGGATTTGAACTGGTACTAGGTTCCTGAGTATCAATGACAAGATTTCCATAAAGTTTGGCTCATGTTTGGAGTTCAACACTTTCTACACCATAAATGGTGGACGATCCTTCACCAGAAGGATGCGTACCACCATTTCCCCTTTGCGGGGGTTGTGGTGGATTTACAATCATGTTTTGTTTTTGCTGTTGTGGATTAGGGAAGGGATTATGAAGGATGGCAGGTGTCATCCTACAGTCCTTGTTTGTAATAAAATCTTTGCATTCCTGCAACCGAGGAAATTTGTATTTCAAGTGGTCCTCCGCATATATTCTGCAAGGAAATTTCATGGGTTTCTCTTTCCCTTTATCATTTTTAGCAACATTTTTCTGATTGGGATTATTTTGATGGTCCGAATGCTCTTCCGAAGAAGAGGAATTTTTCTTTTTCTTCTTTTTTTTTTCCACTAGGTTTTTGCAAAATTTGCACAGAATTTACCTCAGCAGTAGGAAGAGTAGTCGATTGGTTAGGGGTGATGGAAATCGAAGATGGCTGGGAGGTTTTCCCACTAGGCTATTTGATGGCTATACCAGAGATTGCACCAACGAGATTGTTAGCATGTGCTCTAGGCTTCTGAGTACCAGGAGGATTTAGATTACCAGGGGAATAGGGGAGTAAATCATATATCGTGATAGATTGTGAGTAGATCAAATCTAAATTCTGTGCACGATGAATGGATTGATCTTCCATGACGGCACCGGACAGACAAATGTCCTTAGCTAGGTTTGGTAAGAGTGAATTTCAAAACCAATTAGATAAGAGATGATACGGGATTGGCGCTTTGACTAACGTCCTCCTACATCTCCATTCATGAATGTGATTGGAGATGTGGGTGGCAATGTCTTGGCGCAACAAGGTTAAGAGTTCCATGCCAGTTTCGTATCTAATAGGTAGTTGGATTTTTTTAAGAAATTTTGTAGCTAAGGCACCAAAAGTGTTGACGGCTCCACGTGGTAACCCAATGTACCATTTGGCAGCATTTTCTGTGAGAGTGCGGGGGAAAAGTAGAAGCCGGATACTATCATCCACCATGGAGTTAGAGATAGACCATAGATGAAAGGTGGTAACGTGCATAGCTGGGTTGTCCCCTTGTTTTCCGTCAAATTTAGGGATGTCAGACGGAATCTTGTACAGTACTGGAGGCCAGAATTGGTTGTGATTGATGGGATCATTGGTCAGTTTGTAGATGTTGGGGATGTATAGATCTGCCAAAAATGGCAATTGCGTGTTTGCCCCCGGCTCTAACAAAGAAGAATAGGCTGACTATTCGGACCATAGGGTTCGCCCATAAAGGTGTTACCAATAGGATAAGTAGGAATTTGTTGATAAAATTTCCCTGTGGGTGGGGGTGTAGGAATGTATGGCTGCTGTCTGTATGGCATATTGTACTAGGGTGCTAACGGTTGGTTGCCCCTAGCATAAAATTTTCCCCTTTGTCCCATTGGACTTTGGGGTTTATTTTCCCATATGGACGCAATAGAGCTAGCTAGAGTCATGCTGTTATTCGCATAGTTAAGCAATGACATAGATCCTATACCGAAATTTTTACCACTTAAGGGAACAATGTTAACAGTAGGCTATCCCATTTGTCCGGATAAATGTAGGGGTACCTAAGTGCCCCCACTCATCTGTGTGTTGGTGACACTACCCCTTGGCATGATATCCAAGGGGTTTGAACTCAGAAAAGGGTTTTGTTAGTTCCCTGTAATCAATAAGATTGGAAAAATTCCAACTACAGGGAGAACATCGTTTCAACCACTTTGGGATTCTAGGATCTAGCCCTCCTGAGTCCAGAGAGGGATCTCTCCAATAAGGTGCAAAGATGGATTTGTCTTTGAAGTTTGGGTAATGATATTAGGCTAGTTATGAAGGCCGAGGGCTTTTTTTTGTTTTGGATGGTTGAGCATGATTATTGTTTGAGGGAAAGTTCTAAATGCAAAGAGTTTCAAAGGTGAGAAGCTGCAAACAATCAGAACAAGCTTTGGCCAAAAAGATGGATAATTGCAAGTTTTAGTCCATTGGGCTATGGAGTCATAATAGGGTTTAATTGAAACAGCAAGAGGCCAGAGTGGTCCATGGGGAAAGTCATCTATGTCTAAGGATCTCTTTAAAGTTTTATTTATGGAATGAAATGATACAACAAGAAGCAGAACTAAACAAATGAAGAACAAAGAGCAGCCCAGGATCTGGTAAGTACTTTGAAACTAGCCAGCCTTTGACAAACACTTAGGAAAAACATAAAAGTAAACTAGGATCTGGTAAGTACTTTGAAAATAGCCAGCCTTTGATATAATTTCAATAGAAAACATATAAAACACAGAGGGAAAGTTAAAGGCAACTGTTGGAGAAGAAACTAGCGGGTCGGGCTCACTACAAAACCTCTCCTAGCTCTGCTTCACTTGGTAACTTTCAAGACAAACACATAAGATAACAAAGAATGGTCTAAGATCTGGTAAGTACTTTGAAACTAGCCATCTTTCAACACATTCCTAGGGAAACTTTCAGTCAGTCTTTGGGGATAAAACTAGGACCAGGGCTCACCATATCTTCCTTAGCTAATATCTACTTAACATAAACTAAAAATAACATTCAAGAATAATATTTAGCTAAAATAGGAGGACGAGGGAACACCAACATTCCTACTGCTTAAACTAAATTAAATCATTCCAAAATAACACAATTGGAAGAAAACATTAAAAATAAAGCTTATCAGTCAAAGAAGGGTACTGATATATAGTAAATCCTAACTCTATGCATGCTGTTCTTTATAAGAGAAGATGAAAAAAGTGAAAATTGAAGTAAAATAATGATTTACAATAAGAAAAACATCACCGTTGACATAGACCGGGATCCCATAAATCAACTTGTATTGATGCTCCAAACCAGTTACAGCTTTAAGTCCAGTGTTTCAGGTTAGCAATCACCTTCACTTCTTAGCCTAACTATTCTATCACAAGCAGAGCTTCAAGAGCCAATGAACAGTATTTACAATCAGAAGTTTCAAGCTCAAGTATATTTCAAAGTTCTGCAACCAAAATTTTCTCATCTTCTACAGTAGTATATATAGAAGAATGAGGAGGTGGGATTTGATAAAAGATCTTCAAGGGTATTTAATACAGTCTTTAAGGCTTCTCAGCCTTTGAGGGGCTCAATGGAGAAGAATACAGATATTCTCACTGTATTAATTGATTTACATTTAAGATTAAGCTCGGTGGGAGATTTTGTTGACTTTTAAGGCTCTATTTCATGTAGTAATAACTCTTCTGATATTTTGACATTAAATTCTTTTAGCAGAATTAATTGTTTGGCTATGCTGAGGCAAATATCTTTTCTCTGATCAATAACTTCAGCCTCTGTTTGAATGCTTTGAGGTGCAAGTGGCTTTTTGGTAGCTGAGAGGAATGAATTTGCCTCAGATGTGGTGGTGGAGGCCTTTCTTTCTGATAAACACTTATGATTTTCTTTAACTGTGTTTTAATTTAGAATATTAGGCTTTTGATAATCCCCCAAATTGTCTTCAATCTTCTGTTCTACTATGTTCTGTCTTCGACACTGATACTCTTTTTAATTATTTTATGCATTGTTGTGTGTCTTGTTGATGTTCAGGGCCGCAGAGGGCTCACAAGGCATCAATGCCCATGAAGCATCGACGAGACGTGGAATTTGAACCCTACGAATCGTTTCCTTTGATGAATCAAAGGTGCGGGAATCGTCATTCCGAGCCTTCGACTTTTTCTTTCAATATAATGGAAAACCATTAAACACCTACATAAATACATAAAAATATTATAAAATCCTGCATTTGTGGGGTAAACTGCTTCATAGGTTGTGGGTAGAGAGCGTGGCCCTTCGATGACAGCATCCAATGGTTAAGATCTGCGTGGAAGTCAAAAGGAGAGCGATCGGTAAAAAATAGTGCAGAGGATTAATTCTGGGCCGTTTGATCTTTACAGAGATAAACGGTGGAAATTAGGTGAGAGAAAATAAAGCAAAGGGGTTGCTTTATAGGGAAATGGCGGAAATTACAAGAAATAGGGTTAAAAACCTTTATGAGAGGAAATTAAAAATGAAGTCAGGGGGTTCGGGATGAATACGAGCCGTTGGATGAGATAGGCTCTACGAGATCAACGGCGGAGATTGTGCATTGAAAAACTTCGGTGAGGGTGGAGGGTGATAATGTAAGGCCTGATAAGATCTGGGCCATTGATCTATAAAGATCAATGGTGGAGAGCACGTGTGATGAATCATGAAAGAAAGAGGGAAAGTGGTTTCAGACTGCAAAACAACTGTTTTCGTGTGGCAAAAGGGCAGATAGGCAGTTTTTCCTTTTGGAATGCGATATGCATCCCCGCCTGACATGTGGCCTCAGAAAACCACCTATATTTCATAATTTCTGAGAAATATCATCCATGCTTAAAATTACACGATTTGCGATGCGGGCCGTCGAATCTGGGGTCTCAGATCTGACGGTGGAGAACGAGCGCGATACGAGGTAGATGCACGGGCAGAAGCAAGGGGAGCGGTTTTATTCTGGGCCATCAGATCTAAGATGGACGATTGAGATTAGCTCTGAAGGGAGGTAGGACCCATAGGAGTCGGGCTCAGCGGGGTTAAAACGAGCCATTGGATGATCAAAATCAACGACAGAGATTTGATATGAGGGTTAAAGAGAAATAACACAAAGTGGAGAATTGGGTTAATGTGGGCCATTGATCTGCAGAGATCAACAGCTGGGATTGGCCTTTGAAAATTTACACAATGGTTTACGAAATTAACCAAAGGTTGGGAGAAGCAATCTGGACCATTCGATCTAGACACGTGGATGGTCCAGATGCAATCGGAGGGTTCTGAAGCGGAGGCAAGGCTAATGATCAGAGCGAATGTGGGCCATTGGATCGGGGATATGGTATATAGATCCAATGGTGGAACATCCATCGGGGAATGCCAGTAAGAAGGGGGAACCAATTTAGTGTGCCCTATGAAGAACTCCAATGCAATGATGTGCTACCCGTCTAATCATTTTGGATCAACGGTGGATATTACTTCAAAGCTTGCAACGGTGGAAACCCTTTAATATTTAACAAAAGCCAAATTTTAATGAAATGAAAAGGTTTCGGGGTGGGTTTATATATATGAAATGTATGGCGCCCATCTCCAGGGCCTTTGGATGTATGGAATGCGATAGGTCTGGGGCTTATGAATAAGGGCCAATCGTAATCGGAGCTCCAGGCTTGGGCTTTTCAATCTACCTATTTGATATCTTCGATGCGAATAGCACTACGAGACCTTCAACTCTTGGTCCCGGGCGAAGTTACATGGAATAAAAGCAGGAGGGCAGAGTTTAGGAAATGGGGCTCAATCACATTGGAGAAATGATGCGGGTGCTTTTCAATCTACCCATTTTTATATTTTTAAAAAACATAACTCCAGCACGTTTAGACCAAACTTTGGAAAAAGTGGGTTTTACGACTTAACACAGGAAAATATTAATAGGAGGTTATATTTTTACAATGTTTAGTGCCAGACTACAGGCATAAGGGTTATATGGAATAATAATATGATTGGAGGATATAATTCATAGGGCTAATCGCATCAAAACTTTTGGTGTGTAATGACAAAAGTTGCGGTCGTCGGAAGTTCCGATGGGATGAGTGCCTTTGGCCTCAACACTTGGTTTTTAGCACAAAGGCATATGGTGGGGAAGTGGTTTAGGCTTAGCCAAAGGGGGCTTAAACCCATAGTCAAAAACACATATTTTTATGAAATTTTTCAAAACTTTTGATGGATTTGGGGGTTTCGATATAGTTTAAAAATGAGTTTTAAACTATGTAAAAATGATTTTCATGAATGGAAGAAGGGGAATCATGAAAGTAGAGGAATTTTATGGGGAAAAAGGGGAGCAAAATAAATTTTAGTTTCTGAGTGGAGGAGGGGGAAAGAGGGGATTTTGCAGCAGTCTATCCTATATGAAATCAGCAGAATTTCAAAGTTTTAAAATGGAAACAATAGTGAAAATTTAGACAAAGGGAAAGATATCTTCATGAGTCTTGAAGAGATAACAGTTTTAGCAATAAAATTGTTCCTTGAAGGCTCCAAAAATGTTTTAGCCACCATTTAAGATGACAAATTTTATTGGTGGCTAACAGGTTCCAACCGAAAGGGTTGCTAAAAGGAACCAAAGTAGCCCCGCTCGTGGGAGCGTGTACCGTGGGTCCTGGCGTAGTCACCGTAGGAGTAGGTCCCGAAGGATTCGAAGATCCACTAACAGCTGTGGTGACCGCAGTGCTAGGACCAGGAATAGGCTGGCTACTAGGGCTGCCAATTAGTGGTGTAGAACTAACTACCAGCAGGGAAGATGGTGGAGAACTCGGGTTGGTTTCCATCGGCATCGACCCCATGGGTTCCAGTTGTGAAATGGATGTTGGTGTAGCTGAAGACATATCTTGGCTTGGTGTAATCTGAACTAACACTGGCACCAATGTATCAGTGAGTGGAGAATTGCAAGGAGGTATGACTCCTTCCATAAAAGGATCCTCTAGACATTCTGTGTGATATGGTGCTATGTGAAAATTAGGGGTTGTCACTGGAGACTGCTCTTCCAAAGAAGGCACGAGCTCATTGAGACTTGACTCCTCCTCTGGTGTCAACAGAGGGAGACCTCGCTGTCATCGAGACAAATAGAAAGGGTCGAAAGACGACACGGTGGCCTGTTTTTTTTTATGAAATTTTTATTATTTTTGATGTATTATAAAGTCTCATTGATAGTAACCACACACCTAAAAATGCAAAAAGAAATAAGGACATTGTAAAATCAATCAACAAGCAGCCATAACAGGGTGGCCCCGTCTGAGTACTACCATTTGCTAGAGATGAAACCTAGTATCAAAATAGCATACAAAGAGGGTTAGTCATAAACATAGTTACGGTTACTCTAGAGCTATGCCCGAACCTCTGCAATATTCCTAATTAGTCCCAACTTAATAGAAATATTCATTTTGTTTTGCTTTCTTTGTTTAGAGAATAAATATGTAAAGGAGGTTCATAAAACTCCTAATAAAAGAATAAATCAATGCCCAATGTGAACAAGGCTAAATCTGGGCCATTTCTATAAACAGACTTGAGTGTGAAAGAGACTGAATCAATTGACCAAGTCAACCAGGACCAAATAAAAAATGGTGCTTAGATGTAATGAATCTCCTAGAGGGACATCACAATTCAAGTTGGAAGCTACACATGTGAATGGAGCTAAATCATTGAAGGTGTTTTAGGGTTTACAATCTCTTGATCTTATAAAAGGAAGAGGAGGGCAGCATATTGATTTTTTTCATGATATGATATTTTTATATATTGCATGTTTAGACATATAGCTTTCTTGGCTATTTATCCTAGATTGCAAATGTTGTTTAGCATTGGGATTTCCTGTTTAGGAATTCAACCTCTTTCCATTGAGTAGCTCTTGGAATATTTTGTACTACATAGTCCACTATCTGGTTTGATACCAAGCTTCTCCTTTCAACTACAACACATTTCCTATTTAGGGTGTGATTGTCTTTGCAATATGTAGCAAGTGGAGGTTAGATCTATTCAGATCTAGGCCATAATAATGCCTCTTTTCAGTGGGAAAGCCATTTATCCTATTGGAAAGAGCGTATTAGCTGATTGGAGATTTAGATCTACATCTTGGCATTAGGCCAAAATCTACAGCAAGCCTACATTGCATTTTTTTTCCCTGGACTGCGTTATTTGAAAGTGAGGAGTTGCAGGGATTTTTGGCAGCTATTTGGAGGAGAGATCTCTGGTCTAATGGAGCCTAACTTACACTATGGTGATCCATGGATTAGCCATATAATCCATGTATTTTTCATATTTTATCTATTCATAGATGTATTTGCTTCAGAAATTCTAAATCATTCTGTAGATCTGCTGCAGTAGATCTCAGATCTACTCCATGTACTTCATTTTCTGCTGAAAACCCCAAGGGGATCTGAAAGAGGAGCCTTTCTAGTGTACATATCTGATATAGATCTAAAATTTTGTACACATATATACTCTATATCTGATATTTAATCATCAATAGTTACAGCCTAATAAAATAATGTTGTCAAGGTAGTTTCGGTCATTCATGTGGTTGCAGCACCTCTTTTGAGGGCATTTCTTTTGTATATGTCTTGTATTTTCAGATATACATCTCATGGGTTTCATTATACATCTATTTTTCTGTTGTAAATACTATTGAAGAATAATTTATTGACCTCCTACTCCTACTCTATTGAAACTACATTATTTTTTGAGCAGTCTTGCTGCAATCCTTTATTGGGCAATTTCTAACCATACTAGGTGCGGGGAGATATGTTTAACCCACCTAGAGTGATTTTTTCTTGAACCCCTCTTGTATTTCGGTGTCAGATAGTCAAATACAAGGGATCCAAGTGTTGGTTTCCATTTCTGTAGCATCCATTCCTGGAAATTCTTTTTCCAATCATGTCTTACTGACAGTGCCCATTTGGGATATTACAGTGGTATCAAAGCATCATCTTGGCTTAGCTTGTGAGTTTTAAGCCAATATGTCTTCTCAAGGAGGGAAGAGATAGAAGAAGAAGATTTATTATGTTGAATACATAAAAGAAAATGATAAAACCCCTTTTTTTGGAAGAATGAAAGGGAAAGAGTTCTCAAAAACTCTGTTCCAAACCTTGTCTGAGCTTAAAGGAGAAATCAAAGAATTGAAGAGGGAAAGACATGAAGGTCCCTCAAGGAGATATTTACATGAATAAAACCCTATTTATTCATCTTATATGTGCAAGAACTCAGCTACATCAGATCTACAGCGTTATTCTATGCCCAGATATACTACAAGAAAGATGAAGGGAGAAGATGCACCAAAGGAGGAGACTTTGAGTGATTATATTCAGGAGTATGAATATAAGTCTTGGAAAATCAAGGAGCACTTGAGATTCCAAGAGTTCTGCCATCTCAAGGAGGAGATAAGGTCTAGCAATAGAAGAAGGAGAGGTAGATTCTTTCTGCCTAACTTTGATGGATCCTCCACATGCACAGCTGAAGAATGGCTAGATCAGCTAGACTCATATTTGGATCTACATCAAGTTTCAGAAAAATAAGCCGTTAAGGTAGAAACACTGCATCTTAAAGGTAAAGCCTATGCTTCATGTCTGTTTGAATCCTTTTCATTAAATAATGTAAATATATCTACTTATGATAAGTTCACTAGGATAATGGTGAAGAAATTTGATGAGAAATAAGCTAAAACTTCTTTGGAAGAGCTAGCAAAGAATGAGCATGCAAAACCATTGCATGAGTTGGAAAGATCTGTTCTGAAAAATCCACTTCAGATTTCTATTAAAGGGGATAAAAACTTGTGTGATACCTTGCCAAGGGTAAGATCCCCATTGCATGAAGAGATTTCTTCTCAAAATGAATTCATGGAGATTCCTCTTTCAGAAGAAGACCAAGAACCAAGGTCTCTTGTTGAGAATGAGGTGTTCTCAAATATTGATGAGAAGGAAGAACAAGAAGACAGTACCAACATTGTCACATCAAAAGGAGACCCATTACCACATGGGGATGGAGATAAAGTTCTTGTTTCAAGGGAAAGAGCTTGTGTATCTTTGCAAGTAATTCCCAAGGAGCATTATGTGATAGCGTTATTGGGTAGTGATACCTTACACCAAGAAAGAGGAGGAAGGATGGATCAACATCCTATGATGAGGAGCATGCACCCTTGTTTATTTCAAGGGGTTTCTATTCATGAGAAGGAGACTGAACTATGTAGTGTTGTGAAACCAGCTCCAAAAAGAGAAGAAAAGAGATATCAACGCCTTAGAACTAAGCCACTTTGAGAGAACAACCCCCAATACATTACATGAATGAATAATTCTTGGATGATTCAAATTAAAAAATCTGCTTTCTATATATAGGAATCCATGGGGCCACAATATAATCCTAGTGGGGCCACAATGTAATCCTAGTCGACCTAACAATAATAATTTAAAGGCACAATAATAGCAATATGGGGGTTACAAGGGTACAATAATAACAATAAGGGGTTTACACTAACAACAATAAGGGACTATACTAGTAATATAGGGACCTAACATGCCCCTCTCCTTCAAAAAAGTGTTGTTCTCAATGCTTGAGTAGCTCTGGGTGCTTCTGTATAGAATTCTCATCCTCCCATGTAGAATCTTCAGTGGGTAAGTTCTTCCACTTGATGAGATACTTTGAAATTGATTGATTCCGTAGCTGTCGAGTTCTTGTTTCTGTGACCGCTTCAGGTTCCAATATGATTTTTCCTTCCTCATCAATTTCTGGCAATATTGTTTGAACTGGAATATTTTCACCTATAACCTTCTTTAAGCATGAAACATGGAAAATTTGATGCACTCGTGAAGAAGCAGGAAGCTCCAATTTGTATGCCATAGTACCAATATTTTGCAACACCTTATTAGGACCATATTACTTTAGCGATAATTTATTATCCTTCTTAGCTTTCTTGAGGGACATTTTTTTGTATGGTTTTAGCCATAAAAATACCCAGTCTCCTACATCAAAACCTCTCTCATTGCGATGTTGATCTGCTTGTTGTTTCATTCGATTTTGTGCCAAATTCAGGTTGTCCTTTAAGAGTTGGAGAACTTCTTGTTGATGCTCGATGTGATCTTCCACTGCTTCAGCCTTTGAATTTTCTCTTAAATATGATGTGATGGATGGTGGATGATATCTATAAAGTGTCATAAATGGGGTCATTTTTGCTACAGTATGGAAGGAAGTGTTATACCACCATTCAGCGAGAGGTAACCACTTGACCCATTGCGTTTGTTTATCAGATACAAAACAACGAAGATATCCTTCCAAACATTTATTTACTATCTCATTTTGACCATCGGATTGAGGATGATAAGATGAGCTATGAGATACTTGAGTACCCAAACAAGAAAATAACTCCGTCCAAAAATTTCTAGTAAAATTGGGATCTCTGTCGCTCACAATAACCCTTGGGTTTCCATGTAGCTTTTCAATTGTGTCCATAAATGTAGTAGCAACTATACTTGCTTTAAATGGATGGGATAATGCACAAAAGTGTGCATACTTGGTAAGTCTATCAACTACCACCATGATGACACTCCTTCCTTCGGACTTAGGTAAACTTGTGATAAAAATCCATTTAAATCTCCTCCCAACATTGACTTGGAATGGATAAAGGTTGTGGAAGACCCGGGGTCGTAATTGTCTCAACTTTATTCTACTGGAAAAAAAAAACATTCCACCACAAACTTTTGAATATCAGATTTAAGGCCATCCCAAAAAAAATACTTCTTCACCCTGTGGAAAGTTTTTAAAAATCTTGAGTGTCCTCCTAAAGGAGAAGTGTGAAATTCCAAAAGAATCTTTTGTTTTAGTTGCGAATTTTTACAAAGATATAAGTGATCTTTGTACCATAAGGAATCATTTTTCCAACTAAATGTATCAGATGTACTAGGATCTTGCTCCAAATTTTGAATGAGTGTCCACACTTCTTCATCCTTCTTCCATTCATCTCTTGTTTCGGTTATCCAATCTGGTTGGATAATAGAAATGTCACAAAGAAACGCTTCCACCTCTTCATTCTTTCTTGAGAGTGCATTTGCAACAACATTTAACTTCCCTTTTTTGTATATTATTTCAAATTCATAGCCCAACATCTTTGTGACCCATTTTTGTTGCTCTTCTGAAGATATTCTTTGTTCCAAAAAGTGTTTAAGACTATCATGATCAATTTTTACCTTGAAGTGTCTTCCCATTAGGTAAGTTCTCCATTTCTTTAGTGCATGCAGTATTGCTAACATTTCCTTCTCATAAATATGTTTATGTAAATACATTCCTTTTACTGGAAAAATTTCAAAAGCAATGGGTCTTCCTTATTGCATTAAAACAACACCAATTCCATTTCTTGAGGCACCACATTCCACAATAAAAGTTTTTGTGAAGTCTGGCATAGCTAAGACTGGTGCTAGGCACATTTCCTTTTTAAGATGTTCAAATGCCTTATTTGATTTAGGATTCCATGAAAATGCATCTTTATTCAATAATGTTGTTAGAGGTGCTGCTATTCTCCCATAATTCTTAACAAAATTTCGATAATACCTTGTTAACCCGAGAAATCCTGGCAACTACTTTATGGTTGTGGGGACTTTCCATTCCTTAATGGCTTTAATTTTGTTAGGGTCTACCTTAACACCCTCGTGAGATACAATATGACCCAGATATTCCACCTCTTGTACTCCAAAGAAACATTTGGATGTTTTTGCATATAATTGTTTCTCCCGCAATAGTTTGAGCACCCTATCAACATGTTCAACATGATCCTTCCAAGACCTGCTGTAGATTAGTATATCATCAAAAAATACTAGCACAAATTTTCTAAGGAAGGGTTTGAAAATGGAATTTGTCAACCCTTGAAATGTAGAAGGTGCATTGGTAAGGCCAAAAGGCATGACCAAAAATTCATAATGACCCTCATGAGTTCGAAATGTTGTTTTTGGAATATCTTTAGCCTTCATTCTAATTTGATGATATCCTGAACGAAGATCCAACTTGGTAAAATAAATTGCTCCATGTAATTCATCCAATAATTCATCAATCACAGGAATGGGAAATTTATCTTTAATGGTGAGCTTATTAAGCTCCCTATAATCCGGACACATTCGCCATGATCCATCCTTCTTGTGTACTAATACTACAGGAGCAAAGAAAGAACTTTGACTAGGTTGAATTATACCCGCCTCTAACATTTCTGCAATCATACGTTCAATTTCGCTCTTTTGGAAGTAAGGATATCTATAAGGCCTGATGTTTGGAGGAACACTTCCTGGAATCAAATGAATAGCATGATCATGATCACGAATAGGTGGGAATCCTTTTGGAGTTTCAAAAACCTTGGAATGATTGTCCAAGACTTTTTGGAGATCTGCAGAAATAGATGATTTTGATGTTGGAACTTCTAGTGAGCATAATTGTGCAATTATGCCTTGTTGTTATTTATTTAGAATGTTTGTCATGAAATTAGAGCTTATTATATTTCATGGCTTCCTTGCAATACCCTGTAATTCGACTTCCTTTCCTTCTGAAAAAAATTTCAAGAAAATTTCTTGAAAATTAAAAGCTACCATCCCCAAAAATTGTAACCATTGTACTCCTAGTACAACATCAGCACCTCCCATAGGAATGGAAAGCATTGGACTATTCAATACATATTCCCCCATGGTTATCTTGATATTATGGCATTTTATAGAGAAATTTATAGTTACTCCATTTGCAACCATCACTTGACATTCTGGTGCTGGGTATAGGAAACAATTCAATTCCTTGGCTACCTTACAATGAATAAAATTATGGGTACTACCTAAATCAATCAACACTATTACCTTTTTCTTCTTGATATGTCCTCCTATCTTGAGAGTTTGAGGAGTGTTAATTCCTGCCAATGCATTACACGATATGGTCGGACTCATTTCTTCCTCTTCTTGGGTTGGTTCCTGGTGTAAATCCTCTTCTTTTTCGTTTTCTTCTTCCTCTTCACAATCTATGTAAAATAATTTCTTCTCAACACACTTATGACCTTTAGTGTATTTGCTATCACAACTTTAACAAATCCTTTTGCTCTTTTTTTCTTCCAATTGTTGTGGTGTCAACCTTGTAGGTTGTGGAAATCTAGGAGTAGCAACACTTTCCTCTTTATAGAAGTGAGTGGTAGGCTTCCTTGTCACCATAATTTTACATTCAATTTTTCTTGCCAACCTAAATGCCTTCTCCAATGATTCAGGTTCCAAAAAGTGAACTTCATGTTGGATGTTATCCTTTAAAGTACCTATGAAGAGATCAATCATGTGTTCCTCTGGAATATCAATTACCCTTATATTCAATTTTTGGAAGTCCTAAATGTGCTCCCCCATTAAACCCTTTTTTTTGATATTTATCAATTGGCTAAAGAAGGTGTTGCTCTTTGTATCCTCATAATGTGCTATCATTTCGTCCATAAAAATTGACCAAGTGACAATTGTTTTACGGGAGCAAAGCCATCGATACCATACAAATGCATTTTGTTCTAAATGTAAAGTTGCAATGCGTACCTTTTGTGTGTTTTGCACATTATGGAGATCAAAATATTACTCCATCTATAGTATCCATGTTACAGTATCCTTTCCATCAAACTTCCTCATATCCATTTTTGGAATATGGTGGTTCTTCCTGCCAACATTAGATTTTATGCAATCACGATTAACATTTATTTTTTTCTCATCATGATTTTCCTCTATTATCTTTTCACCATTAGGAAATATTTCTTGTATCAACTTTTTCAAACCTTCCATGTCTGCTTTTAGATCATTCTTCATGTTTTCCATTTTCTCATCGATCTTAGCTTCCATGTCATCCATGTTAGATTCCATGCCAGCTTCCATGCCATCTATCTTAGATTCCATGTTATTCTTCAAACCATCCATCTTAGATTCCGTGCCTTTCTTCAAGCCATCCATCTTAGTTTCCAAACATTTCTTCAAAAATTCCATGTCATTTTTTGTTTCTCTTTGCGAGAGCGAAATTTGTTGCACTTTCTCTTGTAATTTTGATATGTCATGTTGCCATTCTTCGTCTTCATGAGTCATAGTAGAGCTTTCTAAGGGCTTAATGGGTGTTGAATTCATTTTAGGGGCCATTTTAGAATCCAATACTAATATCTATTCTACAATATGCCCTTGGAATCAATTCAACTTGATTCTTCAAACAAGACTTACGCAATTCGGAAGAAAAAAATACACACCTTTTACTTTCTTTTGAGGAGCTCGATATTGAAATTGATGTTACACAATTTTTTGGTCATCTAACCTACTATCATTAGATGGACCCAAGTACACCATGTAAGACCAAATTTACCCTAAGTGAAATTGTTTTCACTATGTGAAATAACTTAATAAAATACATTTATTAGGTTGTTTATGGTCTAAACAGGAAACCCCAAAAGGAAATATTAAACAAACCTATATTTGTTTGATTTTCCTCAAGGAATAATCAATTGAACAATAATTTAATAATTATTCCTGGTCATGTTTAACCCAAAACAAAGAAATTAATTAGATAAATCTTTATTTGTCTTATTATTTTCTAGGAATAATTATTTAAATCTTATTTAAATAATATTCCTTGTTAAATATGACTAATTCACCCATAAATAATTAAATAAATCATTATTTATTTGATTATCTTTCAACCACTTCCTTAAAATGATAAATAAATCATTTATTTATTTATTATTCACAAATAAAGGGATTTGACCCAAGTCAAATACCTTTTCCCTCCAACAAATATAATAAAATATTCCATGAAAGGTGGATCTAGATCTGGTTAATTTTATTTTAATCATGCACCAAGATCTAGAATGACCCAATATTTTGTTATAAATAGGAGGGTTTTCCTATCATTCTTCACCTTTTGTTGCCTATTAGATCACTTTGGATCTATACTCTTGGTCTGACTTTGATCCATTATCATTGTCAAATTTTCCATTATTTGCTGTGTGAGCTCCCTTTGAGTTCTATCTTTGTCTAGGTTTTCTACACCAACAAGAGAGAGAAATACCAGATCTGAAGTGCTGAGGACTTCCAAGAACCCATCCCATTGAGGAGAATTGGAAACACCTTGTTTTTTTCCTCCCAGGTGCCCTTAATATAAAAACTCTTTCAAAAATATTTTTCTTGTCTTGTCTATTGGATGTATGGAGCAAAACCTTATTTTCACTGCTTAATGTCTCTCTATGCATAGATCTGGTTTTTTTCAGCACTTGTCTTGATCAACTAACTGCAGATCTGAAGATATTGGTAGCCACATTTGATGTTAGGGCTATAAGTTATGCGTAGATAAAGTGGTATTTTTTCGTACACTTCGAAAAAAGATTCATACTAACAACTGGCGACTCCACACGGGTTTTCAATTACGACCGTTGTCATTTTTCATATTCCTGAATATCCAGCTACTTCAGACCCTAGGGTTTCTTTTTAGCTTTTTGTTTTTCCTATTTTTCTGTTGTTTTTCACCTATAAAACCCTAAAACATTAAAATTTCTAACTTCCGCGTGTTTCTGGACCTATTGCGCAGCTGACAGACATCAGCCGCAACTGAGACGACAACTTTTTTGGAAATCTGCCGCTAGGACACTCGGAAGTTTAGGTCGCACTTTTCAGCCCAGAACCTGTGACCTAGACTCCAGGTTGCACTTTTCAGCCCATTATCTGCGACCTGCACAGAAAACAAGTCAGAACCTGCGACCTGCCAGTTTTTCTGCTCTTTTTCTACAATTTCTCTAGGTTTTTCAGAAGCCTCTGTCACGGTTTTCCAGCCTCTGTCTCAGCGCGTTTGGACCTGTTTCTGATCTGTTTTACTCATCTAAGTGGGAACCTAGCCCCCTAGGGCTTTAGTACCCTCCACATTTTGTGGAAGAGTTTTAACTTTTTCAGGTGTCTGTTTTTTCAGAGTTTCAGCCACCCCTTTTTCAGATCTGATACCTCCTTTTCAGACCCCTTTTAATCAGCTCTTCTCCCTTTCAAATCACCTCCTGAATTTTTTTTTGGATCTACCTTTAGGGCCTCCTCCTTGTCCCTTCTGCCTTTTGCTTATTTCCTCCTTTTTTCCAGCCACCTTGCCTCTGGCTCTTGGCTGTGCTCTGCACCTCTTTTCAGCAGGTTTCTCCTTTAGATCCCTATCCCTTTCGACCCTAGATCTATTGGCCTCTTTGTAGTGTGTTTTGACTAGATTTTTTCCCTCTGTTAGACTAGTTTTGAGAGACCCACCTTTTTGGGTTAGATTGATGCATTGTTAGCTGTTAATTTTCTGTTATTTCAGCATTATATACTGTTCTCTGCAGATTTATTTTCAGTTACGCAACACACTTTTTCTTTTGCTCTCAAAACGTCAGGGTTTAAAAATTAAAATTAAAGCACGCCACACACTCACCCTAAGCGAAGAAGAGCCTGGTTCACACCACTAGGCAAAGACTTTAAAACATTGTAAAATCAATTGACACTACACCTTTTCTGCCCTTGTTTCGACATTGTAATAACTTGATTCTGCACCTCCCTGCCCTTGTTGGTCGTTCTTCTTCCCCTTGTGCCGTGTTTGTGTTGTCATCATTGCGCCCCCAAGGCGCACCTCCCGGAGACTTCTTGGCCTTCACCCTCAGTCTCTGATCGGTCGACCTACTCCGTCCCGCCATCGTTGAGTTAGTTCTCCCCCGAGTCCGCACTCCGACTCCTCTTCTGATTCATTGGGTTCTCCTTTTACTTCTGGTTCTCCCCCTGTCACCTTCACTATGTTTGGTCGAGGGCCTAACGCTAGCGGGAATCCCAGACCTAATGCCAGGACTACTACTAGCGAAACCACCACAGGAACTACCTCGGCTGCACCCTTGCTCCCTTACATGGCAGGCCTCAGCCTCCCCAATCTCAATCAGTTGATCAATGACCCTATCCGCCACGATGTTGGTTGGCCTGCTATGCCAGCCAAGCTCCCCTCTGACATCCCTAAGTTTGAAGGCCTTGCTAGAGAAGATCCAACCAACCACGTCCGATCTTTCCACATGTGGTGTTCCTCCAATTCCATTACCGATGATTCCATCCGTCTTCGGTTGTTCCAACGCACGCTTATGGGCGAAGCTTCTAAATGGTATGTTGACCAGGCCACCTCTTCCCATACCACCTTTGCGATCATTTCCCAAGCTTTTTTATCTTATTTCCAACTCCCTCTTTGATACGACACTGGTACAGAGCTTTTGACTTCTTTCTGTCAAACCTCTTCAACCCGCCTTTCCACTCATGTCCAGGAATGGCGGAGAAGATGAAGCTTATGTCGAGCTCCCACCTTCGAGGATCAGGTTTATATGGACTGGTTCCTTCACACTCTCTTACCTCCCATTGGCAAAGATGTCGTCTCTCATTTCCCTCAAACTGAAGAAGCCACCCTCCAATTCGCCTTGAAATATGACCTGATCTACGCTCAGTCTGGTTATGTTTATACCGTCCTTCCTGACATCCCCAGGCCCGGTGGCGCTAACACCCTGGGGGCATCTCATTCCGCTGACAGTATCTTTGGAGCCCTTTCTCATCCATATGCTCAACCTCCTATGGGCTATGGTCCCCCTGCGGGAGGGGCCAGCACCTCTAGCACTTTCCCCCCTCCAGGTAGCATGTATCCAGGATACGGCATGCCTTATACTTTTTCCCAACCTCCTGCTTACCTCAATGTTTCCCAACCTAACCACTATCCTTATCCGTAGCCTGGTGCTCCAGCTCCTCCAGCATATGCACTTCCACCTCCCTTGCCTTCTCAACCCCAGCAACAGCACCTACAGCCCCCTCCAGGGCAAGTATTTGCAGAGTAGCACGCGACTAATCCTCCTTCCTCTCAAATAAGGCAGAGAGGCAATAAAAATCAATCTGCCCCTGGTACTCATGGACCCAATCCTCAAGGTATTGACCCTAACACTGCTAACCAGCAACAGGGCACTCAGCCCAAGCCGGACAGGCCTATTCGCACAAATAAGCCTTGTTCATGTTGCAGTGTTTACGGTCATTACGCTCACGATTTTCCCCTCTTACCACACATGCGACAGATGTGGGAGTCTCAAGCCACATTGTGAGGACAACATGCCTCCCCTCATGCTCCCCCTAATGTGACCACTACTCAACCGGCTGTGTTTATCGATCCTTTCCCCCAGCAAGGATTCATGGCTGCCCAACCACCTGACGGACAGGTCGCCACTCAACCTTCCCCTTCTGGTTCCTCCAATTACCAGATCCTCATGATGAAATCTGATCCATCCCCAACCGTCGACCTTCACCTTCAAACTCGGTCTCGCTAGTACCCCAAGCCTTCCGCTTAGTCTGCCCCCGAGTTCCCTTCTCCAGGTTCTACAGAGCCTCTTTCGACATCCAATGGCCCCTTACATATCCATCAACCCAAATTTGAGGTTCATCCCAAGATTCCTAAGGGACCATTACGCCGAAATGTTGCTTCTGGTCGAGCTGCTCATTCGTATAGCATAGTAGATGATTTGGCACAGTCCCCTGCTGCCATTTCCACATTGAAACTCCTCTAGTCATGCCCTTCCCAAAAGAAGGCTCTGCTATCTGCCATGGGCGCTGTAGATCCTGCTAATGACCAAATGATCATTTTCGATGCCCATCAATCAGAACATCCCCCTCTTCCTGCTTCCGTTGCCTTCCAAATCCCAGTCAAAATCTGGAACGCTAACGTTTCTCGGTGTATAACTGATGAGGGGGCATCCACCTGTGTGATTTCCTGAGTTGGCCCCTTCCATAATCACCCTTCGAGCGTGGGACGACCATGCCTCCCAGCCCATTGGCATTTTCTGTAATTGTCCTATCATTCTTGCAGGTAAGACTGTTTGCGTCGACATCGAAGTCATCGATGCCCCTCTAGATTACAACATTCTCTTGGGGCGAAGCTACACCTATGCCATATCTGCTGTCCCATCCGTGGTTTTTCACAAGATGTCTTTTCCTCACAATGGAAAGATAGTCACTATCGACTAGTTGACTTATCATGAGCCAAAGTCTCAGACCTCCCCTGAGATGACCATCTCCTCTATAGCCAATAAGAAAACTGTCGATTCCTTGACTAGTGTCTCTCCCGGCGTCTATAAAGAATCCTCTTTGCTTGGAAATTTTCTTGGTCTCCCTCCTCCTCCTATCTTTGATCCCAGATTATCGAATGTTTGCATGATGCAATCGTATCGGGCTACCCTTAAGCGGCCTGCTTCGGCTATTTAGCAACCTTAGAATAAAACTCGCCCACCGCAACTCGCTCCTATCCATTCATCTCAGCCAGCTGGACCTCCTCCTTCTGGCCCTTCTCCTACAGCTGGTATCCCTGAACCCCTCTATCCTCTTGGGTCGGTTCCCCTAGGCCTCAACCATCTCGGAGCTGTCCCTCCTGGTCATTACCCCACTGGTCAGATACCTTTCCTGGCTCCCCCTCCCGGAGTCTATTCGGTCCCCGTCATGGCCACCCTCTTTCTCCCTAACCTGACCCTGGGCATACCCATCTTGTACCTTGACGCTCCAGCTGCTACCCCACTTGGTCACCCCAAACCCTATCTTGCTTTGACACCGGTTCAACCGGTCCCCCTTGCTTCCTCCGTTGCCACCATACCCCCCACACCTCCCCAGGACCCTGCCCCTGTGGTGACAACTCCAGGGAAGAAAGTCAAAGCTCGCAAGGGGGCAGCCAAAGACAAGGCCACCCCGACTGACCCGGCTCCTCCTCCGCCCGAAAAGCCTTGCGCCTTGTGTGATGTCATCGGTCACGCCACCCATAGTTGTCCTGAATTTCCCCGTATTCAACCCATGGTTAAAGTCATGTTCCCTAAGTCTATGGTCCCTGACCCCTCTATTCTGTCCTCGTCCGTAACCAAGAATCCAAATATTATTCGCACCAGCAAACCCTGTGCTTTATGCGGTGTCCATGGCCATTACTCCCACCATTGTCCTCACCTAACGCATTACCGTACCTCTTTAGAGGTAGTTCGAGAGTATGAGGTTGAAAAAAATCAGTCCACCTCTCCCATACTTGCGCAGTATGCTTCAGGTCAGCTTGAGGATCCCTCCGCTCCCATTGACATTTCCCCTCCTGATGTCCAGATGATGGAGTCTACTACCAACATTCTCTACCTATCATCCTTTGTGAGCCCTTTGGAGAACATTCGCTTTGAATCCTCCCTTGTTGTTTCGCTCGATCCCCCTCCAGCGACCACCCTAGGCTTAACATCCTTTGACCATCTGTTTATTTGTTCCTCTGTCATCCCCCATGACGATCCATATGTTAGCCTTTCTTCCTATACAGATGATCTAGGTAGCTTTGCCGCGTCATGCAGTTTCCCTTCCTCTCATCATCCCCTCTATTCCCGTCAGGCTGTCCTCTTGGAAGCCCTCTCCACCCATGACCTCATCCTTCCTTCCCATAACCGGGATAACACCACCCCTATCCATATTGACCTCCGTAGCCGGAGTCCCAGCCATTCCTCCTATAGCCCTCATATACCACCATCTAGTTCGTATATGAGTCATAGCCATCCTGCCCATCGCACTCCCTCCCGTAGTTGCCACTCGATGTATCATATACACTCACGCTGCCGTCGTTGTTCCTCATCCTCCCATTTTTTGTCTTGTACCACCATTCCGCAGGACCTCCCGTCCACACCCTATATCAGTTACGCTGATGGTGCAAGTCGTTACTCCTGGAATCTAGCCTCGGCAGGTTGGGCCATTTTCACCCCCTTGCATGCCCTTGTTCTCTCAAACGGGGTCTGCATTGGTCCTGCCACCAATAATCAGGCCGAATACGATGCGGTGCGGGGTCTTTTAGCCGATGCCCTCTCTCATCACATCCTCCATCTGCATGTTCATTTAGATTCCCTACTTCCTGTCATGCAACTAAATGGTGTCTATTGTGTGCATAATCCTATGCTGTTTAGATGATATTTATGAGTGAAACTCTTGATACGTGAATTTGAAACCATAACTTTCAACCATGTACCTCGAGAACAAAATCACTATGTAGATAGCATTGCAAACCATGTTCTAGATTGGCATTTATCACAGGCATTTTATACAAGACAATAACAATCATAATCATTAAAAATATGCATATCCATAATATGTGTCACAAAACATGTGTTTAGAGTCCATCTACTCTGATACATATGAAATGCCCATAGCATGTTACAAAAAATCAAAACTGGGGGCACCACTTGTCCCTACATACACACTAGGGGGCACCACGTGTCCCACACCTAATCACTATCTAGCGGATCCTGAGCCAATGGCTCTGCTCTTGTAGCCTATAGATCACGTATCCCTTGACCGGCGATCGCCATGCGCCGCATGACCTCTCGCCATTCCGAGGGTAGCCCAATACATGGCTCTATGTACTGGTCGTCCAAGTCTTGCCACCCGCGCTCTGAAACATCGGTCAGCAACCTCTCACATCTACGGCGGATTTCCTCCAGGAGGGCGGCTACATCCTCATTATGCACCGCTCTCGATCCACTCGGGTCTGCAGCTCCTGATGCTACCGGTCGTCCCATATATCCAACCGGTTTTACCGGAGCTATATCTGCATACCAAAAGTACATGAATCAGTACCCTATCTACTGTTCACTTACCATCGAGTCCCCATACTCGACCAGGCAGAAGTGGTAGGTCCGGATCCCCACAATAACTCATCCCACTATAGGGATAGTCGTCTATGTATAACGACATCTGATCCCAATGGGCAAAGAACTCAGGTCGAAACACCCGTCCGACCGCCCCTCCTCCTCCTCTGCACAGTAGTCGCCCCCACCAGCGCATCCTGGGCTCTCTCGGGCCCCCATCTGGGAGTTGTATACGAGGTTGTAAGGTCGGGATCTTCTCAAAAAAGAAGGAGCAAAATAAAGTCCCATACGAGCAATCGTGGTTCACTTGCCGCTTGCAAAGCGACAACTGTCATTTTAACGACACCAATAACATTTGGGCCCACCCATAGTAGGTCCCACTCAACACACTCTCCACAATCATCATCTGCCCCCCAATGATGTGATGGAGCACTTGGTTGCCCAGGATCCGCAGCACCGCTGTGGCCACTGCACGCGTCTCTAATCTTTCTAGGTCCCCGATCGGTATCCGAGTCCCTTTGACTTGGAGACCCGGTCGACAATGTCGCTCCACAAACTCCATGATGTTCCGCCCCCGCGGTAACACTGGCTGCGTATTTCCCACCATCCCATGTGGCGGGAGACCAGTCAGAAAATACAGATCTTGGACTGTCAATTCGATCCTGTGCCCCTGCACTAAGAAGACCTCATGCTCTAGATCCCAATAACTGACAATTGGGGCCAACAAGGGCTCCCCCGCTCTCATCAAAGGGTTCTCCAAAAACTTCAGAACCCCAAATCTGGCCAATACACGACGGACACCCTGATTTGCCTAGATCTCTGACCGTAATGTACCCAGGTCTCTCTCTCTCTAGTTGACCTGTATATCTACCATATCTGCACAAACACATCATCTTTTTCAGTATACAGATAGGAAACACTATAACCAATCACAAAAACTCACATCCCAGCCCTAAAACAGCACTCCATCTCATTCACCCTCCAGGTCGCACTTTTCTGCCCATTCCTAGGACAGGTCACAGTTTTTGGCTCAAAACCTGCTTCCCAGGTCGCAGTTTTTGGCCCAAAAAGTGAAACCTGGCCATAGAGGTGAAAGAGAGTCTGTTCCTAAGATTCTGGGCCCTAATCTGAACTTTCAATCCATCAAAATGAAAGAGTAAGGTTAGGCCTCTTACCTGCAACTGACGGATCTCGATTCCAACGGTCGGCTTGTGTGCTACGCTCGCCGCAAGATTTAGGGCCTTCCCTCATCTCTACATTCACCACAGCAACACTAGCAAATGAGTGAATTTGGAGGGAAAACTGCCTTATTAAAATAAAACCCTTGTTTTTTCTTTCACCAGCTGCAACCACACCGTAGCTCTGTTTGACAAAATGTCTGCACCGTCAGAAAGCTCTCACCGAGCCCTCAAATGGGTATATGTTAGTTTCTCATGATTTGATACTTCACTAGGACACATTTTTTCCAAGATGGGTCACTTCACCTCTCCCCAAAATCGAATTTCCTCACTTACAACACTTGTACTTGGGGCACCACTTTGCCTCCATACTTGTCTTTGTTCGTGTCGATTTTCGTCATGAGATACCATTTTGTATTCATGTTTTCTTGGTCCCCCATGGGACCTTTTCTGTGTGCCAGCACCATCAAGTCGCCCTTGTTTAGAGCATCCAAGTTGAGTCATCATCACATTCATGGAGTCTATCCCGAGTCCCTTTGTACCCCGCTATAGTCCTCCATCCTTCATTTCTTGGTCTCTCTCTTGTGTCGCACATTATGACCATCAGTCCCACTGTCCCCTATCCCTCATGATACTGTGTCATTCGCTGCCATGTCATTCATGTCCTTTATGCTCTAGCAAGGGAAGTCATCCATTTGCTACTCAGTCCCCTCCATTCCATCGTCATCATTAGTATTATTCTGTCAGTCGCTCTACTATTTTCTCTCGTGCCTTAGTTGAGGATCTCTCATTGCCTCACCTACAGTGGACCTCCTTCTGTCGACATCAGCTCCTTCATTCTAGAAGATAGGTCTAGAGAGCAGTGTACCTTGGTTCCAGCTTCCACTCTTGTTCGGTGCCTAGGATCTGGCAAAGGGATCTCTCATTTCCCTTTGACTTGCTTGTTTCTCCACTCCAGCTCCTTTCAGCATGATCGAGATCCATATACTTGATGGTCTAGTGATGCAGCAGCAGCTATTGGTGACGCCAGGGTGTG
Organism: Pinus albicaulis; assembly: GCA_034641835.2. Taxonomy (NCBI): domain Eukaryota; kingdom Viridiplantae; phylum Streptophyta; class Pinopsida; order Pinales; family Pinaceae; genus Pinus; species Pinus albicaulis. Next base: position 137,513 of record JAXQQM020088544.1, on the reverse strand, counting down.
TGTGAGATGTCTCAGCCCTCATGAGGGGGTGGCCCTGCAGGTAGCCCCCCACATGCCCGGATGACATCTTCATTGCAGCCTTCAATGCAGCTCCATATATTTGATGATGTCGGCCTTAGCCGCTTGCAGCGCCTCTTTGATTTGCATGTATCAGTCAGATTTTGTGAGCCCTTCTCGCTTGTAGGGGGCATTTGGGTTTTGTTTGTATCTCATGTACTCAGATATTATTGTATAAGTCCTGGCTATTATCCCAGGCACATCATGTATATGGGATCCCTCATTGTATTTCTATATGGCTCATGTTTATGTCGGCTGTACTTTATGGTTCGGTCCCTGGTTTAATGGACACACTATTCTTTTGTACTTTGTCTCGGCGAGCATGGGTATGCCTCCCCCGCCACCTTTAGCACAGGTACCCTCTCATAAAAAGAGACTTTTTGCACCTGTAAGTATCGTCTCCTCAAGGTCTAGTTCTTTAGCACATTAGTCTACCTCACATTTCTCTCTCTGACTTCCCTTTTGATGTTTGGTGATTGAGTTCTTACAACGTACTTCGGTCATACGATTTTCTCCTAACACTCGCATGCTGGGGGGCAATCTGTTACACCATTTTTTGGTCATCTAACCTACTATCATTAGATGGACCCAAGTACACCATGTAAGACCAATTTTACCCTAAGTAAAATTGCTTTCACTATGTAAAATAACTTAATAAAACACATTTGTTAGGTTGTTTATGGTCTAAACAGGAAACCCCAAAAGGAAATATTAAACAAACCTATATTTGTTTGATTTTCCTCAAGGAATAATCAATTGAACAATAATTTAATTATTATTCCTGGTCATGTTTAACCCAAAACAAAGAAATTAATTAGATAAATCTTTATTTGTCTTTATTATTTTCTAGGAATAATTATTTAGATCTTATTTAAATAATATTCCTTGTTAAATATGACTAAATCACCCATAAATAATTAAATAGATCATTATTTATTTTATTATCCTTCAACCACTTCCTTAAAAATGATAAACAAATCATTTATCTATTTATTATTCACAAATAAAGGGATTTGACCCAAGTTAAATACCTTTTCCCTCCAACAAATATAATAAAATATTCCATAAAAGGTGGATCTAGATTTGGTCAATTTTATTTTAATCAGACACCAAGATCTAGAATGACCCAATATTTTTTTATAAATAGGAGGGTTTCTCCTACCATTCTTGACCTTTTGTTGCCTATTAGATCACTTTGGATCTATACTCTTGTTCTGACTTTGAGCCATTATCATTGTCAAATTTTTCATTATTTGTTGTGTGAGCTCCCTTTGAGTTCTATTTTTGTCTAGGTTTTCTGCACCAACAAGAGAGAGAAATACTAGATCTCAAGTGCTGAGGACTTCCAAGAACCCATCCCATTGAGGAGAGTTGGAAACACCTTCTTGTTTTCCTCCCAGGTGCCCTTAATACAAAAAATTCTTTCAAAAATATTGTTCTTGTCTTGTCTATTGGATGTATGGAGCAAAACCTTATTTTTACCGCTTAATGTCTCTATATGTAGATTTGGTTTTTTTGCAAGACTTGTCTTGATCAACTAACTATAGATCTCGAAGATATTGGCAGCCACATTTGGATAAATGGTAGTCATGCGTAACTAAAGTGGTCTTTTTTCGCACAATTTCGACAAGTAAAAGATTCATACAAACAATTGAATTATCTCTATAATTGTGGATCCTCAATATTTGAAATTTAGCCCTTTTGGTAGCCCTCTGAAGCTTATTTCACATGCCAAAGGTCTGATCTGATTTGGATTCTTCAAGGAAAATTTATGTCCAATCTCCCACAATGACCCAATTTTGGACTGGTTCAGTAGAGCGAACTTGTACGACTTTCCATGTGTCATTGTTTTCTCCTTTGGCTTTGAAATTGATAGACCAAAAACTACAGTCTGTTCACTTGCAGACACTTTTTACAACATTCCAATCCAATGCTCAGAGAGAGATCTATGAATATTTTCCCACGATCACCTCTTTGAGATGGAATTCAGAAGCCTCAAAAAGCCCTAACTTCCACAGATAATATCTCCGAAAATGTTGCGAATCAATATCTGCAATTTTTGGATGATGTTCCTCAGGATTGTGGCTTTGCACTCTAAAAATTTTAGCTTTTGAACCTTCGTAGAAAAAAATTTATTACTAAAATACCACGATGACATGTTTAGGTTAAATTCAGGAGCCTGAAAAATTACCTAACTTTCACAGATCATATCTCCGCAATTATTGTGAACCAAGCTCTGAAATTTTTTGACGATGTTCCTCGGGATTTTGGATTTTTTCAAAAACTTTCGATTCTAATATTTGTAGAAACACACTATAGAAAAATTCCACGATGACCTGTTTGGAGAAGAACCCTAGAATCCAAAGCTCTGATACCAAATGTTGTGAAACCAGCTCCAAAAATAGAAGAAAAGAGATATCAACGCCTTAGAAATAAGCCACTTTGAGGGGGAAACCTCCAATACATTATATGAATGAAAAATTCTTGGATGATTCAAATTACAAAACCTCCTTTCTATATATAGGAGTCCATGGGGCCACAATGTAACCCTAGTGGGGCCACAATGTAATCCTAGCCGACCTAACAATAATAATTTAAGGGCACAATAATAACAATATGGGGGTTACAAGGGTACAATAATAACAATAATGGGGTTACAATAACACAAATAAGGGACTATAATAGTAATATAGGGACCTAACATGTAGCAAGGGAAGGGACACATCAAATTCAACCATCCATATAGCTCAAGTTATATCTAGGATGTCTTTTTACATGGAGGCATTCCACCAGGGAGACCCCCGATGAGAAAAAAGAACAAAGTGTTCTTCAACTTTGTGCATCGTTGACAAATTGGGCTAAGAAGGGTGGCTTGAGAGGAGTTACCACAACACCAGGATCTATTGATGGATTCCAAGGAGGGCTTTACAATTTTTTTGAAATTGATTTTGCTACTCCTCACTCATCAATTTATGCCGGAAAAGAATAATTCATAGATCTATGATAAAACACGTTGATGTCAAATGGCCACTCCATAGATTTGGGGCAGAAAATGATATATCTACATACAAAGAATATTTCTGAATAAAACAAGAGGGGGCCAACACTCTTGTATGCTCGGAACAAACTATGGAAGTTTTGGAAAAGAGAAACCTTTCAAAAGAAGGTTGATCTTCTTATTCTTCAATCTTTCCTTGCACAAGATCAACTGCAAGAGAGACAACAAAGATGGAGTAACTTTACTCTCACACGTGGCTTTGGCATTAAGCATGTCAAAGAAGAGGACGATGATATGAAAAAAATTTCAGGTCAGATTTCTACAACGTTTTCATGGTTGGGGAGATTGGATCCATATTGGAAATCAAAATTGTTGGTGGAATATTCCAAGGATATTCACACATGCATGATTCTTGATGACCAGCTACTAGATGAGGGCTATTTAGTCCAATATGGAGTCATCTATGATCATGGTAGGATATTCTTATCTAGAGCCTCCAAGATCAAGAAGAAGTTACTACAAGGTGTAAGGTCCCACCTTACCCACCATCAGTAAGATAGAGAAGTAGATGTCACATAATCACTAATACTCATTTGCACAAAATCCTAAAGAATTAGTCACTGTAAAATTGTTTCCAACAAAAGGCCCTTTTTATTTTAAAGCTTTAGATAATACAAGAAACAACTGTCTTAGTCACACTTCAGCAAATTATTAAATTCATTTTCACATTCATACCAAAAACTTGCAGACATAGGAAGCTACACCCATTAAATAGTTTATTTAAAATTTATAGTAACATAAAAACACAAGAGTAACTAAGAATTTTACACTAACAATTTATATGCACAAAAGCTACATCCATTCACTTTGCAGACATGCACTCTACACTCATTCAACCCTTATGACAAACACTTTGCAAGCACGCAATTAAAAGTCATTGAGGCATTTTGTCAAATACTTAGCAACAATGAATTTAAGATTATTCTTCAACATATTTATCTCATAAAATTCAGAATTTAAACTGTAAATGTTTCCATCTTAAAACAGAGACTAAATAATCTTAGTTCTTCCGCAAAGACTCAACAACAGGCGCACATAACTCAGAGCAGCAATCTGCCAAATCGCCCAGATTTCCGATCTGGGTTCTGAAAAGTATTTTTTTGGAATGAAATCAGGGGTTACATGACCATTAGGCACGGATACCCCCTGATGTTGGGCTGAATCGAATCCAAAACGCCCAGAAATGCGATTCTCGAAAACAACAAAATTTATAGCCTACATGCTTCATTTATGACTTTTGTCAAACATATGGAATGCAAACTTACAACTACACCTCTACATGAGGAAAAACAACCCAAAGTTATGCTACTAAGATATGCTCATTGAAATCAAACATTTCTAAATCCACCATATGAGTCCTTAAAACATTTTACCATCCACAAGCTAATTCATATGATTTGACAAGCTTTTTGAACCAATTGTTACAATTTGACAAACACATGGCAGCCCTGAATGCTACAGCCATTAAGGCTTTCTGTCAAAATTCTGATAGTACTATTACAACAACTTGAATAACAAAACATTGAATTATTGATAAGAATATGAAACATAAGCCATAACTGAAATTTATCTCCAACTTACCTCAAGCATTTGATCTTCCAAACCATATTTTAGTTGCCATTATTTTTTCATTTTCTTTTAAGGGTTGATTTTGTAATTCCTCCAGGTATGTTTTGGGTACATGTCCATTTTCTTACTTCTGATGTAAGCTGCAAGTTAGCACTTATTCATGCATAAATAACATTACTCATTCATGTACTTTGTCAAACACTTTTCAAACTATCCTAAAACCATTTCTAAAACATGCATCTAATTACTTGAAACAAAACCATAAATCGTGAAATACTTACCCAAGTCCTTTGGAATTTATTTATTGCAATTACCTTCAACAATATTTGGCTTTCCTTTCCTAAATGCTACAATACCAAGATTAGTACCATAAAATACACCAATAATAACTCCAATATTGAGATCTAAACATCCATACATATAGATTAATCTAGTCTTCATTTTTAACTAATCAATAATATTCTAGATAACATAAGCCTAAACAAAAATTAGATGCTTATAACAATTTAAATGTCTACTTTTTATTTTATGCTAAAGCTATACTATAATTTTAGGACAATGGAAATTATACCTGAAGAGATATTCAGCTCCAATCATTGAGAATGTGATCCACCTTTGATCCCTTAACCAACTCATTTGAACCATCCAGTTTTCCACCCAACCATATCCAGGGAGAACTCCTCCCCCTGGAACCCCCGAGCTGTAAAAGCTCACAAACAGTACCAAAATACAACAGTAGAGAGAGAGAGATGCAAGGAAAACTAAGGAAAATAGTTTTCACTTCCTCTAAATACCACTCATGTTCAACCTCAATAGATACTTAGTAGATTAGTAAGAAATTTAGATTTGTTTTGGAAGTAATTGGATACTCTCCATATCTCTCCCTCTCACAATATTCCTCAAGTCTCTTCCACTCTTTGCATTACTCCCCCTCCTCCCCAAATGAGAATACATGAGACTCATATATAGGAGGAGCAACAATCTCTTGTCATAAAGGAGTAATATGTATGCATTGTATTCCTTTTAGAGGAGTGTAACTTATGCCATTAAGGAGAGGTATGCATGCCTTATTTAAGGAGAGTGTAACATATGCATTAAAGTGAGTGTAAGAGGAATATTTTATGACACATATTTAATGAGTGTAAGAATATTTTATGACATATATTTAATGAGTGTAAGAGGAATATTCCATTCCTTGATGAGTGCACAAAAGAGAGTGTAATGTAATATTTAAAATAGAGAGAGTTACATAGAGCCATGAGAGTCATGAAGGAGAGAGGTGTGAAGTGATTGAGGAGATATAGTTCCCTTTTAATAATAATATCATAGTCTCATAAAAGATAATAATAATATTAATAATATTAATAATATTGAGGATTAAGTCAAGATTGAACTATTACAATTGATTAATCATAAGTTAAGTGATTTTCCTTCAAGTATACTTGTTTACCCATTGATTGGAGGTGATTTACTATTTTTGGAAAGTCATACTTGAAATAGTAGGCATGACTTTCTATTTTTATAAAGTCACTCCAAAATTGTTAGGAATGAGATCTTATTAAGGAAATTCATATGTGAGCTGCCCATGAGTGGTATTTTGGATAATAGGGATTCCGCACCCCTATTGTATGCATCTTTGTGCCTTAGTAGATTGAGGACTCCACGCCCTGATCTACTCTAAAGATCCAAGATTCCACACCTTGATCTTTTTAAATATTCAGGACTCCGCACCCCAAACATTTCATTATAGATTCAAGACTCCACATCTTTATATTTCATGGATTTAGGACTCTGCACCCTAATCCTTTTATTATATATCCAAGACTCCACGTCTTTATATTTCATGGATTTAGGACTCCGCGCCCTAATTTCCATGGCTTCTCATCTACTTTGCTTTGAAACTCCGCGCTTCACCTTAAGGTACTGATTGTGAGCTCATACCCATCTGATGGTTCGTTGGTAAGGTCTTCTTCCAAGACCTGCACACATCACAATCTCATTGATCAAATAAATAAAATGAATTTCATAATTAACTTATTCAAATTTTACCAAATATTGTGCATGACTTCCACAGTCATTTTGGTTTTGGAGAAATGACTTCCACAGTCATTTATAACTTGAGCATCCCTGTTGGAAATGACCAAGTCCCCTGCCACATCATGCTTAGTACGATATTATGCACATATAATCATACAAATCATGTATCATCCATAAATCATAATTAACCATATGTTCCACCTAACCATGATCATCCATGGATCTGTGTCTCAATTCTGAATCACCATTCATGTCATACACCTATGTCCAAAATAGGATACCAAAAGAGAAAACATCGCTAATATGATCTTAACCAAAATCAATTCTTGTGTATGCAACCATAGATATTACCATAAGCACACAACAACCAAGTGACCTAAACTAGGTCATAGCATATAAGCATGTACATAAGTCTTTCATACATAATATTATATCATTATATCAAAATCACCATCTCTAAGTGTCATCAAAGCTATCTCACTAAGAACGGACACTACATACTCCCCCTCTTGGGCTAAACTTGGCCCGAAGTTTTCCTATGGTCATAAGATACTTAGTTCTTTTAGATTCTCCTATCAATAAGTTGTTAACCTTATGTATATATATTTGATATTTTTTTTTCTTCATGCCAATCCATAGTTTAATGTTTTCTAAATTGGAAGCAACTCCATGAAAACTAAACATACCATTCTTAATCAAGTAGAAAATATATCCATGCCATATTAGACATGTTTTGATATAAAATACCAAAGATTTTTATCAAAACCAACCATACAATTTATAGTACCTTATAAAATAATATTGTATGTAATTGATATGATATCTACTTAATTTATCTATAATAATTTGATATTCTACATGTTTTTCTTTCTCATAGTCTATATGAATCCTACATGTGTCATCTTCAAGGTTCTGTACTATGTTGAGCTTGCCAAGCTATAAATAGAACACACATTGGTTGTATACACAACAATTATGGTCCATCCCATATCACAATCAAATTGGCATACAATAAGCATAAAATAATCCACATACAATTGCGAGTGAAATTATGCAACAAAACATGATGTTATATATAAAACCCACTCTTACACAACAAAACATGACGTTATATATAAAACACACTCTTACATCCCACTTGATTTATGTCTTCTCAATCCAATTTTCCTCTTTTCATTCCATAAGACATCCTTGCAATCAAAATATTTAGGATTTATCTTTAGTTTTTACTAAATGTTTACCCTTTAGGCAAAAATACAATTTGGGGTTCAAGGCACCATTTTTTTTTTTAACTAACAACCTAAGGTTAAATACAATCCTCATTGACCCACTTATGTATTATAGATCATTCCTTTAGTTTACATAATCTTCATTATTATTCACTTCTCTAACTTGAGAATCAATTATGAAATGACTTAGTTAGAAGATCTTCATTCTAAAAGTAGATTAATGATATATTTTTGAAAGTGGCTTGTAATCAATAACAACTCTCACAATTATGAAAATATGGTAACCTTGATAACTTTACGTCAATTTTTTTCCAACTATGAAATTAGTCATGATTTATATTCAGTAATTAATCAAATCATTTGATTTCATATCTTATTCGTTACTATTAATACATACATAACAACAAGCTATGAAAACCGTACATTTCTCAAAATGTGATGAATCTTGTTAAATTTACATAAGATATAGACTATCACAAGAGAATTTCTAGCCTAAAGTTAGACTCCTTTTTTTTTCTTAAGGATAATTACCACCCTCTCAAATTATTACAACATTTTGTAGGACTAATAAATACTCAAACAACTATGCATCCCAACAAAAAAATTCTTAAGTCCAACAATATCTTCCATTCCACATACAATACACTCATCTTAGGCTTCTAAATCATGCAGGAATTCCAATTCATCAAAATGTGACCTCACTCTCCTTCAATTTCTTCCTCAAAAAATATCACAAGCACATATTCTTGTAAAACAAGAACTCAACTAAGCTTTTCATTAATCACATGTTTTTTTTTTTCAAATAAAACAAGTTCTCACCACATAAAATATTTACCTTCTAAACATGTTATTCTCTTCACAATTTATAACCAATTTGAATTTTTACGCGATCATAGAACTAGCAATAGCGTAGAGCAATACATGAGTTCAATCCTCATAATTTCTCTAATTAATTTGGTTAAATAGAATGCAACCAATATTCAACTGATAAAATCATTAAAGAGACTATTATGGCTTTCCTAGACCTAATTTTTCTTAAGCCAATACAAAAGTTATTTCATCAACTTATCACAATAAAATTTTTCTACATTTAAAGAATTTGAAGGTCATTTTAATTCTACCTAAATTCAATACATACAAAAGGATTACAATAGTAGAGGATATATATCTAGTTCACATTACATATATCAAAATCAATTATTCCAAACATTCTAAACCACCTAATGGTGTTTAGTAAACCAATCTTAGCATATTCATTTGTAATAAAAATAAAATAATGGATTTAAAGCTCAAGCAAATTTGTGTTACAAATCTCTATCCATTTAACTTTAATTACCCATAATCACTCCTTAATCATGAATATCAGATTCCATCAAAATATTTTAACTAGAAGAATTACTTAGCTCATAGATATATTTTACTTTGGATTCCACACCCATACCTTACCTCATTACTTATCTCATAGATATATACTATTATGGTTTCCACACCCATACATTAGATCATAGATATATGTTAGTATGGATTCCACACCCATACATTAGCTTAAGGAAAGCATAGCATTCAAGTGTTCCTTAAAATGGCTTCCACAACCCATCATGCACCAATCATTTAAGCCTGTTGTTAGTATGGATTCCACACCCATACATTAGCTTAAGGAAAGCATAGCATTCAAGTGTTCCTTAAAATGGCTTCCACAACCCATAATACACCAATCATTTAAGCCTCTTGTTTATTAGGAAGGTCATACCTCAACCTAGTATTTGAGTAATTTAAAGTTATTTGATGCCTAATGTCAACCCAAAATACACAAAATCATGTCAAAGAAATCATATAAATTTCATTCTTACTCATTAAGAATGTATTCCCAAATCATATTTTAACACATCTAATTAATACACATACATTACTCTTGAATTTACATTCACAGTTAAAAGTGACATCTTTCAAGGTAGCTTTTAGTTAAGTTTCCTTTAGTGTAGATACAAAAAGATTCAAAATTATCATGATGAACTCAATCATCACGTTAATGGAATCTCAGCCTTACACTTGTTACTCATTCCCAAAGCATACACACCAAGGTCATCACACTATAGTCCAGATTAAGCCAATATTCTTCTTGGTAGATACGATTTCAGCAAGTAAATATGGCTACTAAGCCCATATCACATTGAAAATGATGCACTAAAAATATATGAAACCATGCATTCACTCCACCTATCTCACTCATTGATTGAAAATCAAGTCATTCACATACTTGGGTTTAACCCGCACTTTCTCAAGCACGTCCTTTCCCAACATGTCTTTAAGCATTTTAACATATTGTTAATAATGTGTCTTAACAAAAATATAAAGGAATATAAGGGATTTTTTTTTTTAATTTTATTTCATGAGTCACTAAATGACATAATGATAATAATATCCTCTATGCAACCAATATGCTTCCAAGTCAAGATATACAACAACTCAACATGCATACAAAATCAACATTCATACATCATCAACCTACAAGTAAGCATGTTGGCCCATTAGGCCCTAGCGTTGTAACCTCCGCTCTGATACCATATGTAAAGTCCCACCTTACCCACCATCAATAAGATATAGAAGTAGATGTCACATAATCACTAATACTCATTTCCACAAAATCCTAAAGAATTAGTCACTGTAAAATTGTTTCCAACAACAAGCCCTTTTTTTTTTTGAAAGCTTTAGATAATACAAGAAACAACTGTCTTATTCACACTTCAGCAAATTAATAAATTCATTTTCACATTCATACCAAAAACTTGCAGACATAGGAAGCTACACCCATTAAATAGTTTATTTATAATTTATAGTAACATAAAAACAACAGTAACTAAGAATTTTACACTAACAATTTATATGCACAAAAGCTATAGCCATTCAAGATTTTTGACAAACACTTTGCAGACACACACTCTACACTCATTGAGCCCTTATGACAAACACTTTGCAAGCATGCAATTAAAAGTCATTGAGGCATTCTGTCAAACACTTAGCAACAATGAATTTAAGATTATTCTTCAACATATTTATCTCATAAAATTCAGAATTGAAACATTAAATGTTTCCATCTTAAAACAGGGACTAAATAATCGTAGTCTTTCATCAAAGACTCAACGATGGGCACACATAACTCATAGCAGCAATTTTCCAAATCGCCCAGATTTCCAATCTGGGTTCTGAAAAGTATTTTTTTTAAATGAAAACAGGGGTTACATGACCATTAGGCATGGATACCCCCTGATGTTGGGATGAATCGAATTAAACACGCCTAGGAATGCAATTCTTGAAAACAACAAAATTTATAGCCTAAATGTTTCATTTATGACTTTTGTCAAACATATGGAATGAAAACTTACAACTACACCTCTACATGAGGAAAACCAATTGAGAGTTATGCTACTAAGATATGCTCATTGAAATCACACATTTCTAAATCCACCATATGAATTCTTGAAACATTTTACCACCCACTAGCTAATTCATTTGACATGATTGACAAGCTTTTTGCACCAATTCGTACAATTTAACAAACATATGGCAGCCCTGAATGCTACAACCATTAAGGATTTATGTCAAAATTTCTGATAGTACTATTACAACAACTTGAATAAAAAAACATTGAATTATTGATAAGAATATGAAACATAAGCCATAACTGAAATTTATCTCCAACTTACCTCAAGCATTTGATCTTCCAAACCATATTTTAGTTGCCATTATTTTTGCATTTTCTTTTAAGGGTTGATTATGTAATTCCTCCAGGTATGTTTTGGGTACATGTCCATTTTCTTACTTCTGATGTAAGCTGCAAGTTAGCACTTATTCATGCATAAATAACATTACTCATTCAAGGACTTTGTCAAACACTTTGCAAACTATCCTAAAACAATTTCTAAAACATGCATGTAATTACTTGAAACAAAACCATAAACCGTGAAATACTTACCCAAGTCCTTTGGAATTTATTTATTGCAATTACCTTCAACAATATTTGGCTTTCCTTTCTCAAATGCTACAATACCAAGATTAGTACCATAAACTACACCAATAATAACTCCAATATTGAGATCTAAACATCCATACATATAGATTAATCTACTCTTCATTTTTAACTAATCAATAATATTTTAGATAACATAAGCCTAAACCAAAATTAGATGCTTACAACACTTTAAATGTCTACCTTTTATTTTATGCTAAATCTATACTATAATTTTAGGACAATGGAAATTATACCTGAAGAGATATTCAGCTCCAATCGTTGAGAATATGATCCACCTTTGATCCCTTAACCAACTCATTTGAACCATCTGGTTTTCCACCCAACCATATCGATGGAGAGCTCCTTCCCCTGGAACCGCCGAGCTATAAAAGCTCACAAACAGTACCAAAATACAACAGTAGAGAGATAGATGCAAGGAAAACTAAGGAAGATAGTTTTCAATTCCTCTAAATACCACTCATGTTCAACCTCAATAGATACTTAGTATATTAGTAAGAAATTCAGATTTGTTTTGGAAGTAATTGGATACTCTCCATATCTCTCCCTCTCACAATATTCCTCAAGTCTCTTCCACTCTTGGCATTACCCCCCTCTCCTCAAATGAGAATACATGAGATTCATATATAGGAGGAGCAACAAATACTTGTCGTAAAGGAGGATTAATATGCATGCATTGTATTCCATTTTGAGGAGTGTAACTTATGCCACTAAGGAGAGGTATGCATGCCTTATTTAAGGAGATTTTAACATATGCATTAAAGTGAGTGTAAGAGGAATATTTTATGACATATATTTAATGAGTGTAAGAGGAATATTTTATAACATATATTTAATGAGTGTAAGAGGAATATTCCATTCCTTGATGAGTGCATAAAAGAGAGTGTAATGTAATATTGAAAATAGAGAGAGTTACATAGAGCCATGAGAGTCATGAAGGAGAGAGGTGTGAAGTGATTGAGGAGATATAATTCCCTTCTAATAATAATATCATAGTCTCATAAAAGATAATAATAATATTAATAATATTAATAATATTGAGGATTAAGTCAAGATTGAACTATTACAATTGATTAATCATAAGTTAAGTGATTTTCCTTCAAGTGTACTTGTTTACCCATTGATTGGAGGTGATTTACTATTTTTGGAAAGTCATATTTGAAATAGTAGACATGACTTTCTATTTTTAGAAGGTCACTCCAAAATTGTTAGGAGTGAGATCTTATTAAGGAAATTCATATGTGAGCCGCCCATGAGTGGTATTTTGGATAATAGGGATTCTGCACCCTTATTGTATGCATATTCGTGCCTTAGTAGATTGAGGACTCCGTGCCCTGATCTACTCTAAGGATCCAAGATTCCACACCTTGATCTTTTTAAATATTCAAGACTCCGCACCCCAAACATTTCATTATAGATTCAAGACTCCACATCTTTATATTTCATGGATTTAGGACTCCGCATCCTAATCCTTTTATCATATATCCAAGACTCCATGTCTTTATATTTCATGGATTTAGGACTTTGCGCCCTAGCTCCCATGGCTTCTCATCTATTCTTCTTTGAAACTCCACGTTTCAGTTTAAGGTACTGATTGTGAACTCATACCCATTTGATGGTTCGCTGGTAAGGTCTTCTTCCAAGACCTGCAAACATCACAATCTCATTGATCAAATAAATCAAATGAATTTCATAATTAACTTATTCAAATTTTACCAAATATTGTGCATGACTTCCACAGTCATTTTGGTTTCGGAGAAATGACTTCCACAGACATTTATAACTTGAGCATCCTTGTTGGAAATGACCAAGTCCCCTGCCACATCATTCTTAGTATGATATTATGCACATATAATCATACAAATCATGTATCATCCATAAATCATAATTAACCATATGTTCCACCTAACCATGATCATCCATGGATCTATGTCTCAATTTTGAATCACCATTCATGTCATACACGTATGTCCAAAATAGGATACCAAAAGAGAAAACATCGCTAATATGCTCTTAACCAAAATCAATTCTTGTGTACACAACCATAGATATTACCATAAGTACACAACAACCAAGTGACCTAAACTAGGTCATAGCATATAAGCATGTACATAAGTCTTTCATACATAATATTATATCATTATATCAAAATCACCATCTCTAAGTGTCATCAAATCTATCTCACTAAGAAGGGACACTACATACTCCCCCTCTTGGGCTAAACTTGGCCCGAAGTTTTTCCTATGGTCATAAGATACTTAGTTCTTTTAGATTCTCCTATCAATAAATTTTTAACCTTATGTATATATATTTGATATTTTATTTTTTATTCATGCCAATCCATAGTTTAATGTTTTCTAAATTGGAAGCAACTCCATGAAAACTAAACATACCATTCTTAATCAAGTAGAAAATATATCCATGCCATATTAGACATTTTTTGATATAAAATACCAAAGAAAACCAACCATACAATTTATAGTACCTTCTAAAATAATATTGTATGTAATTGATATAATATCTACTTAATTTATCTATAATAATTTGATATTCTACATGTTTTTCTTTCTCATAGTCTATATGAATCCTACATGTGTCATCTTCAAGGTTCTGTAGTATGTTGAGCTTGCCAAGCTATAAATAGAACACACATTGGTTGTATACACAACAATGATGGTCCATCCCATATCACAATCAAATTGGCATACAATAAGCATAAAATAATCAACATACAATTGTGAGTGAAATTATGCAACAAAACATGATGTTAGATATAAAACACACTCTTACATCCCACTTGATTTATGTCTTCTCAATCCAATTTTCCTCTTTTCATTCCATAAGACATCCTTGCAATTGAAATATTTAGGATTTATCTTTAGTTTTTACTATACGTTTACTCTTTAGAAAAATACAATTTGAGGTTCAAGGCACCATTTTTGTTTTTTTTTTTTGTTTTTTTTGTTTTTTTTTAAACTAACAACCTAAGGTTAAATACAGTCCTCATTGACCCACTTATGTATTATATATCATTCTTTTAGTTTGCATAATCTTCATTATTATTCACTTCTCTAACTTGAGAATCAATTATGAAATGACTTAGTTAGAAGATCTTCATTCTAAAAGTAAATTAATGATATATTTTTGAAAGTGGCTTGTAATCAAGAACAACTCTTAGAATTATGAAAATATGGTAACCTTGATAACTTTATGTCAATTTGTTTTCCAACTATGAAATCATTCATCATTTATATTTAGTAATTATTCCTTACTATTAATACATACACAACAACAAACTATGAAAACCGTACATTTCTCAAAATGTGATGAATCTTGTTAAATTTACATAAGATTTAGACTATCACAAGGGAATTTCTAGCCTAAAGTTAGACCCCTTTTTTTTCTTAAGGATAATTACCACCCTCTCAAATTATTACAACATTTTGTAGGACTAATAAATACTCAAACAACTATACATCCCAACAAAAAAATTCTTAAATCCAACAATATCTTCCATTCCACATACAATACACTCATCTTAGGCTTCTAAATCATGCAAGAATTCCAATTCATCAAAATGTGATATCACTCTCCTTCAATTTCTTCCTCAAAAAATATCACAAGCACATATTCTTGTAAAACAAGAACTCAACTAAGCTTTTCATTAATCACATGTTTTTTTTTTTCAAATAAAACAAGTTCTCACCACATAAAATATTTACCTTCTAAACATGTTATTCTCTTCACAATTTATAACCAATTTGAATTTTTACGCGATCATAGAACTAGCAATAGCGTAGAGCAATACATGAGTTCAATCCTCATAATTTCTCTAATTAATTTGGTTAAATAGAATGCAACCAATATTCAACTGATAAAATCATTAAAGAGACTATTATGGCTTTCCTAGACCTAATTTTTCTTAAGCCAATACAAAAGTTATTTCATCAACTTATCACAATAAAATTTTTCTACATTTAAAGAATTTGAAGGTCATTTTAATTCTACCTAAATTCAATACATACAAAAGGATTACAATAGTAGAGGATATATATCTAGTTCACATTACATATATCAAAATCAATTATTCCAAACATTCTAAACCACCTAATGGTGTTTAGTAAACCAATCTTAGCATATTCATTTGTAATAAAAATAAAATAATGGATTTAAAGCTCAAGCAAATTTGTGTTACAAATCTCTATCCATTTAACTTTAATTACCCATAATCACTCCTTAATCATGAATATCAGATTCCATCAAAATATTTTAACTAGAAGAATTACTTAGCTCATAGATATATTTTACTTTGGATTCCACACCCATACCTTACCTCATTACTTATCTCATAGATATATACTATTATGGTTTCCACACCCATACATTAGATCATAGATATATGTTAGTATGGATTCCACACCCATACATTAGCTTAAGGAAAGCATAGCATTCAAGTGTTCCTTAAAATGGCTTCCACAACCCATCATGCACCAATCATTTAAGCCTGTTGTTAGTATGGATTCCACACCCATACATTAGCTTAAGGAAAGCATAGCATTCAAGTGTTCCTTAAAATGGCTTCCACAACCCATAATACACCAATCATTTAAGCCTCTTGTTTATTAGGAAGGTCATACCTCAACCTAGTATTTGAGTAATTTAAAGTTATTTGATGCCTAATGTCAACCCAAAATACACAAAATCATGTCAAAGAAATCATATAAATTTCATTCTTACTCATTAAGAATGTATTCCCAAATCATATTTTAACACATCTAATTAATACACATACATTACTCTTGAATTTACATTCACAGTTAAAAGTGACATCTTTCAAGGTAGCTTTTAGTTAAGTTTCCTTTAGTGTAGATACAAAAAGATTCAAAATTATCATGATGAACTCAATCATCACGTTAATGGAATCTCAGCCTTACACTTGTTACTCATTCCCAAAGCATACACACCAAGGTCATCACACTATAGTCCAGATTAAGCCAATATTCTTCTTGGTAGATACAAATTTAGCAAGTAAAGATGGCTACTAATCCCATATCACATTGAAAATGATGCACTAAAAATATATGAAACCATGCATTCACTCCACCTATCTCACTCATTGATTGAAAATCAAGTCATTCACATACTTGGGTTTAACCCCAACTTTCTCAAGCACGTCCTTTCCCAACATGTCTTTAAGCATTTTAACATATTGTTAATAATGTGTCTTAACAAAAATATAAAGGAATATAAGGGATTTTTTTTTTTAATTTTATTTCATGAGTCACTAAATGACATAATGATAATAATATCCTCTATGCAACCAATATGCTTCCAAGTCAAGATATACAACAACTCAACATGCATGCAAAATCAACATTCATACATCATCAACCTACAAGTAAGCATGTTGGCCCATTAGGCCCTAGCGTTGTAACTCGCTCTGATACCATATGTAAGGTCCCACCTTACACACCATCAGTAAGATAGAGAAGTAGATGTCACATAATCACTAATACTCATTTGCACAAAATCCTAAAGAATTAGTCACTGTAAAATTGTTTCCAACAAAAGGCCCTTTTTATTTTGAAAGCTTTAGATAATAAAAGAAACAACTGTCTTAGTCACACTTCAGCAAATTATTAAATTCATTTTCACATTCATACCAAAAACTTGCAGACATAGGAAGCTACACCCATTAAATAGTTTATTTATAATTTATAGTAACATAAAAAAACAAGAGTAACTAAGAATTTTACACTAACAATTTATATGCACAAAAGCTACAGCCATTCAAGATTTTTGACAAACACTTTGCAGACATGCACTCTACACTCATTGAGCCCTTATGACAAACACTTTGCAAGCATGCAATTAAAATTCATTGAGGCATTTTGTCAAACACTTAGCAACAATGAATTTAAGATTATTCTTCAACATATTTATCTCATAAAAATCAGAATTGAAACTTTAAATGTTTCCATCTTAAAACAGGGACTAAATAATCTTAGTCTTTCATCAAAGACTCAACAACAGGCGCACATAACTCACAACAGCAATCTACCAAATCGCCCAGATTTCTGATCTGAGTTCTGAAAAGTATTTTTTTGGAATGAAATCAGGGGTTACATGACCAATAGGCATGGATACCCCCTAATGTTGGGCTAAATCGAATTAAAAACGCCCAGGAATGCGATTCTTGAAAACAACAAAATTTATAGCCTAAATGTTTCATTTATGACTTTTGTCAAACATATGGAATGAAAACTTACAACTACACCTCTACATGAGGAAAAACAACCCAGAGTTATGCTACTAAGATATGCTCATTGAAATCACACATTTCTAAATCCACCATATGAGTTCTTGAAACATTTTACCACCCACAAGCTAATTCATTTGACATGATTGACAAGCTTTTTGCACCAATTGCTACAATTTAACAAACATATGGCAACCCTGAATGCTACAGCCATTAAGGCTTTCTATAAAAATTCTGATAATACTATTACAACAACTTGAATAACAAAACATTGAATTATTGATAAGAATATGAAACATAAGCCATAACTGAAATTTATCTCCAACTTACCTCAAGCATTTGATCTTCCAAACCATATTTTAGTTTCCATTATTTTTGCATTTTCTTTTAAGGGTTGATTCTGTAATTCCTCCAGGTATGTTTTGGGTACATGTCCATTTTCTTACTTCTGATGTAAGCTGCAAGTTAGCACTTATTCATGCATAAATAACATTACTCATTCACAGACTTTGTCAAACACTTTTCAAACTATCCTAAAACCATTTCTAAAACATGCATCTAATTACTTGAAACAAAGCCATAAATCGTGAAATACTTACCCAAGTCCTTTGGAATTTATTTATTGCAATTACCTTCAACAATATTTGGCTTTCCTTTCTCAAATGCTACAATACCAAGATTAGTACCATAAACTACACCAATAATAACTCCAATATTGAGATCTAAATATCCATACATATAGATTAATCTTGTCTTCATTTTTAACTAATCAATAATATTCTAGATAACATAAGCCTAAACCAAAATTAGATGCTTACAACAATTTAAATGTCTACTTTTTATTTATGCTAAAGCTATACTATAATTTTAGGACAATGGGAATTATACCTGAAGAGATATTCAGCTCCAATCGTTGAGAATATGATCCACCTTTGATCCCTTAACCAACTCATTTGAACCATCTGGTTTTCCACCCAACCATATCGATGGAGAGCTCCTTCCCCTGGAACCGCCGAGCTATAAAAGCTCACAAACAGTACCAAAATACAACAGTAGAGAGATAGATGCAAGGAAAACTAAGGAAGATAGTTTTCAATTCCTCTAAATACCACTCATGTTCAACCTCAATAGATACTTAGTATATTAGTAAGAAATTCAGATTTGTTTTGGAAGTAATTGGATACTCTCCATATCTCTCCCTCTCACAATATTCCTCAAGTCTCTTCCACTCTTGGCATTACCCCCTCTCCCCTCAAATGAGAATACATGACTCCTATATAGGAGGAGCAACAAATTCTTCTCATAAAGGAGAAGTAATATGCATGCATTGTATTCCATTTAGAGGAGTGTAACTTATGCCATTAAGGAGAGGTATGCATGCCTTATTTAAGGAGAGTGTAACATATGCATTAAAGTGAGTGTAAGAGGAATATTTTATGACACATATTAAATGAGTGTAAGAATATTTTATGACATATATTTAATGAGTGTAAGAGGAATATGTCATTCCTTGATTAGTGCATAAAAGAGAGTGTAATGTAATATTTAAAATAGAGAGAGTTACATAGAGCCATGAGAGTCATGAAGAAGAGAGGTGTGAAGTGATTGAGGAGATATAATTTCCTTTTAATAATAATATCATAGTCTCATAAAAGATAATAATAATATTAATAATATTAATAATATTGAGGATTAAGTCAAGATTGAACTATTACAATTGATTAATCATAAGTTAAGTGATTTTCCTTCAAGTGTACTTGTTTACCCATTGATTGGAGGTGATTTACTATTTTTGGAAAGTCATACTTGAAATAGTAGACATGACTTTCTATTTTTAGAAAGTCACTCCAAAATTGTTAGGAAAGAGATCTTATTAAGGAAATTCATATGTGAGCTACCCATGAGTGGTATTTTGGATAATAGGGATTCTGCACCCCTATTGTATGCATCCTCGTGCCTTAGTAGATTGAGGACTCCGCACCCTGATCTACTCTAAAGATCCAAGATTCCACACCTTGATCTTCTTAAATATTCAGGACTTCGCGCCCCAAACATTTCATTATAGATTCAAGACTCCACATCTTTATATTTCATGGATTTAGGACTCCGCATCCTAATCCTTTTATCATATATCCAAGACTCCACGTCTTTATATTTCATGGATTTAGGACTCCGCGCCCTAATTTCCATGGCTTCTCATCTATTCTGCTTTGAAACTCTGCGTTTCACCTTAAGGTACTGATTGTGAGCTTATACCCATCTGATGGTTCATTGGTAAGGTCTTCTTCCAAGACCTGCACACATCACAATCTCAATGATCAAATCAATCAAATGAATTTCATAATTAACTTATTCAAATTTTACCACATATTGTGCATGACTTCCACAGTCATTTTGGTTTTGGAGAAATGACTTCCGCAGTCATTTATAACTTGAGCATCCCTGTTGGCAATGACCAAGTCCCCTGCCACATCATGCTTAGTACGATATTACGCACATATAATCATACAAATCATGTATCATCCATAAATCATAATTAACCATATGTTCCACCTAACCATGATCATCCATGGATCTGTGTCTCAATTCTGAATCACCATTCATGTCATACACCTATGTCCAAAATAGGATACCAAAAGATAAAACATCGCTAATATGCTCTTAACCAAAATCAATTCTTGTGCATGCAAACATAGATATTATCATAAGCACACAACAAAACCAAGTGACCCAAACCAGGTCATAGAATATAAGCATGTACATAAGTCTTTCATACATAATATTATATCATTATATCAAAATCACCATCTCTAAGTGTCATCAAAACTATCTCACTAAGAAGGGACACTACATTCTTGCATATACTTTTCTGATAGCCTTAAAATAAAAGATGAATCCTAGGTTGATAAAATTATTGATATAGGATTAAGATTGATGTTTAGTGGTCATCTTAGTGCCCAACATTTTTGCACCATTGTTGGGGAGGTTTTGAAATTATAATTTGTGTCTTTGAAAGGCTGGGTATTGAAGACGGAAGGTAAGAACCTATGTATGCATTAAGAAAAAATATTGTGCCCAGCGCCCACTTTCAGTTGATGCAATTAGGTTATGTAAGTGTGTATTTAGTTTATTTTTTGATTAATGCAAGTGTCTATTTAATTTATTTTCTCATTGATGCAAATGTGTATTTAGTTTCTTTCCCGATGTAAAGTATTGACGCATAGTAAAGAGTTAATGTAAGTGTGTATGACTAAGAAAAATAATCAATTAGTAATAGTATGCAAGCCAGCACCGAAAACCACAAAAACCCAGGGAATGGTGAGCCTTGGGAGAACGAAATTTATTGAAAAACTTATCTGAAAAGTTGAGTCTCAAGCATCAGTAGGACCCCTAACAACATTTGGGAAGGGCTCTATCACAATCCCTAAATCAAAAGAATCACCAGCTACAGCTCACGCTGATATTCATAGAAAAAATGGAGGATCTGAGAAAATCTTTCATAGCACATTTTCTCATCACTTTAGTCCTTCACAAGAGGGAAATTACTGTAATTTAAAAGAAGGAGAAGGAGAAACCAGTGGAGTAGATCCATGGTCCTCGGGATATAGATCTCCTGTGATATTGATAGAAGGAAAGACACTTGAGATTCTAGACCTAGGAAGTGTAGTGAATG
The DNA here is from genome assembly GCA_034641835.2 of Pinus albicaulis. Taxonomy (NCBI): domain Eukaryota; kingdom Viridiplantae; phylum Streptophyta; class Pinopsida; order Pinales; family Pinaceae; genus Pinus; species Pinus albicaulis. The sequence continues at coordinate 115,604 of JAXQQM020088544.1, read as the reverse complement.
TTGAAATTTGCAACAAGAAATAGTGAAATTGGTATAAAAAAAAAAATCTAGAAAATGGAACCCAGAAATGGTTACCATGTGAGGTTTTTTATTTAATTATCCCTTAATTAAATTGAAATTAAATTGTAATCTTATATCATTACAACTTTTAATATTTAACTAAGTGTGATAGAATTAGTTAGCTCAAGAATTTTGCATTGAGGGTCAAAGGATAGGCATGTAGAGTGATTTTATTATTTACAGGGTCTAGTTGCAATTGTAGCACTAGTGTGGTGTGAGTGCAATTAGTTCACTCAAATTAATTGAGTTAAAATCCATTTAATGAGTTCTAACTGATTGATGAGCTAGTTGAAGATCAAGTGAATTAAAATAGATTTAATTCATGAGTAGAGATCTACCAAGTAACTGCTGATTCACTATTAATAGTTGCATGCATGTCAATTTTGATGTAGAACTATTTGAGACAAAGGTTTAAGGAAAGTAAACTATCATTTGTATTTTTAGAAAACCGCCCAGGTGCAGTTATAAAGCCACAGGAAGCCCATGATAGATTGCGTAGTCAAGGAAGGTTGGAATTCCTATTTAATAGGAATTATTTTTCCTAGCGATTGTGTGAGCAAGGAAGGATGAAGGTGGGCAGGAAATTGGTTATGTATTGGTCCAATTTTTCCTAGATCAGTGTGAGACAATTGGTAGAGTGTATGAGGCTCTTGTGAGCACACATGCATTGTATTGTTTCATGATTCTTTGGTTGATTATACAATAAATATGGAGGGGTTTTGAGCAGGTTCTTTCCCCAGAAAAATAATGTGTTGTGTGATTCATTTACTTCTTTTTCTTAATTGCATGTGATTGAGCAATCGTGTTTTATATTCAACAAATATAGTAGAAGGATTCAGTATCTTGTTTTAGTACATTACATGATTGGTTTGAATCCATTGGTATAGAGTTTCTATATAATTTATACATGGTATCAGAGTTGTGTTAGATATTTTCTACAGGGTATCAAAGCACCATGAATCACAATAGTGGAGAATAAATTGAGTTTGTGTTGAACAATATTCGAATTTCCAGATACTTTCTTTGGATCTAGAAGCAGATAAAGATGTCTTTCGATTGATAGAGACTTGAATATGCACTCGAGGGTAGTTAGAATTATATTTCATAGAAGGACATGATGGAGATAGTGTTGGAGGATAATGGGTTGAAGGAATTCATAGATATATATATTCCCAGTGCTGTAGTAGCAAATGCCGAAATTCTTGATGCATGGAAAAAGAAGGTAGAAAAGGAGAGGAGGATATTTTTGGAGGGTGTTAGAGATCATGTTGTCTCATGTCTCCATGGGAAGGAAAATCCATATGCTTTGTGGAAGGCCTTGATAGGTTTGTTGCAAAACAATAGCAACCAAAGTAAGTTGGTGCTCAAGGAAAAGATCAGAAATATCAAGAAGGATGAGGGTGAGAGGGTACCAACATACTTGGAGAAGTTCACTCAATGTCGAGATGAGCTTGGAAGTGTTGGTGTGACTATAGCCAATGTGAGCCTAACACTTCTAGGCCTTCCTAAGGGCTGGCATAGTTACCAGGACTCCGTGAATGGGAGTGAGAAGTTACCATATTGGGAGCGACTATGGTGGGATTTGGTAATAGAAGAGATAAGGCGAATCACTAGAGATGGGACCTCCAACACCAACAAAGAATAAGATTGTGCATTAGTGGGAAAAAAAAGAAGGCCAAGGGAAATAAATCCCAATGTGAGTAGGGTAAGAGAGACTTGTCGAAGATCAGATGTTTTCACTGTCACAAGCATAATCACTATGCTTCGAACTGTCCACAAAAGAAGGCGAGAAAGAAGGAGCCTAAAGTTGCAGTTGGTGAAGCATTGGCTTCACTGTTCGAGCTTGATTTTACTCTCATTTCATGCATGGAAAACACTACAATGGGATGCATGTGGTATCTTGATAATGGTGCCTCGTTACATATGACGGGGAATATAGATCTCTTCAGTGACTTGGATGGGAAGGACCTCCAGTAGAACATAGAGTTTGGATATGACGAGAGGTATAATGCAACCTACATAGGTACAGTTACCTTTTAGAGGGAGTCTAGCCCCCTCTCAAACTAGAATATTTTTTTGTATGCTCTAGGCCAAAGGAAGAATCTTGTCTTTGTAGCAGTATTGGAAGACTGTGGTTATGAGGTGATGTTTAGAATAGGAAAGGTGTTTCTTAAACACATAGCCATGGGATAGGTGAAGCATATCGGTTCAAGAGTCAAGAACCTATATGCTCTCAAGGTTGAGGATGCATGCAAGGCTTTGAGGAGCAAAGCAGTGGTTAATGAATTGGTGGTTGAGAGGGAAAAATTATCTCTCAACATGTCGCCTCAAAAGTAGTCTCAGAATTTTGTGGAGTAGCCACAGTTGGAGAAGCAGAGAGGAGACCGAGTGGAAGAGTCCACTCAAGAAGATACCTCCAGGAGGGGGGAATTTTGAGCCAAATGGGCAGAGGGAGTACATAAAACTATACCTCCATGTGTGAGGTGGGGTGATTTGCATAATTGATCCCAAGAAGAACTTTTGGCAGGGTCCATTGAGATGGTGTGTCTCATGAATCGAACTTGGCTATGAGGAGCCCATGATACAACAGTAGCAGGAAGGATCAATTAGATTGATGCAACCATATTTCAGGAGGACATAAATCAGAGTGACAGGTGTTGGATACTAGAGTGTAGATCAGAGTTGGCAATAGTGTAGAGGGTATGGATACATATGTTAGCAGCAACATAGGGAGTCTAGTAGAAATGTGTAGTAGCTAGTAGAAATCAGAAGAATCTAATGACAGATGCATTATATTGATTCAGTTGTTTGGAGGCTATTTAGTTTTAGGAGATTTGCATGTGTGAAAAACACTAGAGAAGTGTTCCATGTAGAACATTCAAAAGGTACCATATCAAGAAAGATTGATTCATTTCTTGTTGAGAGGGAGTGTTGAAATTTTCAACAAGAAACGGTGAAATTGGAATCCATAAACGAAATCTAGAAAATGGAACCTAGAAATGGTTACCATGTGCAACTTTTGATTTAATTATCCCCTAATTAAATTGAAAGTAAATTGTAATCTTATCTCATAATAGCTTGTAATAGTTAACTAAGTGTGATAGCCTTAGTTAGCTCAAGAATTTCATGTTGACGGTGAAAGGATAGGCATGTAGAGTGATTCTATTATCTAAAGGGTGTAGTTTCATTTGTACAACTAGCGTATTGTGAGTGCAATCAGTTTAACTAGCTCTAACTGATTGATGTTATAGTGGAAGATCAAGTGAATTAAAATATATTTAATTCAAAAGTAGTGATCCACCAAGTCGCTGATGATTCACTATTAATAGCTGCATGCATGCCAATTTTGATGGAGACTCAGTTTAGAAAAAACTTGAAGGCAAGTAAACTATCAGTTGTATTTTTAGAAAACTACCTATGTGCAGTTATAAATCCACATGAAGCCCATGATGGATTGCGTAGTCAAGGAAGGTTGGAATTCCTATTTAATAGAAACTATTTTTCCTAGGGATTGCTTGAGAAAGGCGGGTTAAAGGCGGGCACGAAATTGGCTATGCATTGATCCAATTTTTCCTAGATCAGTGTGAGACAATTGGTAGAGCGTATGAGGTTCTTGTGAGCACACATGCATTATATTGTTTCATGATTCATTGGTTGATTATACAATAAATATGGAGGGGTTTTGACCAGTTTCTTTCCCCAGGAAAATCTTGTGTTGTGCGTTGATTTACTTCTTTCTCTTACTTGCATGTGATTGAGCGATCATGTTTTATATTCCACAAATATAGTAGAAGGATTCAGTATCTTTTTTTAGTACATCACATGATCAGATTGAATCCATTGGTATAGAGTTTATATATAATTTATACATGGTATCAGAGTAGTGTTAGATATTTTCTACTGTGAAACCTCCTAGACAGCTGAGTAGTATCCAAATTTCCATGCTCAAATATACCTCCTAACCAAGAAATCCCTGAAAATTACTGGTATATATTTGATCAATTGGCAACTCAAGAAAATAAAAACAAGACCTCGACATTGGAATATCATATTTTTGATCCAGTGGCTAATGCCCTGATGAAGGCCATCCCTTTACAAAATATTCCAACTTTTCATGGGATGACCTTAGAGGATGCAGATGCCTTTTTATTTGAATTCGATGTCTTGTACAGAGGATATGATTATACCACCAATCCACATCAATTAAAACGTATCCCTTCTACCTTGGAGGGGGTGGCATTATGATGGTTTATGGTCTTGTGAGGGGGCACTATCGATTCCTAGGATGCAATGAAAAATGTCTTTCTTAAAAAATATCAAGATTACTATTGATCCATGGATCTAAAAGATGAAATATTTAAAATGGATACAAAAGAAAATGAAACTTTAGAGGAGTACATTGAGATATTTCAGTACAACTTACAAAGATCCCCATACACTACCTTACCAAAAGAAGTATTAAAAGCTGCTTTGATGAAAGGCATGAAAGACAAGTGGATAGAAGCGTTGAATTTAATTGGTCAAGGAGATATTTATCAGGAAGAATATGACAATATTATTAAAATGTGTATCATGTGTTCACATGGCAGTACACCAGCTAGATCTAGAGTGCGTGATGACCTTACTAGAATAAAAAAAAACCACTGGAGGAGGTGTAACATGAACAAAAATTGGTAATATTTAGAAGATTTTAAAACTGATATTCCAGACACACTGACTACACAATTAGAGTTTTGCAGGATAAACAGAAGCAATTTGAGGCAGAGCAAGCATTAGCCATATTCTATTCGCGATGCCAAATGAAATGCATTGAGAGGGAATGCTTGATGGACATGGTTTGAACCTGTGATGTTTTCACTGAAGAGAATTCGATATATTAGTGTCCATCACTCCCAGGATTGAAAGCCATACTCAAATAATCCGAGGAGGAAACATAACCTATATGTCTGAAGGATTAACTTTGAAAATGGAAATCACGTCCTCCAGGTATGATGCAAGATCCCTCCTCATTTTATTCTGGACAACACATGCAAAATAAAAATCTTGGAAATGCATGGCAGGGACAAACACCCTTTAACGCCACCTAGAAATCTCAGTCATATCCTACTTTACCATGTATCAATCAATCATTTGCTGGATCAAGATGGCCAAATCCCTAATATCCTGACCCATTTTGGCAAAATACAGTTACTAACTTTTATCCCTCGCAATGGTCGAGCACACCTGCTTAGAATTTTATATGGCCTCCAAACTGGCAACGTCCTGTGGGATTAGTAAATTCACCCCTGCGGTTGATCCCTCAATCGAAACCCACACTACCAACTCCATTTCAGTGACCTCCTAATCCTCAACCTATGATGTGTCCTCAACTGCTGGCTCAGCCAAATCCTAACCCCAACAATAGACCTATCCATCATGTGAAAATCATTGAAAATCCAGTCTATGAAATAAACCCCTTGGGATGTAATGAGCTCTAGCTAAGGTCTGGAAGCTTTATTTCTCTTGAATAAAATCAAAACGATCAAAACAAGGAAAACAGTAAAGAAGAACAGACTATGATAAATCCTTCAACTGTATTTATTTTAGAAATAGAGCTGACATAAAACATAGCCAAGCAACGGAATCCTAAAAAAATCATGGCTACACCCCTCCATTCCCTGAAAGACTCATGATAAAAAAACTAAAAATCTACCTTGAGTTTGATATTGTAGGGTAATTGAAAAAATTCTGTATAAAAATTCCACTTCTACAGGATGTGCGAGATATCATGATCTATGCCAAAACAATTGAGTTATGCAGGAAAAATCCTGGGAGAAAACTGAAATATCCAACCATAGTTCATTGTGTAGGAACATTATCCAATCTCATTTTAGGAAAATAGGTTCTTTTTAAATACAAAGATCTAGGAAGTACAACCGTGATCGTCTAGATACAAGGTTGCACTTCTCCAAACACGTTGGTATACTTAGGAGCAACTATTAATCTTATGACCTATGAGACTTGTAATATCTTGGGTATCACAACTTTAAAATCAACCTCAACCCTGATAGAATTAGCTGATAGGTCAGTGGTCAAGCCTAAAGGAGCTTTGGAAGACATATGGTCTCTGTAGACTCCTGGGAATATCTTACAAACTTCTTGGTCATCAACCCAAGAAGTATACTAGATGGACATCCGCTGATACTAGGAAGACCATGGTTAGCAACAATAGATGCATATATAGGATGTCGAACTAGAAACATGATGATTTAAAGAGGAAACGTTGTCAAGAATATTATTATGTACCCTTCAAATAAACCCAGTTCGCCTACTGTAAATTTTCAGTTACACCTACCTAGATATCAAGAAGAAAATATACATTCTTCCCTTTCTTTAGATGAAGCTCTGGGACTTAAAAATCAATTAGAGGACAATGTAATCAATAGATTCATAAATAAACCAACTATTCTTGGAAACCCAACATGCCAAATGCTAAAATATCTACTTGATAATGATGCACAAAGAGATCCCTTAGAAAATTTAAATGACAATCATATTCCCAAAACTGCTATCCATAACAACATTCCAATTGAAATAGAAAAAGGAAAAAATATTAATATTAATGATGGTCTGGAAAAACATCAACTCATTAATTAACCGAGGTTCTCCATAAACACAAGCAGGCTTTTGCTTGGTAATATTCAAACATGAAAGGTATCGAACCACAATTGTGCACCCATCACATCTTTATTGAGAAAGACACCCATCCTATTCCACAACCCATGAGGAGGTTGAATCCACACCTCAAAGACATTTTGAAACAAGAATTGCATAAATTATTAGATGCAAAATTCATATACCTAATTTGAGATAGCCAATGGGTTTCCCCGTTGGTAGTCGTCCCCAAGAAAAATGGGAAATGGATGATTTGTGTAGATTATAAAGAACTCGATAAGGCTACCCAAAAAGACCATTTTACCCTTCCTTTCGTAGACCAAGTCCTTGATACTTTAGCTGGAAATAAATTATTTTCTTTTCTAGATGGTGTCCGTGGTTAAAATGAGATTCAGATTGCTCAAGAAGACCAGGATAAAACCACTTTTACTTGTCCAACATGAGCGAATACATACAACACCACAGCCCACTAAACTTCAACATTGAGATAAACCAATTGCAGGGACAAGTTGTTACTGGTGAAGATACAACTGAGGGGGTACCCGATGCAATAGAAGAAGAAAACCCTCAAGGAACAACAAAACTAGCTAGGGTTAATTCCCCTGAGAAATGCGGCCAGGAAGGCATGAACACTAAATAAGTGTTCCAAAAAGAAGATCCTCAGGAAACAATAGAACTAGTTAAGGTTACTACCCCTGAAGAATGTAGCCAGGAGCATATGAACACTGAATAAGTGTTCTAAGCAGTAAATAGAGAAGAAAGCCCGAGTGAAGGACTGGCTACTGAAAAGAAAACCCTACCTAAGCAATTAAGTATAGAGAAAGGGGTAGTTGTTCCTCCTAGGAGGAAAAAGAAAGTAACCAAACTTGAGAAGTTGCGGAGGGAATGACATAAGCTTCAAAAGCTAGTGGAACAACTCAGATAGAGTATTAGGGTTCTCAGAATGAAGAAAACCCCAAAACGAACTCCAAAATAGAGGAACATAGCCACCAAAAGAACCCCAAAGAAAATGAAAGTGGCCACCAAAGCAAAGTCCTAGAGTGTAGAGACTATGGAAATCCAAGCTGAGTCTAATCAAGAAAGCATGGAACAGTAGGAAGCTATTCCAGAGACAGCTGCCCCAACTAAAAGTGCACAGGCCTGCGGTAAATTTTTTTTTATTGACCCTACTATAGCAGAACTCCAAAAGGAGCTGGCATAGGCTCGACATGCAAGAGAAAAGCTTGAGAAAGAGACTGTCCCCAAAAAGAAATATCAACAACTACAACAACAACTAAAGGACATCAGTGCATCAGAGGCTAAAGCCTATGACAAGTGTCAAAAGGTAGAATAGAAAACTTAAAAGGTAAGGAATGTGTTGGGGTTCCCATGTTTTGGCCAGGTTGACAGAGACCAAAAGATGAGACAACATAGAACCACTTTCAGACCTTAGGATCTAGCCCTCCTAGGTCCAGAGAGGGATCTCTCTATGATTATGAAAGGATATATGTCTTTGAAGTTCTCAATTGTGATTTTAGGCTAGTTATAGGCTCAAGGTTGTTTGTTTGATTGTATGAGTTTGGTTGTTGAGAATCAGGAAGGAAGGTTTCACCATGAGACAAGGATGGGTAAAGAAGGAAGCTAGGCAAGGATAGATAACTCAGGGAACATCAAGGCCATTGGGAAATGGAGTCAAGAAAGGATTTACTTATGTTCAATGTGTAAGCTTCGGTTGGGCTAGTCATCTAGAGCATTTGGATCTCAAAGACTGACTGGTGGGATGGAACACTAAGGAATGAGAATGAAGGATGGAATACCATCTGATTCCGTTTATAGATCAGGCCAGAGGTCATTTAACTTCAGGCCTGCTTGGACAAAACCATAGGCAACACAAGGGGTCTTGAAAAGGTTTGTATGGAAGGGCAGGTTATGAAGAGGCAGTGACAGGCTTTACACCTCCCAATGTTCCTAACCTCTTTCAATTAAATCTTAACAAAGACATCTGAACACTGATTCTATCAACTTGCACATCAGAGAGCAGGAAATAATCATCCACTACACTAGTTTAGTCAATTAAAAACAATATTCAGATACACATATGAGCAGAAAACATTAAAAACTGAGAGAGCTAGGACATAAGGTACCTAACAAGGGTAAATCTTATGTCATGCGTTCAGATGTCAGTCAGAAGAACATGAAATGAAATGGAAATAAACGTAGAGATAAGAAAAACATCACCAACTATTGTAGATCAGGATCCAATGAAAACTGCTTATCATGTTAAACACAACACCAATCAGGTACATCACTGCCCAAAGCTTTTACATTCAGCCTGAATACATCATATTTCTCAGCCTGTCATACAACTATTACATAGGAAACTTGGCTCGGGACAAAAATGCTTGCAATTCACTGATAATCCAACAACAACCATTACAATGATATCCCTCTGTGCTTTATAGCAGAAGAGACACAGAGGACCGACTGAGGAGGTAGGTGAAATTTAAATGTTACATTTAAACACAACAATGAATGCAGGGCCGAGACACATTCTGCTTGATGCACTGTATATTTAATTTTTGTCACCTTCCTCGTGAAAGAAAGATCTACTTCGGATATGATTTGACCTTTTGGCTGCAGTACTCCAAGTGATTTGAACAAAATGAAAGAAACTGCTGAGAGGTCTGCCTCATGGATGTTAGATTGTTTTGAACTATAGCTGGGACGAGAAATTCCTTCAAGGACACGGCGCATAATAAAGACTGTATGGGAGACCTGTCCTTTATGGAAAAACATTTTGCTGATAAGAAAACCTTGATATTACCTCTTATTGATGTTCAGGATCTCCAGAATCGATCCTCGGGGTCTTCAAAATAATGCTTTGCCTCTTTAAACCTCTGTTTCAGGGCTCAAGATGTTCGTTGACGCGCATTAATCCCTCTGTTCTGTACTGAAAATCCTTGCTGCTTCATTACTGCCTCTGTCAAGTTAGCTCGATCTTTAAATGGCACCGGATGCATTTCAGCGTTTGAACTCTGCTCTCCATTAATGTGAGTCCTGACGGCCCCATTCCTTGACTTTCCTGATGGTACTGGCTCATTAGATTTGATCCTGACTGCGCCGCTCGCCATTGAGGTAGTACATTGAACAACGACGGTCCCATCCTCTAGAAACTCTGCAACACAGCGAACATATGAAGAAACAGTTGACGGAGCGATGAATGCAGGGTGAACGAGGCGGTGGTGCGGCGGTGGCGGAAACAAAGCTATTATGATGAAAATGCAGTGGAGTGGTGGAATGTGTAGACAATAGGGTTTCGTAGAAATATGCAGCGCAGACCGTTGGATTGAGGCCTGGAGATGGAGATCGACGGCGGAGATTTGACCGGCGTAAAAATATATGAAACTTAACAAAAACAAACGAAATGCATGAAATGCGACGGAGATGAATGAAAGAGTGGGACCCAGCGGAGGCGGAGGGCGATTAGATCCTGACCGTTAGATCCCAGATCCGATGGACGGTTAGGATCAAATCGGAGGATCGCAATCGGGGGGGGGGGGCAAGGGTGACACATTCAAAAAGTTTCGATTGCGATCGGGGCAATGTTGCGATTGAGCGATGATCGTTGATCTGCGGAGAAAAGGACGGTCTAGATTGAATCGGAAGACAGAGAGAAGGACTCGCGATCAGCGGAAAAGGGAAGAGCGATGGCCGTTGGATCATGTAACAGAAGGACAGCCAGGATTTAATCGGGAGACGGAAAGAGGGACTTGCGATTGCGATTGGGAAGGGTTTGCGATTGAGCGCTGACCGTCGATCTGGCGGGAAAATGGACGGCAGAGATTAAATTGGAGGATTGCAATCAGAGCTGTTCCAATGTGACTTGCGATTGCGATCGGAAGGGGGGTTGCGATTGAGCGATAGCCGTTGGATCGCGCAACAGATGGACGGCTGGGATTGAATCGGAAGACAGCGGGGAAGGCTTGCGATTGGAGGAAATGGGAGTGCGATGGCCATCGGATCTGCGGGAGGATGGACGGCCAGGATGAAATCGGAAGGCGGAGAGAAGGGGATGCGATCGCGATCGGAGCGCTATTGCGATTAAACGCCAGCCGTCGGATCTGGAACGGAACGGACGGCTACGATGCAATCGGGGAATCACCATCGGGGCATCACAACTGGGGTTTGCGATTGCGATCAGACATGGGTTTGCGATTGAGCACTGGCCGTTAGATCTGAAGGCCAGATCAACGGCTCAGAATGGATCGGAGGATCACAATCGGAGGTCGGAGCAGGAGGCTTGCGATCAATTGTTGCGATTGGCGTTCCGCCGTCGGATCATCGCAGAAGATCAGCGGTGTAGGACACGCCGCGGGACTTAACGAGTTAAACAAATCGCATCGGGCTTTTGCGTTATGACAAAGGAATCTGCACCCGCCCGATCTTCCGATTGCGATTAGCGCCTGGGACTTAAGCGCTTGGTCCCAGCACACGAGCATGTGTGGGAAGTGGTTAAGGGGCTGGCGAGAAAGGGGCTAAGCCCTATTACATGGTCAGAAAGTGGGTTTTTGCCCATTTTAATGGGTTTTAAGGGATTTAAAGGGAAACGATAAAGGGAAAAAAGGGGGGAGAGTGGCCAACAATGGTTAGGGGGGAATTTAAAGGGGATTTTAGGGAAGTTTGAAGGGAAAACAGGGAAAAATAGAGGGAGGCAAAGGGGGACAAAAGGGGCTAAATAAGGGTAAAATAAAGGGAATTCGAACAAAGGGAAAGAGGGGGAACTGATGCAGGTTGTAGGGGTAAAGGAAGGAATGATAGGCCCTTTTTAGCAATTTACTAGCAGAGGGGGATTTGTATTAGGCACATCAATTGAGAGACTTCAAGGAGGATGGATTTTCAGGGGAAAGGCATTCCTTGAAGACTTAACAATGAACTAGCCCCCTATTTGCTTGTCAAAAATTTCATATGGGGGTTAACAGTGGCTCCACATGGGGATGGCTTCTTCTTGAAGGAGTCAAGAATTCATAAATTGATCTCTTGGTGTAGGCCAGATGCCTGTTGCTTGAACCATCCCTTCTTTCTTTAGATTAGCTGCCATAATAAATTAGATACACAAATCAGCAGAAACATTTTCCCAACCAATATACCTACCCAAACTAGAGCTCTAACAATTTTCCCTTGGGTGCATTTGAACTAGCAGACCCTTCACATTTTATTTTGCAAAACAAAAACAAACCTATTCTAATTCTACCCTTATTGCTCCATGAGGCCAGATTAGACTGTTGGCCTCATCTATTTCTCTACCTAATCTACTACCTGTTGGGATTAAACTTTCCAACAGGTTTCTTCACCTACATTCTAAGATAGGAAATTTAAACACAGCCAAGCCAGGATTAGACAGTCTGACTTGCTGGGCAGAAACTTGAAGAAAACAAAACTGTGAAGGCATGGAATTTTGCAACTGTGAAACATCCTTCTTTCTTTCTTGTGACTCAGGTTTTGAGCATATTTGAGTCACTTCTTTCCTTTGCTCCAGCTCTGATTTTGGGCATATTAGAGCTGGATCTTCTTTCACTGCTGATCCGGATTTTGAGCTTGTTAGGACCAGCTATTATTCTTCCCTTGGCTCAGATTTTGATCAAGTTTGAGCCGCGCTTTTCTATTTCAGAGGTTCATGTTTTGAGCATGTCTGAACCTCTCTTTTCATTCTGTTTTTTTTTTTTTTTTTTTTTGGAACAATTTCTTCACTTTTTTGCTGAAAATGAAAATTTGCAATGGTATATACAATGGAAATGAAACTGGAAATGGAGAATTAGCAGAAATAGTGTTTGAGCATCCTGCCATTGACAGGACCCCCAAACAACTTGGAACCATCAAGTTCTTGTAAGTAAAACGCATTAGGACCCACAGTGGCTTGAATGATGAATGGACCTTGCCACAAGCTGTCGAATTTGCCATGTTTGCCTTTATCTTCTCTTCTTGAATCCCACTTCAGGACCTTGTCCCCAACTTTGAAATTTGATGCTTTGGTTCTTTTGTCAAACTGTCTCTTCATGTTTTCCTGCACTCTGACAGCTCTTTCATAAACCTGCTCCCTTGTTTGCTGAAGATGGATTGTTTCATTAATTCTCCTTATCATGTTGTCTTCTTCTGATTGGATTTCTTGAATAAGCTTTACCACTGGTATCCCAAGGCTAGTAGGAAAAACTGCTTCTGTCCCATAAACCAGCTGGAAGGGTGATATGCCAATATATTTCTTTGTAGTGAGCCTGTCTGCCCACAAGGCATGTATCAAATTTTTATGCCAATACCTTTTATTCTCTTCCAGTAGCTTCTTAATGATTGTAACCAGGATTTTATTTGATGATTCAGCTAAGCCATTACCCTGGGGGTAATAGGCAGTTGAATGTCCAAGTGAAATTCCGTACCTGTGACAGAAATCAATCATTCTTTTGGATCCAAAAGTAGCAGCATTGTCAGTGATTATTTTCCTTGGGCAGCCAAACTGAGATAAGATGAAGTCTTCTAGGAACCTAATGATGACAGAATCAGTGGCATTCCTAGTGGGTATGGCTTCAATCCACTTAGTGAAGTAATCAGTAGCAGTCAAGATCCACTTGTGTTGCCCAGAAGAAGAGGGGTGAATTTCTCCAATGAAGTCTAAGCCCCATTGCATGAAAGGACCTTCTATGGTGATAGGTTGCAGAGGTAGGGGGAGGAGCTTTCTTTTGCCTTCAAAAATTTTGCATTTGTGGCAGGTAAGGATCATTTTATGGACATCACTGAAGAGTGTGGGCCAATAGTAACCAGCCCTGAGTATCTTATTTGCAGTGGCCTTCCAACTCAGGTGGCCTCCACACTCCCCAACATGGAATTCTTGTTTGATTTTTTCGGCTTCAGTTTCAGACAAGCATTTCAGTAAAATTCCATTTGGATTTTTCCAATATAGACTCTCATTCATAATGCAGTAATTTCTAGCTTTGAGTTTTATTAATCTGGCCTCTGTTTTGGACAGTTCCGGGGGGGCATTGAGGTGTGTGAGCACGTAAAGGATATCAGCATACCAAGGAGAGTTCTGAAATTGCTCCTCAACAGTTGGATGGGATAATCCTTCCTGCTCATCCAGGGCATTCATCATGTTAATATCAAGGGCCTGTAGATTAGATTCAGACATTAATTGGGCCAGGCCTTGACCTTTGATCAGCTTGGTGGGTTTGATTTCAATGTCATATTCTAAAATTGTAGCAATCCATTTGCCCCTTTTCCCATCTGGGTCTTGGGACAAGATATCTTTGACCACTATATTTGGCACATAGGCAATGGTGTGAGAATGTAGAATGTACACCCTAAAATCTTTCAAGGCCTTGATCAGGGCATAGGCCTGCTTTTCCATGATGTTGTACTTTAAGGGTGCATCTCTCAAGGCTTTACTGAAGAAGGCTATAGGCTGTTCCTTACCTTCCGAATTTTTCTGCAGCAAAACTGCAGCTATCGTGTGTGGGGAAGCAAATGAAAAGATCAGAAAATCTTTTGAGAAGTCAGGGCTGATAAGGACAGGGGCTTGGGTGAGTGCGAGTTTTACTGACTCAAAAGATTTCTTGGCTTCGACAGTCCACTTAATTCCAGCATCTTTCTTCAGCATTTCAGTCATTTTCCTAAGATGCTCAGCAAGGTTGGGGATAAATCTTCTAAGGAAATTGATCTTCCCAATGAAGGACTGTAGCTCTTTGATGTTTCTTGGATGTGTAATTTGAAGTATTCCCTCAACTCTCTGGGGGTCTATCCTAATCCCTTTCTCAGATATAATGTGGCCAAGAAGCTTACCTTCTTGCAGCCCAAAAACAGTCTTCTTGGGATTTAGGGACAGACCGTACCTTCTACATTTTTCAAAAACTTTCCTCAAATGTTTTAAGTGTTCTTCTTCTGTTTTAGAAAAGACAGTTAAGTCATCCAAGTAGATAACTATAAAGTGTCCAATCTCATCTGAGAAAGCAATATCCATTGCTCTCTGGAAGGTAGCTCCAACATTCATCAATCCAAAAGGCATTTTCACATACATGAAGGTGCCCCATGGAGTGGTGAAGGCTGTTTTGAGTTGATCTTCTGGGAGTACCAGAACTTGGTTGTATCCTGAAAAACCATCGAGCGGGGAGATTCTTTTAGAGCCCACTACCTTCTGTAGGATATGCTCCATTCTAGGCAAAGGGTAGTTATCTTTCAGGGAGGCTCTATTGAGGTTTCTGAAGTCTATGCACAGTCTAATCTCCCCTGTTTTCTTCCTTACAGCCACTAAGTTTGACACCCAATCAGAAAACCTTATAGGGACAACAATGCCTACATCATACATCTTCTTAATTTCCTTTTCTACTGCAGGCAATTGTTTCGGATTAATTCTACGGAGTTTTTGTCTGAAAGGTTTCTAATTTTCCTTCAGTGGTATCTTATGTTGTATAATGTTGGTGTCATAGGCCTTTAAGTCTTCGTAGCTCCATGCAAATACATCAATGAATTCCTTAAACAAGTCAATGTATCTTTTCTTCATGTCTGCAGGTATAGAATTAGCCAGTTTTATCATTTTGGGTTTGTCTTCAGTGCCTATGTTACACTCTTCTACATCTGATTCTGCATGTTCTATTGTGGGCTTCTTTGCAACATCATCGAAATCAAAGAGGTCCTCTAAGGGTGCTAAGCCTCTTGGTATGTTCTTGTCTTTGGCTTGCAGCACCTCCATTTCTTCTCTATTTGCGTTTTCACGTTTTATGGCTGAATCTCCAGTTTCTTCAGAAAAAGAATTTATTTCTATACTACTAGGTGTTTCTAGTTCATCCGGGGAATCCTCACTTGGGCAGCTGTCATCAGATTTTGAGCCTGAATCAGAAAATTCAAACTCATTTCTGCCCATCAGGAAATCTTCAATCTGTTTGTCTCCTTCAAAGACCTGCCAATATTTTTCATTGTCTGGCACTGCAGGCCTGAATTTAGTCTGAATGATGATCTTTTGGTCAACTGGGGCTTTAGGATAGGAGCTAGCTAGGCAGGCTAGTCCATTTGCAATAGTGTTTTGACCCCTAGGAATGGATACTAAATCATATTCAATGAACGTTTTCAGCAAATCTAGAGTATCATTCCTATATGCCCTAAGCCTGGGGTGTTTTGCCGAATATTCACCATTCATATGTTTGATTACTAACTCAGAGTCTCCTCTCACGACTATCCTACGGGCTCCTAATTTTTTCAACAGATTTAAACCCAAGATTGGAGCCTCATATTCTGCAATGTTATTCGTGCATTTGAAATGCAGATTGACAGTGTGGCTCTCCGCGTGATCATTTTCGGTGTTACGCAGCCATACTCCAGCTCCAGCGCTTTGCCTAGTGCAGGACCCATCAAAGTTCATTTCCCACAGGGGGTCTTTGTTTACTTCCACTTCGCTTTCTACCTTGCAGCTGGATTTGACATTAGGTTGAGTTGGGAGGTCTGTACTAGGTTGTAAACTATCTTGTTGTTCGTAGAGGCCATGGATGTCAGGGAGGTGGTTAGCTTGCTATTCTTGTTCTGTTTCTGTTTCACTTGGAGTGAGAGGTCCACCACAGATCCTACAGGCTTCATTTCTGATTTCCTCTTCATTTTCAGTGTGCTGCCCATGGTCTTCCTGGTCATATTCTTCCAGAGTGGCCATTATATGGAGGTCTATAGGCTCGGTGTTCTCGTTTGTATGCCTATTTTGGGACTCTGGCTCTTCTAAGGATTCATCATTACAAAAGATGAAGGAGTCAAGGTCGGTATGCACAGAATATAATGGTGAATTTTCAGGTTTCTCGGGGCTGCTGACTAGGAATTTCATTTGGGATTCTCTATACAGTCTTCTTAATTGGCCAAATATAGGGATAGTGGCATATGATCCATCCATCTGCATGGTGCCTTGCAGCTTGGCCCCCCATGATCTTAACAACAACATGCCATACTTGGGTGGCACGTCTGCCACCACTACATCCATGACCATACATTTCGCAGGAATTTGGGTCAAACTCACACACAAGTCTTTGATCAGGCCAAGACATTTTACTCTGCTCGAGTCAAATGAGTATAAGTCTTTGTAGGGTCGGGTGATTTCGAGGCCTAACTTCTCTATGACTACCTTAGGCATTAGATTGTGTGATGCACCGGAGTCATGCATGGCATTATGAAGGATCTTGTCATGAATGTTAAGACTGATATAAAAAGGTGGAACTACCCCTTCCTGAAATTTCCCCTCAATCTTGGGACCGAATAAGAGGGCAGGCTGATCATTGCTCAAATTTACAGTGTCATTATTTATACTCAGATTTAATGCTTTCAAAATCTGGCCCTTATATACATCCTGAGAGGCCAGCTCAGATAATGGTACAGAGATTTTAATTTTTCAAATCTCACTTTCTAAATTGAAAATGGATTGGCCTTTGGGACTTTCCAAATCTGTTTTATTTGCAACTACCTTAGTAGCTGAATCGGTTTGTGTTTTCTCATTATGTACATGTGTAGACATAGTTTTATCAGGAGCACTAACTGAGGTGCTAGTGCTACTGGTTGGTTGACTTTGTTTTTCATTGTTTTGGTTGCCTTTCTGTTGGTTTTTCTCAGAACTCTCAGCTGTTGATTTATCGTTTACAGCAGTTACTTTAGAAGGTTTTTCAGGCCTCTTTTTGATGGTCACCTCAGGAGTTTTTGTTTTGGAAGTGTCTTGGTTCTTTTTTCTCCTGGGCCCATATTGTTCTCTGACCTGTAACATGGCATCTTGGTACCCAAGTCTGTACTCTTCAGTTTCTAATCTTTCCTCATCCCAATATGAAGATGAGGGCTGATCATCCTCTGAGTCACAGTTCAGAATTGAGTCCTCTGTTTCGAACATGTTTATCACATTCCCTTCAGACTCTTCTATGATTCCCTCATCCTCATCAAGAAAGTTTTGGAAAGGGGGATTGACTTGCTGATCTGACTCTTTCTGTCTGTTGGGAGTGTTGTTGTTTCTTCTAAAGTTTTGGTTTTGGTTTTGATTTTGGTTCCTGTTCTGAGTGACAGCCATATTTTCGACCACTTGGCATAGCTTATCCACATTTTTAGACAATCTGTCAATATTCGGGTCTGAAGTGGAGGCTATAGTGTCATCCTTGTATGTTACTCTCTTCTCAGCTCTTAGTTTTGCTCTTTTCTCGATCAGGTTTGCTTCTATGTTTACTGCCCCTTTCTGCATATCCTCCAATGTGGTATATTCTTTATCTTTGAGCTCATAGGCCATGTCAACATCAAATCCATTAGGATATTTGGCCAGGGCCATACCTTGTGGAGGTTTCATGTGTGGGGGAAGAGCGTTGTAAATACTATTGAATCTAGTGGTGTAATCATGAACACTTTCCCCTACGTTCCTCTTAAGGGACATGTATTCTACTAGGAGCTGGCGAGGGTTTGCTCTAGTTTCCCATTTGTTGATGAAAGTCTGGTATAAAGCAGGGAGATCTTGGATACTACCAGCAGGTAGGCTTTTAAACCACTTTTTAACCTCTCCCCCCAGGCTCTGCGCAAAAATTCTCATTTTGATTGTTTCATCATCAATTTCCATATAGTCGAAAGAGTCCTCCATTTTATCTACATGTTGTTGTGCAGTTGTAGGCTCTTTAGCAGGGAAGTGTGGGATTTTTGATTGATAATCATCTGGTAAGGGCAGTAGAGGCTGAGGTAAAACTAGAGGTGCATACCAGGCTGCCATGATGATGTTCTGATGAGGTCTAGGGTTGGCTTGAGCAGCTGGTAGTTGGATGACAAGGATGGTAGGACCAGCAAAAGTCTGTTGAGAAGATCTAGGGTGAGAAAGCCCCGAGTTTTGGAGAAAGTGGAGATCAGGTGGTGTGGAAGGAGGGGTTTCGCTGTCCCTAGTGTCTGGCTGGTCTGAAACACTGAATGACCTAGTTCTAGGTAATATGTTTTGGAGGTCTAGGTCGAAGAAAGGGTCTAATAGAGCTGCAAGATCTTCTGGTGCAGAATTGGCTCTATGAATTTTGCTGGGAATAGTTGATCTCCTACTCACAGGTGTTCTTTTAAGGATTTTCTTAGGATTATCAACTGTTTCAGGTGGGTTTGGATCAGGGAAAGCTCTTGTATGAATGGTTCTGTGAGCCAGAGTGCTGTTTATAAGCCAAGCAGCTTAGCCCTACTTGTTATTTCTACTATGGTTAATGTTGTCTTGGGAACTGGACTCCCTGTGGAGTCTTCATTATTCTTTGGGACTGGTCTCCCAGTGGAGTCTGATGTGAAACCGAGATAATCAGCAGGCCTACTGATCACCAGTGGAGTCTTTAACGTTTAGGAACAATGGAGTCGCCAGGTGGAGGGTTTAGGATGATTCTAGGGTACACTATCCACCACAGTGCTCAGGCACTATCACCTTTCATGAACCTCCTCTAAAGCAACAAGCTCCAACCAGAGATTGACTGGGAGGGCATTTACCAGATATGTCACCCCTGAAGAGAGGATGAGATCTGGAGGCTACCTGGCCCTATCCAGGCTCTGTCTAAGAGTATGGTGGATATTCAATAATGGAGGCTGATTCAAGAAAGGTGTAACTTACCATCAACCTAGCCAGAGTTCTAAGTTTCTGAGGTTTAAAGAGTGTTTAAGATGAAATGTACTCAGAAGTCCCCAGCGGAGTCGCCATTATGTTGGGGTTCCCATGTTTTGTCCAGGTTGACAGAGACCAAAAGATGAGACAACATAGAACCACTTTCAGACCTTAGGATCTAGTCCTCCTAGGTCCAGAGAGGGATCTCTCTATGATTATAAAAGGATATATGTCTTTGAAGTTCTCAATTGTGATTTTAGGCTATTTATAGGCTCAAGGTTGTTTGTTTGATTGTATGAGTTTGGTTGTTGAGAATCAGGAAGGAAGGTTTCACCATGAGACAAGGATGGGTAAAGAAGGAAGCTAGGCAAGGATAGATAACTCAGGGAACATCAAGGCCATTGGGAAATGGAGTCAAGAAAGGATTTAATTATGTTCAATGTGTAAGCTTCAGTTGGGCTAGTCATCTAGAGCATTTGGATCTCAAAGACTGATTGGTGGGATGGAACACTAAGGGATGAGAATGAAGGATGGAAAACCATCTGATTCCGTCTATAGATCAGGCCAGAGGTCATTTAACTCCAGGCCTGCTTGGACAAAACCATAGGCAACACGAGGGGTCTTGAAAAGGTTTGTATGGAAGGGCAGGTTATGAAGAGGCAGCGACAGGCTTTACACCTCCCAATGTTCCTAACCTCTTTCAATTAAATCTTAACAAAGACATCTGAACACTGATTCTATCAACTTGCACATCAGAGAGCAGGAAATAATCATCCACTACACAGGTTTAGTCAATTAAAAACAATATTCAGATACGCATATGAGCAAAAAACATTAAAGACTAAGAGAGCTGGGACATAAGGTACCTAACAAGGGTAAATCTTATGTCATGCGTTCAGATGTCAGTCAGAAGAACATGAAATGAAATGGAAATAAACATAGAAATAAGAAAAACATCACCAAATGCTGTAGATCAGGATCCAATGAAAACTTCTTATCATGTTAAACACAACACCAATCAGGTACATCACTGCCCAAAGCTTTTACATTCAGCCTGAATACATCATATTTCTCAGCCTGTCATACAACTATTACATAGGAAACTTGGCTCGGGACAAAAATGCTTGCAATTCACTGATAATCCAACAACAACCATTACAATGATATCCCTCTGTGCTTTATAGCAGAAGAGACACAGAGGACTAACTGAGGAGGTAGGTGAAATTTAAATGTTACATTTAAACACAACAATGAATGCAGGGCTGAGACCCATTCTGCTTGATGCACTATATATTTAATTTTTGTCACCTTCCTCGTGAAAGAAAGATCTGCTTCGGATATGATTTGACCTGTTATCACTCAGGTTTTCCTAGAAGTTGTGTAAGAGGAAAGTATACCCGAGGTAACCACAAACCAACCTTTTAGATGCAGAATCTAGCCAATCTGCATCCAGAGAGGGCTCTCTCTTTATGATTTATCTTTGTTCTTGAAAGGTTTTAGGCTAGTTATAGATTCAAGGTTTGTTTTGGGAAAATGGTGGAATCCTAGAAAAGGGAGTTATATACTTAGGAAAAGGGATTTCACTAGGGACTTAATATAATAGAGTTAAATGTTAATATGGTAAAGGACAGGGAGAATCAAAACATCTTTGTACATCTAAGAAAGTGATAACTTGTGAAGTAAATTGCAACATTTTATCTTCAACACTTTAAACTTAGAATAACAAGTTATTTTGAGGAATTTTTATGGAATGTTGTATCAGTTCAAGTGCTTAGGTCTTTTTGATCAGTAGGCCGAGGGTCCGGTCCCTCCAGAAGTCAAGGAAATGCCTTGAGCCCCTTTGATCTCAAATTACCTTAGTACTTTTGGGGGAAATTAGTAAAACTCTTGAGGGAAAAATGATGAGGGAGGTTAATGAATTTGACTTTGCTTGCTGCGATTTTCCAGTGTATTTCCTGCTTTAGTAAATGATTAACCAACATGTAGCAGCATCATTCATCAGATAACACTTTGCAGTACCATCTACCTACCCTATCTACTTGACACTACCATTTTCTCTTCTTTATTAGGGTGCATTTAGACTTGCAAACCCTGATCAATCTTTTTTCTTTTCACATGATGAATCTATCTATTTCTACCCTTATTACATCCAAGGGCTCAGATTAAGCTGTTGAGCACCTTTTTATTTACTCTACCTATCTACTTATCTGCCAAGATTAAACTATTTGGCTAGATATTTATTCTCTAATCTATAACATGAAATTGAAATATGAGTAAGCCAAGTTTAAACAGTTTGACTTATTCATAAATTGTGGCAAAAGTTTCACAAGCTGCACACAATTGATTTATTACAACAGAGTAAAAAGTAGTGGAATTTGGATTTGCACACTTTCCTTGGTCTATTTTTTGCTTGGGGTTCATTTCTTTCTCTTTTTGACCATTTTTATTCTTTTTACCCTTTGATCTTTCTTTTAGGGTATACCCTCTTTACATTTTTTAAATTTTTTGATTTTTTGGTTTTCAAGAATATGGAACACCTTTGCTCAAGTAAGAAGGTTTGAACATATTCCATAATTCAATCAAGACAATCATGAAAGATGAAACCTATTGATATAGGAGGCTAACATGACCTTTTGGCTGCAGTACTCCAGGTGATTTGAACAAAATGAAAGAAACTGATGAGAGGTCTGCCTCATGGATTTTAGATTGTTTTGAACTATAGCTGGGACGAGAAATTCCTTCAAGGACACGGTGCATAATAAAGACTATATGGGAGACCTGTCCTTTATGGAAAAACATTCTGCTGATAAGAAAACCTTGATATTACCTCTTATTGATGTTCAGGATCTCCAGAATCGATCCTCGGGGTCTTCAAAATGATGCTTTGCCTCTTTAAACCTCTGTTACAGGGCTCAAGATCTTCGTTGACGCTCATTAATCCCTCTGCTCTGTACTGAAAATCCTTGCTGCTTCATTACTGCCTCTGTCAAGTTAGCTTGATCTTTAAATGGCGCCGGATGGATTTCGGCGTTTGAACTCTGCTCTCCATTAATGTGAGTCCTGACGGCCCCATTCCTTGACTTTCCTGATGGTACTGGCTCATTAGATTTGATCCTGACTGCGCCGCTCACCATTGAGGTAGTACATTGAACAGCGGTGGTCCCATCCTCTAGAAACTATGCAACATAGCGAACTTATGAAGAAACAGTTGACGGAGTGATGAATGCAGGGTAAACGAGGCAGTGGTGCGGCGGTGGCGGAAGCAAAGCTATTATGATGAAAATGCAGTGGAGTGGTGGAATGTGTAGACAATAGGGTTTGGTAGAAATATGCAGTGCAGTCCGTTGGATTGAGGCCTGGAGATGGAGATCGACGGCGGAGATTTGACCGGCGTAACAATATATGAAACTTAACAAAAACAAATGAAATGAATGAAATGCGACGGAGATGAATGAAAGAGTGGGACCCAGTGGAGGCGGAGGGCGATTAGATCCTGATCGTTAGATCCCAGATCTGATGGACGGTTAGGATCAAATCGGAGGATCGCAATCGGGGGGGGCAGACACATTCAAAAAGTTCCGATTGCGATCGGGCGATAAGCGCACGATGAGGACCGTTGATCCGAAGTGAGGAAAGGACGCGTCCGTATAAGATCGAAGACAGAGAGAAGGACTCGCGATCAGCGGAAAAGGGAAGAGCGATGGCCGTTGGATCATGTAATAGACGGACGGCCAGGATTTAATCGGGAGACGGAAAGAGGGACTTGCGATTGCGATCGGGAAGGGTCTGCGATTGAGCGCTGACCGTCGATCTAGCGGGAAAATGGACGGCGGAGATTAAATCGGAGGATCGCAATCGGAGCTGTTCCAATGTGACTTGCGATTGCGATCGGAAGGGGGGTTGCGATTGAGAGACAACTATTGGATTGCGCAACAGATGGACGGCTGGGATTGAATCGGCAGACAGCGGGGAAGGCTTGCGATTGGAGGAAATGGGAGTGCGATGGCCGTCGGATCTGCGGGAGGATGGACGACCAGGATGAAATCGGAAGGCGGAGAGAAGGGGATGCGATCGCGATCGGAGCGCTGTTGCGATTAAGCGCCAACCATCGGATCTGGAAGGGAACGGACGGCTACGATGCAATCAGGGAATCACCATCGGGGCAGCACAACTGGGGTTTGCGATTGCGATCGGACATGGGTTTGCGATTGAGCGCTGGCCGTTAGATCTGAAGGCCAGATCAATGGCTCAGAATGGATCGGAGGATCGCAATCGGAGGTCGGAGCAAGAGGCTTGTGATCAATCGGAGGTTACGATGTGAATTTTGCGATTGGCGTTTCGCCGTCGGATCATCGCAGAAGATCAACAGTGTAGGACACGCCACGGGACTTAACGAGTTAAACAAATCGCATCGGGCTTTTGCGTTATAACAAAGGAATCTGCACCCGCCCGATCTTCCGATTGCGATTAGCGCCTGGGACTTAAGCGCTTGGTCCCAGCACACGGGCATGTGTGGGAAGTGGTTAAGAGGCTGGCGGGAAAGGGGCTAAGCCCTATTACATGGTCAGAAAGTGGGGCCAGCTCATTTAATGGGTTTTAAGGGATTTAAAGGGAAATGACAAAGGGAAAAAAGGGGGGAGAGTGGCCAACAATGGTTAGGGGGGAATTTAAAGGGGATTTTAGGGAAGTTTGAAGGGAAAACAGGGAAAAAGAGAGGGAGGCAAGGGGGGACAAAAGAGGCTAAATAAGGGTAAAAGAAAGGGAATTCGGACAAAGGGAAAGAGGGGGAACTGATGCAGGTTGCAGGGGTAAAGGAAGGAATGATAGGCCCTTTTTAGCAATTTACTAGCAGAGGGGGATTTGTATTAGGCACAGCAATTGAGAGACTTCAAGGAGGATGGATTTTCAGGGGAAAGGCATTCCTTGAAGACTCAACAATGAACTAGCCCCCTATTTTCTTGTCAAAAATTTCATATGGGGGCTAACAGAATGAATTAAAAATGGTCTAGAATCAAATGGATACTCTCTGCTCCTTATACATAGATGTTCTAGCATGTAGATGCCCTGCCAAGAATTATGCTTTGTTTTTATTAGAAAGATATTTACACTTGAAAATTAAAGCAGTTAGGGCAGGAAATTCTATAGAATTAACCACTGTAGATGATTTTATAAAATGCTACAAACTCTATGGGGTTAAATTCTAGCGTCTGCTATGTGAGTTATATTTGTACAATCTCATATTGGAAAATGATATTGAGATAAATCCCATTCCTTTTGTGGGTGACATCCAATATCAAGCATTTATTTCATTTGTTGTCAATCAATTGAAATGGCTCAAGGCCTATAATAATTTTTAGAGCCAAGAAAATGGATTAGACCTTTGGGTTAGGGGTGAACCAAAACACCCATTACAACTATGGGCTAGGCAGAAGAGTTTAATGACAAAGGAGGGTGTGATCTAAGCATTGGGACCTGTCCAAAAAGAATTTGTCTTGGATGGGGTAGAATATTTTCTCTCCATTAGAAACCAGGCCTATGCAAGAGCTAAAGTTCGATGGAAGATTTCCAATTGGAATATTCAAAACCGAGAGCCATTTAATTATAGAAATTTTGGACTAGCTGCTGACCGCCTGGTTCTGTATAGCAACCTCATCTTGAGGGAAGACCCATTCTGGCTAGGTTGTACGTTTTGAAGTCCCATTGTATGGTATTCTGAAACAGACTATAAAGCCATTAATGAGCTACCTGAGTGTCAGATATGGCATATCTTTGAAGATTTAGCTGCAAATCATGGTTTTAGACCTCTTAATAAAAAACCTTCTCCAACCTATTCTCTAACTGCTTTACATGTAAACTATGGTTTTCATGATGACATGAAAAAGGGTAAGCAGGGGGGTATGTTGAGCATTGGAAAAGGTATGAATTCATCATGTATTTTCTCATCTTTTTCCTTTAAACATAATTCTTTTTATCTTAGAAAGATGATTTATTGGAGGATTATGATAGAATTACAAAGACTCATGTCTATTGTGAAAATTGACTAAAAATTTGCTTTTTTTCTAAAACCAGGGAACAAATGAAGAAAACCATCATTCGAGTAGCAGAGCTAAAACAAAAGTAACCGATGTTCCTCCAGAAAAAGACCGTATCCAGACAATAAGAAGGAAATATGAGCGTATAGCTAAAGGAAAATAGGGAACAACATGTTTACAGCCTAAGAAGTTCAAGCGCTAGCTAAAAAGTGAAAAGAAGCAAATCCCTTAGGATATTTCGATCTTGAGGGATCACTGTTCAATATTATCATGTTTATTGCTTTATCTGTCAAACTGTTATAAAAGGCAGTGCCTTTAGAATTTAGGGGAAGGAAGGATTTTATGAAAAAACATTGGTGTTGTAACTTTGTAATTTCTTAACTCTCGTGATCAGAGAGAAACTATTGTAAATGCTATTAATGTTTTTATTAATACAAGATTCTTGTTGTCGTTCTATTTCTTAACTCTGGAGTAAAGCTCAGCGGCATTTCACTAGTGGTTAAGGGCCCTACCTTGGTGGATCGATTTGCTGTTTGTATCATTACCTTTCAGTTATTGTTGTGTGATAGTTCATATTCGCTTTTATTACAGTTTGAAAGTTAATTGGTCTAATGTGTAATTGATTATTGATATTGCTGCGTTACTTTGATGAATCACATTGCTGTTCCGTTTTAACAAGAATATTAATCCCTGTATCATTTACCTTGTTATGCTTTACAGAGCTTGCTTTTCAACATTTTATTCCATTTTCTGTTCTGTTTGATTGTTGTTCATTTCAGCTTGCTGCTTTACAGAGTTTGCTGTCAACAGGGTTTGTTGTTCAATATAATTCACTATGTGATTCCATCAGATAGGAATTTCTGTTTAAATTCATTAAATAGAATTTGTTGTTCAATTCTTCTAGTTACAGTGTTGTTCATTTACATTTCTGTTCAATTCCAGTTTGTTGTTCAATTCCGATTCATGAATTTACAGATTGCAAAGAGTTTGCTTTTAGAGTGCTTTCATAGTTTACCTTCATTATCAGTATTTAGTTCAAACTCTATTTTCATTTAATTACTTTAAAGCAGGATTATCAACTGTAAAGAAAACTGGTTATTGCTCCCACGTTCTCAGATTGGTTATCTTTTTCTTAGTTGATTTCATCAGTTTCTAAAGGAAATAGTTATCATTACTGTATCCTTGACTGATACTTGCTGAGTGAATGATTGAATTTTAAAGCATTTAAGTTCATGTTATTATAGTTAGATTTCTTTCCCAAGCATCTGTTTACTCTTGTAGTTAGAACACTATACTACATATTGCAAAGCATTACTCTTAGATTGAATTACAGCCTCAGACTGAGTACACTCTTGAAGAAAAAAGTCATTCCCGGATTGATAATTAATGTAGGATAAATAGGCATTAAAAAATACACCTTTTATACCTCAACAAGTACCTAAAGTATATGACCATCAGCCGGTGGATGACCAATTCCTAGATGGGCATCAATTTTTCGTGACAATAAAAATACCCTGGTACGATGATATGGAAAATTACCAACACATCTGTCACCACAAGAAAGGAATTTGATCATACAACGCAGTGCAGGATTTTCCTAGATCAGTGGTTATATTTTCCAGGCTAGTTCCAATTTTCAAATTTGAAGGTGCATCGGAGAGGATGAAGTTTATGAGATCCTAAGGGCATGATGGACCCTGCAGAGGACACTTTCTAGACCGCTGAACTGGACATAAAGCTCTTCAAATGGGATATTATTGGCCCACAATATTTAAAGACACGAAAAATTATGTTCAAGCCTATGATAGTTGTCAACGAATGGGTCATCCTGGCTAGGATGATGAAATCCCCTTACAACTACAAGTGGTGGCCATTCGAAATATGGGCACTGGACTTTGTTTTTTCCTTCAACCCACCATCAAATTAGAAAGTGTACATATTGGTTTTCACGGATTATGTAACCAAATGGGTCAAAGCGGTAGCCTTCCCAAGAGCTAGGAAAGAGGCAGTGATTAATTTCCTATTTGAAATTTTTGTATGATACATATTACCAAGGGAAGTAATAATAGACGGAGGGCCACAATTCACAGATCATAAGATTTTTACCACTCTTTGGAACTATCGGATCAAACATGGAGTTACGTCCCTATATCAATCCCAGGAAAACGGACAATTGGAAAGTACTAACAAAGTCCTGAAAGAAATTCAGACTAAAATTGTATCTACAAATTGTCAAAATTGGGTAACCAAACTCCCTGAAGAAATATGGGCTTATCATAAAACATGGCGGAACACTACTGGCCACTCACCGTATCACCATGTCTTTGGCAAGAACCCATTTTTCCAATAGAATTTGAAATAAAGACTCTCAATACTACGAGGGAAATCAGATTATATTTTATAGAATCCCAAAAACAATTCCTACAACATCTTAATTAGTTGGATGAAGCAAGTATGTTTGCTATGGAACACAATACCATTATACAACAATAAGAGCTAAATGGCACAACCGATTAAAAATAAACGATTCTAAAAAGGAAATTGGGCATTTCTATATGATTCCAGGTTCCAATATTTTCCAGGGAAATTACAAACAAGGTGGCTCGGGCTGTATGAAATCAAATAAGTCCACAATAACGGTACCGTAACATTGAACACCATCGATAGATCTTGTATGTATTTCCTAGTAAATAGACATCAGCTATGCCTTTACCACCTACCGCTCACAAAGGAGTCTTTTTACCACGAGGTAATTAATGATCCTATTTTTTAGATTTTAGGTGACTGGGGTAGCAACCCAACAAATTCGTCTTCATAAATATGATTTTCTTTATTAACTTCATATATAATGTACAAATGTTTCTTTAAGAGCTAATAAAGTTTCCTGTTTTTCTTTCTTTCTCTTGCTTCATTTTTTTTCTTTTCACTTGATAATAAAAAGAAAAGGGTAAAGGGCCATTATGACAATTGTTGTTCCCTCTAGCACAATTGTTGTTCCCTTCGGCACAAATTTTGTTCCATTTGGTATAATTATTGTTCCCTTTCTCTTTCAAAGTTGGTGTTCCCTTGGGCACAATTGTTGTTCCCTTGGGCACAATTTTTGCTCCCTTTGGTACAATTTTTGTTCCCTTCGGTACAATTGTTGTTCCCTTTGTGCCAAGATATTTCTCATGTAATTAATTCCAATCTTTGAAATGGAACTTGAAATGTATTGATATTTATAATATCATGATGTTAAAAACAATGCCTGATCTATCACCCTATGAGGAACATTATTTTATCCTTTGGCACATCCTATTTTAAATATCTTCTTATATTTTGATATTTATGAAAGAACTATAAATTGTTCATGATCTATCACCACCATAATAGTTTTGTCTTTTGTGTACAACTTTAAATGGAGATTTTATTTAAATATAAAAAAGGGTTGACACATACTTTATTATGCATCCTTTTACTTCATTACACCATCCTTCAATTCTTAAGGAGTTGATAAGCCACCCCTGATGAATAAAAAGATCAATTAAAAAAAAAACAACACTTAGAACTATATTTATTCATTAGGATAAGGGGTCTCATCATGAGCCAACCTAATATGATCATAAGATAATAACATAAGTGACATTCCCATTATGGATACCAAGCCAGGGTTATGGCCCTTTTGACACTAGTGTCAAAAGGACAAGAGGTATCATCATGAGCTAGCTTGTTCACTTTGTTATGATTTGGTGAGTAGCATTGTTGCTATCTAGTCACCACACCAGAACAACGATATTTTTAGGAAAATCAGTTTAAAACAATAAATACGATCTATCATCTATAGGATACTGGCTCATCTACAGGTTAAAAAACAACCACGTTGAGGCTATGGATGCCTACTAGCAACAATGGCTCTATCTGTGGCATTGGGATATATCTTGAATTGAATTATCATAATTATGTTTTTAAGCCTCTTTCTTTTATAAATAAATAACCATTATCAATATATACACCTATTTTTTAAAAAGAACTAGAGGTGGTATATAAAAATATAATATGAACATAACTATAAAACTTTCAAACCTCCAAAATATGCAAGTTAACTATAAAGGAATGCCTCCAGATATAATATTTTTATGTTATTCAATGGTTCTTTATCTTAAAAAGGAAATATTTTTTTCACACATTGTATAGCATTTTTATTATTGTACGTCAGCAATCCACATCTATGTGACAATTAATTATCCCCTCTACCTAGATGCACCTGATTTGACCATTCCCTTTCACATTAATGACTACTTCTGTGTGACCATTTAATTCCCATAATGCTACTGGTCATGGTCAAGCTTTTTATTAGGGAGACGTAAGGCAAAAAACGTGCATGATGTGACTAAGAACAATTAACGAAAATAGTAATTTCTGTCACACAAAAGCACATTAAACAATGTTATTCTGTCACATCTCTCATTCTATTTTCTGGTTTGAAACAACTCTGTGTATAGTTTTTGCAACAAACATTTATGTGTATAGCTTGTTGCAACAATTACTTTGAAACCAACATCAATGGGAGGTAAATCCATCCGTAACAAGCCTTCTACACTGTGGGTAATTGAAAAAGCTCAACAAACCCTGGAAAGGGTGGGTTAGCTTGAATATTTCACTCGATTGCAGGGATTTGATAACACTGTGGCGTTGGAATTTTTTACAGAATTTAAGGGATTAAAGCACAACAATCAAAGAAAAGTAGATACCTGTTAATGAAAAAATCCTGGCGGAGGTTACAGGTCTCTCTATGGGAGAGAAGTGGAAAAATAAGCATACCAACCTCTAGAGTGCAATGTAATTGTTTATTGACCCTGGTGATGAATTGGTCCACAAAGGAAAATGCTTCCACCCCTCCTCATTCAGAGAACCTTAGCAGGAGCTTGCAGATATAATCAAGAGGTACATTACATGTGACGACCATCGTGATGTGGTAAGACCACGACATATCAAACTATTAGCAACTTTAAGACAGAAGACAGTGTTAAATATGTCATTCTTTTTCAATTTCATTTTACATGAGGTTGTTGGTAGAATGAATAAATCTAAGAACCCAAGCACCATATTCAATCACCATTGTTTAATTAAAATGATAGTCAATAGGGAATTGGAATTATCACAAATAATTTGGGACAATTTTTTAGGACTAAATGATGTGTTACCTGTACAAGAAAGGCCAGAGGAAGAAAATACCCATCCTGACATAGAAAAAAGTCAGCCAGACATGGGAAGTATTCCCCCTAAAAATGGTCAATCAAGAGAAGAAAATGTTAATCAAACCCCATCTTTGCAAAATTTGTCTAGAGATGAGAAGAGGTTAGACTTTGTTCTAGTTTCCTGGACGGCTAAGCGTAGAAAGTCCAAAATACTGGCGAAGCCAAAACAACCATAGACTCTGCTGAGCATGCGCTAGAGAATTAAACTCCAATGGAAAAACAAGGTAACTAACTGCAAATTAGAGAATATGAAATAGCCTAGGTTTTGGAAAACATGGGAACCCTATTTTCTCCTGAAGAGAATGGAGATTGCTTTAGGAATTCGTCTGAACCGATTACTAATTTTTCAGCCTCTACCCCTAATTCTCATAATACGGAAATATTGTTGTCCTCATGAAGCATGCATGGCCAAGACCATCCAGAAGAATCAACCACACTGAAGAATGAACCAAAATTTTCTAGAGAGGGGACCATCCCATTAACCCCAAATGACCAGAATTTTGAAGGTAACTCCATTGCTACTATTATGATTGATGAAGAAATTGAAGTTCCTCCTAATGTTATTATGATGTCATATTCACTTACACCATCAATTTTAGAACCCACTGAAGTTTGGAAAGGAAAAAATAAACGGAGAATCAAGTTATTGAAACAAGAAAACCTGAAATTTTAGAAGAAGGTGGAACAAGTAAGAAAAATACTTAGAGATTACGGTAGAAAGAAAATACAAACTATGACAATTGGAGTCTAGAGTGAGAATTTATTGAATCATGCAGAAACTTAAACTCATGAAACCCCAATTATTCATGCAGAAGTACAGACTGAAGAAGCCCCAATTACCCATGCAGAAAATCAAACTGAGGATATTCCCACCAATTCTATAGGAATTAAGACAGATATCAATATCTCTATGGTTACAATTGAGGCAGCAAACCAAATAGATCTACTGATAAAAATTAACCTGGCTCCAAAAACCGAGGTGGTGCTTCCTTACTCTCATTTAATCAAGGATGCCACTACTCAAATGTTAAACCAGGAATTGGACAGACACAAACAACTTTTAGAACAATGTCGAGGAGAAGTGATACCTCGGGTGGAACGCCAAGAATTTCTACGAAAATTCAAAGCCTTGATCATTACTAAGGACGAAACTCATGCCAATCTTATAAGGGAGGAAAATAAAATGGATAAATTACAATGGAAGCTTCAGAAAGCACTGGAACAAATCGAGTAGATATGTTCTGTATACTCTGATGCATTGTCTTATAGGTCTCCAGCCAAAAATTATGCCTTGTTTTTGCTTGAACTATACTTATTACTAAAATTAAAAGCCATATGAGTTGGTCAACATGTTGAATTTAGTTATGTTTCTGATTTTATTAAGTTTTTTCAAGAACAAGAAGATAATGTTAGGTATCTCTTATGTGAATTCTACATGCACAAATTCTTCTTGGAAGAAAAGAGGGATGGAAACCCCAACCCTTTCATTGGGGATGTATAGTTCCAAGCATTCATATCCTTTGCGAGAACTCAAATCAAGTGGCACAAAGCCTATAAAATATTACAAAGGAGAGAAAATGGTTTATACCTTTGGGTCAGAGGATAGCCTAGTAGCCCAATGCAAACTTTCATAAAACATAAAAGGTTCACGCAACGACCCGGAGTCATTTCTGCCTTGGCTCCCACACATAAGGATGTTCTTATCGTAGGATTACTTTGAAGAAATCAAAGAGGAAGCCCTAGAGGCAACACAGAAGCGATGGAGGGTATCTCCTAAGGAGGTTAGAATCGAGATCCTTTTGAGTACAAAAATTCCAAGAAACAACTAACCGAATATAGCAGTATAATCAGATGAATCTGTCTAAATGATCCGCTTGGATTGGATGTCGATAAAAATGTCTTGTTATCTGGTATCCCCTAGATGGTTATATTTCCGAATATGAACTCCCAAAAAGTGTAGAAAGTGAGGCCTTCAAGGTTCTTTGGAGAAAAAATGGATTTCGGAATTATGACGAATAGTCTTAGCCAACCTACTCTTAACTTTGCTACATGTGAATTATATTTTTGCATGAGGACATGAAAATAGGTAAGTTGTGGGGTGATGTTGGGTCATGGAAAAGGTATAATTCCCCTCCTTATTTCCTTGATATTTTTTATGTTTTTAGGCAAGCTTATCCTTAACTCGTAATAATTCAAGAGAAAAGGATGGTAAAAGTAAGTTGAAAATAGTATAGTTAATGCGAGATTTTCTTATTTCAAAAAGGTTGTAATTTGGGTGAATTTTTATGCAGATAATCCTAAATGAACGATTAATTTTCCTTGAGATATTTGAGAAAGATATTGATTGAGCCAATACCTTACTTATAGCAGGTTACATCTTGATGTCTAAGAGTGGTTGGAAATTGAAGGCAATAAGAAACTGATTGTTACTATACGAAGATTTATTGTTGAAGGGGCAATCCCAAGAATATTTTGATTCTCAGGATAACTCTATATTCAATTTTCAAATGTAATATATAAGACAACAAAGTTAAAGACAAATGTTATTGATTCATTTTTCATGTTCTGATTTATTCTTTCACTTTTACTATATATTATATACAACGATCCAATTTGAACCATTTGAGGTTGTTTTCTAAAACATTTTGAGTTAGTGGAGTTGCACATGATTTTACTTTAATATTTTGGATTGAGTTTATCTAGGAAGTACTTCCTAGTCACCGGACGTTTAACTTTCTATTATGTATCATTGATAGTCATATTACTTTTCCATAATTTTCATTAGTTGTATTACGTTTTACTTGTCTTTTATTTTATAGTAAGTAATTGATTGAATCTAGTATCCTGAATTTTGTTAAGCATTTCTGAAGTTATCAATTGGAATGTGTTACAGAGATGTAAAGTGTGAATGCGTGAATTTGAGAATTTACTTTTGAGAAGTAGATATTTTCGAGCGTTTGTGCGATTAATAGTTTCTCCTTATGCATAGGATTTGCTGATAAATAGATTGAAATTGTTTGTGAGTTAAAATAGCTAATTTCATTATAATTAGAATTGTATGTTGTTATTATTTATTTATGCAACAATTGAATTAGAATAATGATTCAAGTAATAGTTATCACGCACTTCTCCATATTCTAAGACTATTATTGCATATAATTTGTCAGTAGCCTTGAAATAAAAGACAAATTCCAAGTTGATAAAATTAATGAGATAGGTATAATATTGATTTTTAGGAGTCATCTTAATGCCCAACAGTGGTAAGGAACACCTTAAGCCTATATTTATCACAAAATCAGTGTGGTAGGCCTTAGATATATATATTTAACAAGAGGAGCAGATTTTTGGGGATGTTGGTCAAAGTGTTCCTCATATCTATGCAACACTGGACAATATGTAGGTAGACCATCATGCATTTATCATTAATATGGATGGTAAGCTTTTTAATCAAGTTGTTTCAATTTTTATCGACCCTGGATCTAATTATAGTTATGTTAGTCCTGACTTGGTGAATAAGTGCGGCTTGAATAAAGAAGTGCATGCATAATCTTGGTTAGTGTAGTTGGATGCGGGTACAAAGAAAAGATTTCATCATTGGGCTAGAGCTTGTGAATTTGAGTTAAATGGTATGCCTACAGTAGCGCACTTGAAGATATTTTCATTGGGATCATATAGTATTCTATTGGGTATGTTGAACCCTTAGTTAAACTGAGGGGGGGGGGTGAATCAGTTTAACACATTCATGGTCTTTTAAACTTTCCTTTAACTTATTTACACTTCCATTTCATGATCAACTTATTACATAAAGTAACAAAAATCTTAATATGTGAGAAGAAAGTATTAAGCAGATTAGATAAACCATATCAACACATAAACATCATGCACATAGACAACAGATATGAGTGGAAACCCAAAAGGCAAGCTCCAAATCCCTCTCACCACTGATTTTATGTAGGCTACAACCTACAGGAGGCTCCTACCTCAATTCTACAAGCTACAACTTGCAAGGAAGCTCTAACTCCCATCTATTTTCTGCAGGCTACCACCTATAGGAGGCTCCTACCTCAGCTAGCTACAACTGACATCTATCAAGCTACAACTTTATATGGAAGCACCAACTTCCTCACTCTTTCATAAAAAACACATGTTGATTTACCTGGATATCAACTCTGTTTTGTTCTTTCTTCACTGCTGTCCACCGGCCTTCATTTACATTCACATTTACAGTTACATAAATCAACTTCACTTAGCCCTTTTTGGGCCCTTGGCTTGCTATGTGTTTGACTTTTCTGCTACTGTCACTGTCTTTTTCAGTTTCTACTGTTATATTGTGATTGTTCTGCATAATCACCTTTTGTCCGATTCAACTCATCTGCTCCTTTGCTCTGTGTTGGGTCAGTTACCCGAGTCTCCTTCTGTTTCCTTAATATTTTGTTTATACACCTAATTCTTTCACCTGTACTTAGTCTTTTCTTCGTAAAACAATCATATCCACATGCACATCCACCTTTTAGATCTAACGGTCATCGCACTCTGCTTCATTTAACTTTCTCAATCTGAAGGTTGACATTCCATCGCACTGTCGCAATCACAATCGCAACCTTCAGTGGTCCGATGTGCCTTTGGTCATCTGATTTCTGCCAATGCGATGTGTGGAGGGTCCCACTAGGAAGTACCTTGACATTTCAATGTTATATGTTCTGTTTATCCTTTACCCTTCGATGAAAATTAACGAAGAAACACCTTATACTTTTGGATTTGAAATCCTGTAGACCTTTGCTTTGAATCTGCATCACATCCGCCCTCTTCATCGCACTTTGTACTTTGGCGTTTCTGAATATCCGCCGATGCGATGGATCTATGTAGCCCCCACTCCAACTTAACTTCATGATCCAATGGTTGCAATTGACCGTGATCTAATGGTTGCGATTGGATCGCACCATCGCAATTGCAACATTCAATGACTCGTTCCATTTCTCTTCCATTCCGCCGATGCGATGTGAGATCGCCAATGCGATAGCTCCGATGTGATGTCCCCTGATGCGATGAACCTCCGATGGCCCTACTCAACTCATGATCTAACGGTTGTGGTTGATTGGGATCGGACGGTTGCGATTAAATCACACCATCTCAATCGCAAGGTTTAGTGGTTTGTTCCCTTACTTTTCTGCTACGCCGATGCGATTAGAGATCGCTAATGTGATGAGATCTCCACCTTCGATCTTCTATCTTCGATAAGATCTCAACCATCGATCTTCAACACTTCTGCTTTAAGTCTTAACATTAAGACTCCACCTTTCACGTGATGCGACCACCGTTAGATCTTCACTGATCTTGATCTGACGGATATCGCATTAAAAATATACTTGCTGTTTAACATTTCCAAATGTCCATGCACTTTTCCAATGCGATCACCATTGGATCTTTGCCACATCAAATCGGACGGCTATCGCGTTACTTCGACCCCTGACCTTTAATTCTAAAAAATTACATGAAATAGGCAGTTTCAGTATTGTGACATGTCGTAATATGATACGATTGTGTTCCAAATGGAATAAACCACTCATGGCCCAAAAGATGTGCGAAATCAGTGGTATGGTTTCTCAAAAACCACTTTACTTGTGGGCCCCACTCTAATTATCTTTGTTTGTTTGACTGAACCTTAGGAATAGCGTTAACTCCTTTGGAAATGTTTTGGAAATACATCGCTTTAATGAAACTCTTTTGTACCCATGTGACAACCTTCGAAACATTGTAATAAAGCATTCAAACCAAAGTTAATTAACTCATATCATCGCATCGCATTGCATCCTAAATACAAACACTTGCCTTGTGTTTTGTGATTTCGGTCTCTGCTGATTGTGATTTGTTTCCTCTGCTTCTTGTCTAATGCTCTCTCTGTTTCCCTCGCTGTATCATTTTCCTTATTGCTGGTTCTTCTTTGTTCTTTTGCCTTAGTGATAGTTATTGCTGGTTCTTCTTTGTTCTTTTGCCTTAGTGATAGTTCAGGTGCTACTACTTTCTTCTCCTTTGCCATCAATGACAATATTTCCAACAGGGTATGGACTGACTATACCTTCACAGGGCTAAGGCGGATTTTTTTGACAAAGCCATTAAGTGTTTGGATGAAAATGGGGAACCAATAATCTTACAATGTAATAAGAAAGAAACACCAGCTATGATGGTGACAACTATGCAAGCAAAGTGTAGTATAAGGAAAGGGTGTGTGTTATTTCTAGTGCAAATTTCTAGTGAAAAAGGTAAGTAAGTTGAGGACGCAGATGTTTTGAGTAGGTACCCAGTTCTACAACAGAGTCATGATGTATTTCCTATATATATTTCATAGTTTCCACCTCACAACGAAGTAGATTTTTCTATTGAGTTGCTACTAGGGATAGCTCCAACATCAAAATCCCCTTACAGGATGAGTACACCTGAGTTGGTAGAGTTAAATTTGTAGCTGAAAGAGATGCTTGACAAAGGATACATTAGGCCAAGCGTGTCACCATGGGGCGCATTGGTATTATTTATAAAGAAGAAGGATGGTACTCTCAGATTGTGATTGACTACAAGTAGTTGAAAAATGTTGCCATCATGAATAGGTATCTGTTGTCAAGGATTGACTTGTTTTATGAGTTGAAGGGAGAAGAAGTGTTCTCTAAGATCGACTTGAGATCAGGATACCGTCAGGTACACATCAAAGAAGAGGACTTCTACAAGACTGCATTCAGGAGAAGGTATGGTAATTACGAGTTTGTTGTAGTTCCATTCAGTTTGAATAATTCTCCTACTACATTTATGTGTTTTATGAACAATTTTTTGTGACCGTATTTGGACAAGTTTGTTATTGTGTTCATTGATGACATATTGGTATATTATAAAAATAGGAAAGAGCATGCCAATCATTTGGCAGTAGTGTTGAGATTTCTAAGAGAGCATCAGTTGTATGCTAATCTCAACAAGTGCAGTCTCTTTCAGACTGAGGTACATTACATAGGACATGTTGTCTCCAAGGAGGGAATCACAATAGAACCTGAAAAGATAAGATCTATAATGGAGTGGCAAGCTCCTAGAAATGTTGATGAGGTGAGATCCTTCATGGGATTGGAAGGTTATTACAAGAGGTTCACCAGGACATTTTCACATATTTCTGATCTTATTACATCATTGCAGAGGAAAGGTAAGATTTTTGAATGGAAAAAAGAGTGTGAGGTCAGGTTTGAGCAGCTTAAGAAATTGTCGACACATGCTCTAGTGTTAAAGATCGCATATCTAAACAAGGATTTTATAGTATGTACAAATGTATGTAAGGGATGAATTGGTGGAGTCCTTATGCAGGATGGCTAGTGTTGGGTTGGGTACCCCTCGATTGAAGTTTTTGAGAAAGACTCTGCAGGTCTAGGAGAGGAGTGCACATTGCAAAGCTATGTTAAAGTCTTAGGGGATTTGAGGTGGGTCAAAGCTCCTTATTTCCTAAAGGAGTGGGAATTTTTTGTGTCAGTTGAGCTCTGCCGATGGTTTCAAACCATGGTATTGTAAATGAAAAGACTATATAAGTGTTCTAGGATAATTCAATAGAGAGATGTTGTAAATTAATTCATAGAATTCATTTGGATGTAAAGATATTTTGAGTCCGTATTCTATGGTTTAGGTTAGAGATAAGAGGCCCTACAGATGAGTGCATAGAGACCTTAGCATGTCTACAGCTGAGTGCGCAGACCCATACATTTGAGTGCGTAGACCTTGGCAGTTGAGTGCACATGGAAAAAAGGGTTGTATTGAGAAGATATAAGTGTTAATGAAAGACTTTTGAAGACATATCTATGTTATTTTCTTAGTTTTTGATTTATTGGTACTTTGATATTATTTGTGTTGAGTTGGGGTTTTACTTATAATTTCATTGTGAGGTCTTGTTTATGGTTATTTATGTTGTTTTATTCTTGTTAGGGTAAAATCACGTAGTATGAAATATAGTTCAATAAAAGTGTTGAACAATGGTTGTATAATTAGCCTAGTTGTCCTGTGAAGCTCCACTAAGTAGTGAAAGGAAGATAATTCATAAAGCCACATGCCATTGTCCCTTTGGATGTAGAAACCTAGTTCTAACATCCCCCTATATTGCCTTGGGTAAGACTTCACCTTTTGCAGCAAATAAAGCCAAAAAATGGTTCCATTTCCTAGATCAAGATTTGCCTGAGGGTTATGTGGATGTGGCATTTGTCTAAGAAATAAATTCAAGACTGGGAAGATATAAAAGAACATAAATTTGTAGTGCAATAAAACAAAAATCTTCGCTTACATACTAAAAAGTGGTTTTAGACATATATCTTCAAATATCATCATGAGATTTTTTTCTCATCATTTTCTAGTGAGTTTTACGAGGGGATATAAATATTATATGACAGAAAAACATGTTTTAAGAATGATAGCCCTACTGCGTGGATTCCAGTGCTGATCGAGACACTAAGGGAAATTGATAACAAGATAAAATGGGTTGTTGATTATTGGATCGATAGTATTAATGGAGGATTTATTACTGAGTTCACGATGGATACATATGTATCCCTTAGTGAACCTAAGTGAAAATTTTTCAAAGACTCGCGAGGTAAATACTTGAACTCATTAAATATTTGGATTAAGATACTATTTTTTGAAAAAGGTGTACTACAGATGAACTCAGATTGATTTTCGGAGGAAAGAAAACTGAAACTATGTGACGTTGTAAGAGATTTAGGATATATCATAATAATTACATTGGGTCTGAGTAAAATCCACTATTTGGGTCTGAATGTGAATATGGAGAAAGCCACCATGCTACCCCTAGAACTGCATCTGTAAAATTTGAAGATCATCAGGGCACTTCTGGAATTCCCCAACCTTCCACCCCCAACAAAACCCATCCCTATACTATTCCTCCACCTCCACCTTCACCTCCAGCTCCACCTCTGCCACTTTCCATGGATCACTCACCCAATATGCCTATTTTCAAAGGATTGGATGATCCAGAGTAGTTCTGGTTTGTTGCAGAAGAAATATGGAGATAACATAACATTACTGATGAGAATATGAATAAAGCGTAGTTGGTCACAACAATGTAAGATAGAGCATTGTATTGGTATATGAAGTACTCTTCAATGGACCAAAATTCTATGTTGGCCCAGAAAAAGGCTGCACATAATGAAGAATTCAAGAATTCAAAGTTGCAGTCCCAGTGTATTACGGAGATCAAAGAGATCAAGCAATTGGTCAGTGAAACTGTGTGGGAAGTAGGTCGGATGTTTAAGACACTGGTAATTCTAATAAGCTTTGAGATCCATGATGAGCAGCATATGGAATGGTTTATCATTGTGCTCTTACCCCATTTAAGATTTCCATTATCACAGCAGAAGGTTGCAACCCAAGATGAAGTGCTGGAGAATGTGATGAAAGTAGAAGCTTTGCTGATAACAGATACTGGCATAGGGGTTTAGTGGATCCAAACCCAATTAGAAAGCTTACATATGGAACTCCCTGATTTGAAGAAGGGAAAAGAGGTTTATTCTGACATGTTCCCATAATTTTGGTGCATAAAGTGAAAAGAAGATGGCCACCATAAGGATCAATGTTTTGTTTATAGAGATTACTTGGGCACTAGAATGCCAAGTACATTGAGGCTTGGGTCAAGTACTGGAGCAAATTTCCGGTGTAGCTTATTTGAAGCTACAGGACAACACTCTACAGACTACTGTCATCTTTTGTAGAGGTACATCCTATCGCCAAATCAATTGTTTTGTAATTTTTGTAGTTCAGTGGGACATGATGAAAAGAACTGTTGAAGCTATGATTTAATGATCGAGATTCCTAGAGCATACTGGGTGCAAGTCGAAGGTCGCAAAGATCGAGGTTCGCCAATAGTGCATGGACGCTTCCAAGGCTGAGGGGGTGGCTAAGGAGGAGGTGCTGGACGGGTCGTAGACAGATCATATTTTATAATTGCAGTCATCTTGGACATTTCTCCAGGGATTGTCAGAATTTCACTGTCGTATCTTGTAGGTATTTTCACACATTTCATCATGAAATAGAGGAATTTCCTACATTATTCGCTAAAATTCAGGAAAAAGTGAAATCAACAGCCTGCCTAGAACATACAAATTATGAGAGAAGAATTTCTCAAAGAGGATCTAACTATAAACATAGTGACACAAAGTGTTATAAATATGGGAAAATAAAGTGGAAGGAAAGAATCATGTGGAGGATACATGGGTCTGGAAAGCTAGAGACAATAATAATGGGTGCGATGTAAAACACCAAAAATAAATATTCATGGAAGTGAAGAATAATTTTATAAGCCCTAAAGTTTTGACATCAACAATGCAAAGACAACCGATTCTGTTGAAGAATAAACCCAAGGATATTACTGAATCCAAGGAATTTGATCCATCTATTATGATTTGTTTCTTATAGACATGTATGATGTTTCTCAGGGATCATAAAGCTATGGAGGGATTGCAGGAGATGATTGAAAAATGTGCTGGTAAATAAGAACAACAACTAGAACATCACACAGTGCATAAGGTTTACAAACATAAGAAAAGAACCGGAAGAGAAATGAGATTACATGTGTAGGTCAATGATTATGAAATGGACCAAGTCATCCTTAACATGGGATCAGATGCTAATGTTTTTCCAAAACAAACATGGGAACATTTGGGGAGACCTAAGCTGCAATGGTCACCAATTCAGCTAAGAATGGGAAATTAAAAGAAGATCATTCCTATGGGTTGATTGCATGGCATTAGCATAGATATTAATGGTGTAAGTGTATTGTCTAATTTAGATGTTATTGATATTTTTAATGATAGAAATATGTATGTTACTTTGATTTGGTTTACTTGGTCTTGTGACATGGATGCTATAATCAATCTTAAAAATAGACAGATGGTGTTTGAAAATAATTGTACAAGGGTTGTTGTGCCTTTGGACCCCTCTGAAGGAGTGTGATAAACAAAACCGATCGAGCATGAATATGGTGATGATGATATTGATAAGATCTATAAGATGATTGGATAGGATAAGGATTGGATTAATCGTATCGTTGATGTCAGAATAAGTTGGGAGTATGATATTTCATATATTTCATACTTCGATGAAAAATTGGAGTATTGGAAAAACTGCTTGCATGAAGTATCTACTAATCAGTGTAACCGAGTTACTAAAGCACTTCACTACATCGCATCGGAGGTACGTGACTTTCCATTTTATGATGGAACTGAGAATATTGTTTTATTTTTGGAAGAATTTGAGCAAAATATACTTGAAGAACAATTATACGAAGCTTTGAACTTCGTATTAAGGTCCACTCCAGCATGATGGTGGGGTGTGAAAAAATAAAAATTAGGAGGATGGAAGGAATTTTTTAGACTCATAAGGCTCAAGTTTGGTCATGTAAAAACTAGGATCATGGAAAAGTAAAATGGTAGGGATGATCCTCGCGAGCATTTGTCTCGCTGGACCGCAGTCTGTGGCAAATAACATTAACGTGAATGGGTGCATATATTCTTCCATACCTTTGATACGATACCTCAACAGTGGTATCTTCAAACAGAGATGCCCCATGGAACCACATATTGGTATGAGATGACAAAATATTTCTTATTAACTTTTAAATTCATTGATCGATGGGATTGTATTAATGATTCTCTTTAGGAATCCCGCACGAGAATATTCTGCATTACCACTGAGCCAAGGGATTCATAACAACCTGATTTGGATTTGCAGATGGAATAAATATGAGAATGTTATAATATAACTATGGAAGAAGGCAAAGAGGATTCACGTAATGTCAATATTCCTGAATCATAAGGGAAACCCAAGGTTGGAGGTCCTGAAGTAGAGGTTTCGTACATAGCACAACCTGTCAGAACTCAGTAAGTCAACATAGGCTTAGAAACGGAACCCAAGTTCGTGAATATTGGGGACTATTGGGATGATGATAAGGTAAGAAAGGTCACTGAATTGCTGCATGATTACCAGGATCTATTTCCGATGAATTTCTCTGAGAAAAAAGGCATTGTAGGAGATTTGGGAGTTTTTATCCAAGATAACACTTAGGTTTGTCTTTGAGTCAATTAGATTAACTTAGTTAGGGTTTTAGGTTTTTCTTCAAATAATCACATGTACAAAGGTCATCTTAGTCATAAAGCTGGTTTGTAAGGTCATTATGAATTTTATTGGGTGTCATCATTAAGATGAAAAAAATAAAATAAAAATCCATGTGTCTTAGGCTTATTTGGTCATCATTAGAAATTTTATAGTTAAACAAACTTTCGCATCAAGTGAAGTTAGAAAAAAAGAGTATTTGCTAAGAAATTTCCTAAAACTTTCGTATCAAATCTAGAGCAATTAGTAACGGTCCAATTTAAAAAATACAACAGTTAGATTCATGGTGGGTCATAAATACATGCTTTTTTCCTTTATCCATTATCCACAAAAATTTGTAAGTGTATAGCTTCATTTATTATCTCGTTCTCATTTCACTTTAGCTCGGTCTTGTTATCATTTGAACTGTTTTTTTTTTCTTGTGAGTTGGTATTATTGTCTTTATGGAAGGTCTGTTGGTGTCAATAGTGTTATAGGTCACTTTTGGCATCATCTCCCATGACCTGGTCAAACTGAACATCATCTCGAGGACCAATGAAATAGGGTCTATCATACCCTTACATTTCAGTTGCTACATGCCCTAAGAGACGAACACATCATTCATGGCTTCTATTGTGATATTTCCAAGGTTTGAAATATATGTTATATCACTTATAAGCTCACCAACGCTTCCTCTGAAGGGACTAACTGCATTTCATATGAAACTACCTACATTCAAGGGTGCATTGAAATGCACTTCTTGACCTTGAAGGGTGTGTTAGTCAAATGGGAGAGAAATTCTCATTGTTCTGGAATCTCCACATGGCCAGTGCCTTCTAGAAAAGTCCATATATGTCAAAATTTGAATCCAAGTGTCCATCTAACACCTCTAAACTTGGAAACATGTCTTGCCTATTATTAGAAAGTCATTCATTGAGAAACTACCATTATTTTCCCTATAAATTAAGCACAGATCCTAGTGCTAGGGAAGGAATAATTTTGGTAAAGAAATGCTATTAGATTCTCAATTGAGAGAGTGAAAGAAGTGATATGCTGCTGGTGAGATGTTGATTTTGATGAGGCTCGGATGAAGCTGGAGCTGGTGACATCAAATCGATCATTGGTTGTAACCTCCCCCTTCTACTCTTTAATAAAAATTGTTATTCATTTTCCCATATATGTGTTTGTTTATGTTTCTATTTCTCACGCAATGGAATATTGAATGATATATATGTTTGATGTTTAATTTATATGAGTGATTAATATAACCAGGCATCTATATATTGAAAATATTTTGTTGTTCTATGTTTAGACTTGCAGGAATCAATCTAGAGATCTCAGTTGGATTGGAGGCTACAGAAAAATCAACCAAAGGAGAATAGGAAGCGCTTGGATCACAATTAAGTTCTTATATATTTTTTTATGTCTATTTATTCTTATATAAAGTGATAAAAACATCTTTAATCTATTTTTCTAGTGCCTAGAAACACGCTTAGGGAATTTGATTTATCCGTAGATCATAATTCTACATAAAAAATTGGCAACTCCACTGGGGAGTTGCCTATCATTCCAGGTGTTTTTTCCTACACTTATCCACCCAGTAGCATCTACTTTCAGTGATTATACTTTTGAATCAAATAATTTCATTAGAAGTGTGGTATGTAGCTTGAATTTTCAATCTCTGTTGCGATCAACACATTGTTGGTCAAGAAACAGTGCATGAAGTGCACTGTCTCCCACTCAGGGGTGCATTGCAATGCACTGTCTCCCCTTAGAGACTGTGTTTTACCCTTAGTAAACCAAATTCCATTTGAATTTGTCATTGCAATCATTCTCAACCATTTGTTTTTTGTGTTTTCAATTGTCTGATACCTCCTAGAGACCAGTGAATTTTCCTTATTCTTCCTCCTTTGAAAATTACGTTTTTTCAATGTATCTTTATGTGTTTTTATTTATCATTGACAAAGAAAATTAAAATTATTTTATTTTTGCATTAGATCCATTTGT
Source organism: Pinus albicaulis (assembly GCA_034641835.2). Taxonomy (NCBI): domain Eukaryota; kingdom Viridiplantae; phylum Streptophyta; class Pinopsida; order Pinales; family Pinaceae; genus Pinus; species Pinus albicaulis. The sequence continues at coordinate 70,926 of JAXQQM020088544.1, read as the reverse complement.
TTTCGTAAAGGAAATTGTTGTTAAATTGTTCGTTTCCTGTAGGAAAATTTGTAGTTTCATTCTTCGTTTTTCCTAAAAGATAAATTATTGTTAAATTCCTCATTTCTCAAAGAATAAAACATTTGTTTTTGTGGATTTGATGCATATAGTATCCATTTTTCATTCACATTAAGGGGATTGAGAAGAAAAACATACATTTTCATATAGTGAATTGTTTGTTTTGCATACGAACGAGTTATGAAAGCTGCATATTATTTTGTGCTCTTTGTTGTTTTCTCTCAAAATTGATTTTTCATTCCCTTAGTAGCTAATATTTTCATTGAAAAAGTTAAAATTGAAAAGTTTTCTTATCATTTTAGTTTGAATTTTAGAAATTTCCATAACATCATTGCGGTGAACCTCAAAAGGAAAATTGATAAACATTCTCAACTTAAAATTTACATCGATTTACCTAAAAAATCATTGGAACCATAACGATAACATTTAGAAGGTCTACGCTAGAGACATGCTTCGACGTCGTTAAACATAGAAGTTTTCATTAATTATTTGAGATACATTCTGAGTGTGATACCTTTCTCCACATGTGTAAGTATATCAGAGCTCGTCCACGTACCTTTAGGTATATCAGGTAGTGTTATAGTACGAAAAGTATAAGGGGGTGCTCTCAGTGTGCAGTTTCACATTCGCTAATACAGACTTGGGCCTCCACATACCTTCGGGTATATTTTGGAGGACAAATTTAGGTTTCTATCCATCTATAGTGAACTGAGTCAGCTACCTTTTAACTTGTGATACATTGAACACAACATTCAGGGAGATTTCCTGTGCATACTTCTTGGTTCATCAGGAGGTATTCTACAGTTCAGAATTACTTGGTAAACCTTTTGCCTAGAATTACCCTTTTATTTTGTTTATTTTTTCTGGTCATAAAATAAATCATTCATCATGGAAGAATAAAATCCCTTTCCTCATTGTTCACGTAGAATAGCATTGAAACCACCTTTACCACTACAAGCTAGTTCTGGTCAACGAAGGCGACATCGCTCTACCAAAACTAGTACTATCAGTACCTCTAGTGCGACATCATCCTCACATATACCAAAGTCTAAACAAGTTGTTTCCACAAATCCTGGTTCATCTACTGTTGTCAAGACAAAGTCCTCACAAATACCCATGGTCATGATTCATCCAATGAGTGAGATAATACCTCCCGAACCTGACTTTGTTCAACTAGATGTTGATCCGGATCCTATCGCTCTTTTGCTAGAACATCTAAATCCCGAAGTTGAACGACCGTAAGTTGTTCCTGTATCGGTCACCCCAAAATCTATTGTAGCCATTGAGTCTCCAATATTTCATAGTCAACCTCCTGAAATATACTTTGGGCCTGACGAAGAAATCCTTCCACCTAGTTTAATTTCGATTGAAGATACCACAAGATGAAACACCTTTAACTCCAACTCATTTTGGGGCGAAGGTTTACCTGTACGAGTCTTTTCCTCAATCACCTACCTCTACTTTTTTTGATCCCGTGTCCATTAGAGTTCTCGTAGATCCAATAGGGTATACATTTGGTCGAAAAACCATGCCTAAGCCAACATCTTCGGTTGGACCGTCTATTCCAATTACGACATTACTTGCTCTTGCAACCCCATCGATGTTCAAAACTTCACTAGAGTCACATTTATATGGTGGCCCTTCCATCCCAATTTTTTAAAAATATTTCTTTGGAACCTTCTCTAGTGCATCGTCAAACGCATGGAATTCACCAATGTCATCATCTGGTGTTATAAATAGTAAATCTATAATGAGTACTGAATGGATTGATCCTTTATACACAACATGATGGCGATATCAAGGTGGTCCATCTGGTTATTTTCCCTCCAGTACAATTTCAATTGGACTCCCTGTATTTGGATAAAAAAAATTTCCATCTTATTATAATCCTCATGCTCGGGGGAAACCTATGGTCACCCACTTTGACAATACTCCATTGTTATTTGGTCATCCTAATATTGGAATGAATGTTTGTCAATGGTAGCCTGCTGGTTAAGGTTGTCATTGGTGTCAATATGGAATTGTTGGAGATGGAAAATATTTTTGTATTGTTGCCCTCACCTCATGCAAACCCTAGGAGACCTAAACCCTATCTACTTGACTTGACCCTAAGTACATGAGTGCATTAATGAAATTCTAGATGCTCATAGTGTATGATCTATGATAAATAAGAAGGCTTGCCATGAAACTCCTGCTATATGACATCCTTTTTCTTGATGAAGAAGCCCAAAGCCTAAGTGACTTGACTATTGTTGAAGGTCATGAAGGAGATCTAATCCTAATAAAATTAATGGACTAAGTATATGATGAAGGAGCCCTAAAAATTAAATACGTAAAAATAAAATCCTAATGGCTTCCATGAAAAATAATGATAGTTTCACAAATATAATTTTCTTGATGGGAAAATGACCTCACCCAAGGATGAAATTGACATAATATTGTAGAGGATATTTTTCCCTTTCTAAAAAGCTATTATACGCCTCATAACTCCTCCCATATTGTGAGAAATTGAATTTATAAGTTGGAAAAAATATTATTTTTGCCTAGCCGACTTGAGCCGACTTGTGTAGGCTATCATGTTCCCTCAAGAGACATGTCTCTTCATTGAAGGTAAAACTAGTATATATATGACGTTAGACACATCATTCTAGCCATAAAATATTGGTGAAGAAATATAGTAGTTACAGGATTCTAAGGTGAAGAAAAGAATTATAGTTTGGGCATATTTTTAAAAGGATATATTACTGTTTGTTTTTTGTTTTCTTTGCTGGAAAATCCACTTCAGAAATTATGGAAAAACTTACATTTGTGAGGTTCAAACTTTAAGAAAATTCATCCTTTGAAGCATAAGATCTGTGGAGCTTGGGTTTGTAAAAGGTTCACCTGTTGGGGGCTAATTAAAGCTCGGACTACCAACGAACAGTCACCTGGATAGTTTACATTGTAGTGCAGAAAAAAGCCTTGAAGAAGCCTCGGATTGTGAATACAGTTTTGGAGATTAATTTCATACTGAACCTGTGACAAATTATTGTAAGAAACCAGAACCGTGGCAACATTCTGTAGCTTGGATAGTCACATATTTTAGAGCTTGGATTAGTTGCAGATTTTCGTGACACTTTGGAACAATCTTCTTTAGACTTTGAGTAATCAGCTCTATGGTATTTTTGTGGTTGAAAGACCAGCCTTTAGAATTCCCGAAGAAAGAAACATTGAAGGATCCATTTGTTGAATTTTTTATTCAAACTTGTGATAGAACCTATGTTAAGGTATTATGAGAACCAAAATGGAACTTTTCTCGTAAGGCTTGCATAAGCAACTATTAGAGAAATTTTGAAGCAGCTACTAAAGGATTTTCAAAGCAGACTTGGATTGGCATTTGGGGCAGTTATTTTTTAGTATTGTTATTAAGGGTTAGCTGAAGTAGCTTATTTGGAAGTACTATTGAAGACCTATTGAAGACCCTTGTAAAAGCTGGCTTGAAGACATTCTTGGAAACCATGATTGAAGCCCTCATGGAGTGACCTTGAAGAAGGATGTGTGTACAAATTGAAGACATCTTATGAAGAAGCCTTATTGGAGACCATGATGCATTGTTGATATCATCATGAGGTGACATTGAAGTTTCTGTTTGGGTGACATGAAGAGAAGTGGAGACACCTTCTAAGAGATCAAGGTTGTCATTGATGATGTGATGTGTAGATTACAGGGAAGAGTAAGCTGAAGATTGTTAGGGCTCGTTGAAGAAGACATTGGGACCCATAAGTATAACCAAATATATCTTGACGAAATTAAGCAAGAGGTTGGAGCTTCATAGAGACAAGGTTGGTGCCTTAGAAGATACGGTTGGAGCCCTTAAGGTTGGTGCCTCAGAATTGACAAGGTTGGTGCCTTGGAAGATAGGGTTGGAGCCCTAGAGGATAGGAGTCCTCAAGAGACCAGGTTGAAGCCTGTACCAGATATAGGGTTGGAACCATTGATGTCGGTGCCTCAGAATTGACAAGGTTGGAGCCTTGGAAGTCCAAGTAAGTGCTTGGCAAATACAGGTTGGAGCCTGGGAGATTTAAGATTGGTGTCTTCATCTAGGGCTGGATCCCTACATATATTGTACTTGATTTATTGTAAATACTAAATTAATAAAAGAATTTATTCTTATTGTTCATTTTGTGTTCTAAATATAGGTGATCTAACTGGTAAAATTAACAATTGAAAAGAAATACTGATTCACCCCCCTCTTAGTATTTCAAAAATTGGTATCAGAGCCAGTACCTTCACTCAAAGCCTAACAGCTTGAAGGTTGATCATTAGAACACAAATGGAAAAGCCAAGAGAGAAAGTCTCCAATCCTCCTAAAGACATGTCTTCCTCAACCATAGAAATTGAAGTAAATCAATTTATGAAGGCTCCTTTGTGCAATGGAAACTTTGATATATGGGTGGCAAGAATGAGGAATTTCTTGAAAACTCAAGGAATTGAAGTTTGGAAATCAGTGATTATTGATAGCATGTTGGAAGGAGAATCAAAGGAGTATAATACAAGAGCAATGAAAGCAATATTGAATGGACTACCTGATTATATGAAGGCCAATTTGGAAAAATGTTCGTCAGCAAAAGGCATATGGGACAAAATTCATGATCTTCACTCAAAAGGAGCATTGACCATGACCTATAGTCAAGAATATGATGTAAAGCAAGAAGGAAATCCAAAACCCATCAAGGAAGCTGAAGATAAGAGAGATGAAAACAAGGCTAAAGAAGACCTAGAAGCTGGAGCGAACAAAGAAGACTTTGAAGAAGATATCCTGAATAAACTTATGGCTTCCATGGAAGAGATTAACAGTTTGAAAAAGGAAAATGAGGAACTTAAGAAGAAAGCACAAGATGGTAACCAAGACAAGACAAGGAAGGAAGTTGACTTTTTAAAGCTTCAACTACAAGAAATAGATGAGGAGCTCACCAAAATTAAAGAGGAATTTCATCTAAACAAAATAAAGAATCATGAAGAAGTCATATCTATGAAAAATCAAATGGATAAGGCAACAAAAAGGGAAGAAACCTTGTCAATCCACCTTGAACAAAGACTTAAGAGCTTGAACAATCTTGAAGCAGAGACTAGTTAATACAAGGAAGAGGTCTCCTCTCTTAGATCTCAACTAGAAGAAGCACAAAAACAAGCACAAGCAGCCGAGAAGGTGATGGAAACTTTGGCATTCATAGCAGGACAACTTAACGAAGAAGAAAAGGAGAGAAACACCATGATATGCCAACTAGAAGAAAAGGATAAAGAAATATTGAAACTAAAATAAGATATCAATCTTTGCAAGGCCAAAACATGTGAATATACAAGAATAAAAGAAGAAATGGAGAGCAGTCCGGAAAAGGAGAATGAAGAAGTCTTCATAATGAATAAAATATCATCTCCCTTAAAATCGAAGCACATGAAGCAACAAGGATGGTGGAAGAAATGAAGAACAACACGTTACGAAAGATGAATATTGTGAAAAGTTGAAAGGAGAAATTTTCTTTCTTAGAAAGGAAGTTGGCTTATTTAATAAGAACTTTAAAATCTCTCAAACCCTAGATGACATCATAAGTCATCAAAGGTCTCCCCTTAATAAATCAGGTTTTGGCTATGCAGGTGAATCCTCAAGCAAGAATGATAATGCTTCAAACAACAAAGATGTGAGGAACCTAGAAAAAAATGTTGATGATCCCAGTTCCAACAAGGGCAAGGAGAAGAATCAAGATAACAATGGAAGAAATTATATTCCAAGGAGACTTGCAGATAGTGTGAATATTACAAAAGGCAATGAAATCATCAAAGAATCCCAAGGAAAAAAGACTTCAGAAGTACATCAAGGAAAACTCCATCTCCGAGGTACCAAAGTATATTTCTTGGTTATTGCTATTCTTGTACAAAATTTGGGCACATGGAAAAACACTGTAGGGCATATCAAAAAGACAAATATAATGGTCCCCGTAAATCTCCTCGAAGAAATTTTTCAAGAATAAGTCATGATGTCTTATTCATGAAAAAAATAGAGTGCTTCAATTGCCATAACATTCGACATATGACACACAATTGTAGCTTGATTTGGGCCCCTGCACAAGCTAGAACCATGCCAGAGAAGAAAACTACACAAGTATGGAGAAGGAAGCAAATTGGGTTTGAAAGTCTCTTGAACACTCAAGCCAACAACACATGTTGTTGATTTGATGAATGCATCTTTGGCAGATATGATATTCCAAGTTTTGATGATGAAATTCTGCCAAAAAGGAGACCATGAATAATTTTAGGGGGAGCTTATGATTCTTAAAAATTCTTGCAGAAGCTATCTGTGAAGATCCCTATGAAACCCTTGATGAGTCATGCATGGAAAAGCTTGACAGATCATCTCTCAGGAGAAACTCCATTGAAGAACATGATTCCAATATTGACTTCTTCCACCCAATTGCAAGGCAACATTCCTTCTTGAATTAGAGGAGTTTATGCAGGCAGAGGGAGTTGGTTCATCACATGAAGAAATGAAAACATATCATGGACCTCATTGCCCAAAATAAGAGCACCATGATAGGGGGAGCATCATACTTATGACAAATTATTATTGATGAAGAAAATATGATGAAGAGAACCAGCTTATAGGGGGACTACTTGGGCACCCCGTTGCCATTGATATCAAAGGGGGAGAGAATGTTGGAAGGTCAAGAATATTGCCATCAATGAAAAAGGGAGAGATTGTTGGTTAAGGTTGTCATTGATGTCAATATGGAATTATTGGAGATGGAAAATATTGTTGTATTGTTTCCCTAACCTCATGCAAACCCTAGGAGAACTAAACCCTATCTACTTGACTTGACCCTAAGTACATGAGTGCATTAATGAAATTCTGTTAAGTCCCTGTATTAATAGTGTATCCCCTTATTATGTTAGTGTAGCCCCCTTTATTGTTATTATTGTACCCCTGTAACCCCCATATTGTTATTATTTTTCCCTTACATTATTATTGTTAGGTCGACTAGGATTACATTGTGGTCCCACTAGGATTATATTGTGACCCCATGGACTCCTATATATAGAAGGAGGTTTTGTTCATTTGTATCATCCAAGAATTGTTCATTCATGTAATGTATTGGAGGTTGACCCCTAGAAGTGGCTTATTTCTAAGGCGTTGATCTCTCTTTTATTCTATTTTTGGAGCTGGTTACCCAACATTTGGTATCAGAGCTTTGGATTCTAGGGTTTCGCTGCTCCAAACAGGTCATCGTGGCATTTTCACTATAACCTTTTTTATACGAAGTTTCAAAAGCTGAAATTTTTAGGGTGCGAAGCTGAAATCCTGAGGAATATTTTCTAAAAATGTCAGAGCTTGGTTCACAATATTTTTGGAGATATGATCTGTGGAATGTAGTGCTTTTTCAGGCTCCTGAATTTCATCTCAAAGAGGTGATCGTGGGAAAATTTCAATAACTCTCTCTCTCTGGGCATCAAATTTGAGTGCCGTAAAAAGTGGTTGCAATTACACAGACTTTAGTTTCGTGGCTATCAATTTCAGAGACAAAGGACGAAACAGTGACACGTGGAAAGTTGTACAAGTTCGCTCTACTGAACCAGTCCAGAATTAGGTCATTGTGGGAGATTGGACACAACTCTGTCTTGGAAAATCCAAATCAGGTCAGACCTATGGCATTTGAAAGAGAATTCAGAGGGCTACTACAGTGCCAAATTTCAGATATTGAAGATCTATAATCACAGAGATAATCTAATTCAAATATAGAGCTCCTCAAAAGCACGTAAAAGGTGTGTATTGTTTTTCCCGAATTGCATAAATCTTGTTTGAAAAATTAGTTTGAAGTGATTACAAGGGCCTATTGAGCATATATTTCAGTATTTCATTCTGAAATGCCTCATAAAAATAATTCAACACCCATTAAGCCCTCATAAATCTATAATATGATGCATGAAGTGGAAGAATTGCAGTATGAGATATCAAAATTACGGTACCAAGTGCAACAAATTTCGATCTTACGAAGAGAAACCGAAGCTGACATAGATGGTTTAAAAGAAGAAATGGAGGCTAAGTTGGATGGTTTTAAGGATCAAATAATAGAAAATATGGATGATAAATTAGTGGAAGATCACATCGAGCATCAACTACAAGTTCTCCAACTCTCAAAGGATAACCCAACTTTGGTGCAGAATCTAATGAAACAACAGGAAGATCAACGTCACATCGAAAGATGTTATGAAGTCATAGAAACAAGAACTCAACAAGTACGATCAATTTTAGAGTATCTCAGAAAGTGGAAGAACTTTCCTGTAGAAGATTTCACATGGGAAGATGAGAATTTTATAAAGAAGCATCAAGAAATAATCAAGCGTTGAGGACAACACTTGTTTGAAGGAGAGGGGCATGTTAAGTCCCTATATTAATAGTGTAGCCCCTTATTATGTTAGTGTAGCTCCCCTTATTGTTATTGTTGTACCCCTGTAACCCCCATTTTGTTATTATTGTGCCCTTAAATTATTATTGTTAGGTCGGCTAGGATTACATTGTGGCCCACTAGGATTACATTATGGCCCCATGGACTCCTATATATAGAAAGGAGGTTTTTTAAATTGTATGATCCAAGAATTGTTCATTTATGTAATGTATTGGAGGTTGCCCCCTCGAAGTGGCTTATTTCTAAGGCGTTGATATCTCTTTTTCTTCTATTTTTGGAGCTGGTTACACAACAAATTCTAGATGCTCGTAGTGTATGATCTATGATAAAGAAGAAGGATTACCATGAAACTCCTGCTATATGACATCCTTGTTCTTGATGAAGAAGCCCAAAGCCTAAATCACTTGAATATTTTTGAAGGTCATGAAGAAGATCTAATCCTAATACAATTAATGGACTAAGTCTATGATGAAGGAGCCCTAAAAATTAAATATGTAAAAATAAAATCCTAATGGCTTCCATGAAAAATAATGACAGTTTCACAAATATAATTTTATTTTTGGGAAAATGACCTCACATAAGGATGAAGTTGACATCATCTTGTAGAGGATATTTTTCCCTTTCTAACGAGCTATTATATGCCTCATAACTCCTCCTAGATTGTGAGAAATTGAATTTATAATTTGGAAAAAAATATTATTTTTGCCTAGCCGACTTGAGCCGACTTGTGTAGGTTGTCATGTTCCCTCAAGAGACATGTATCTTCGTTGAAGGTCAAACTAGTATATATATGACGTTAGGCACATCATTCCAGCCATAAAATTTTGGTGAAGAAATATAGTAGTTATAGGATTTTGAGGTGAAGAAAATAATTACAGTTTGGGAATATTTTTAAAAGGATATATTATTGTTTGTTTTTTGTTTTTCTTTGTTGGACGGTCCACTTTAGAATTTACAGATAGACTTACATTTTTTAGGTTCAAACTTTAAGAATAGTCATATTTTTAAGAATTAGATCTTTGGAGCTTGGATTTGTAAAAGGGTCACCTGTTGGGGGCTAATTCAAGCTCGGACTACCAGCAACAGTCACCTAGACAGTTTACATTGCAGTGCGGAAAAAATCCTTGAAGAAGCCTCAGATTGTGAACATAGTTTTGGAGATTAATTTCAGAATGAACCTGTGAAAAATTCTTGTAAGAAACCATAATTGTGGCAGCGTTCTGTAGCTTGGAATATCACATATTTTAGAGCTCAGTTTAGTTGCAGATTTTTGTGACAATTTGGAACAATCTTCTTTAGACTTTGAGTAATCAGCTTTGTGGTATTTTTGTGGTTGAAGGAGCAACCTTTAGAATTATTGAAGCAAGAAACATTGAAGGAGCCCTTGTTGAAGTTTTGATTCAAACTTGTGAAAGAACCTATGGTAAGGTATTTTCAAACTAGGAGGTAACTCCTCAAATCATAATGTATTATTGAATAAAGAATGAACATGCATTTATACATGGAGGTGAGGCTATTGGGATTCATCTCCCAATGACTCTTGGCCTTCCTTATTTCCCAATATTATTTATTATACAAAATTAAATATCCACACCCATCCCATAGGATGTCAACATTCCCCCCTTTAATCCGAAGGGATGTTGGTGAGCCCAAGCATCGATCTGAACTTTTCAAACTTTTCTCTTCCAAGTTCTTTGGTGAAGATATTAGCAGTTTGCTCATTTGTGGAACAATGATGTAGATGGATGGTTTTGGCCTGAACATGATGTCGAATTAGATGGTACTTTGTATTGATGTGCTTTGTTCAATCATGGAACTTTGGGTTCTTGGCCAAATTTATTGCAGAAGTGTTGTCGATCATGAGTGGAGTGGAATACATTTGTTTCATCTGCAAATCTTCCAGGATTTTCCCGCTCAGCTCTTGCAGAACAGCATTTGCCCTCAGCATTCGCCCTTAGCGTTCGCCCTCGGCTCTTGCAGAACAGCATTCGCCCTCAGCTCTTGCAAAATGGTAAGTTCTTACTGCAGGCCCTTCCTCCTATAGTAGGGTTGACTCTATTTGGGTTTTTTGGTCAATTCCATTGGATTTTGTTAGGCTGTAGGGTTCTCTGTAGATGTCAAGAGTCAAGATTTAATACCCTCTATTATCTTCATCACCCAATACAAGATTTAAATTTTTCCCAAAGAAACGCTTATTAATTTGGCAGCCATTATTTCTCCCTGCTTTAAAAACCCTACATTTAAATGAAAACAAACATTGCATTTCAACTACAAAAATCTATTAGTGTTCAAATGTACATGTGTGCTACATTAACGTCTGATATCACGCGTGCATTCGCCCTCCGCTCTTGCAGAACAACATTCGCCCTCAGCTCTTGCAGAACAGATTTTTCCCTCAGCATTCGCCTTCGACGTCGCCACGAGCTCTTGCGAACGACGTCGCCCTCGACGTTAAGCACGAGCTCTTGCGGAACGACGTTAAGCACGGATTCGCCCTCGGCTCTTTCGAACGGCCGGTCGCCACATTCACTTCTCGGCTCTTGCGGGCTTCGACCTTTGCCCTCGGCCATTCGCCCTCAGCGTTCGCCCTCAGCTCTTGCAGAACAACATTCGCCCTCAGCTCTTGCAAAATGGTAAGTTCTTACTGCAGGCCCTTCCTCCTATAGTAGGGTTGACTCTATTTGGGGTTTTTTGGTCAATTCTATTGGATTGTGTTAGGCTGTATGGTTCTCTCTAGATGTCAAGAATCAAGATTCAATACCCTCTATTATCTTCATCACCCAATACAAGATTTAAATTTTTCCCAAAGAAACGCTTATTAATTTGGCAGCCATTATTTCTCCCTGCTTTAAAAACCCTACATTTAAATGAAAACAAGCATTACATTTCAACTACAAAAATCTATTAGTGTTAAAATGTACATGTGTGCATCACTTGTGTAGGGTATTCCTTTTCCACTTTCACATTATCCAAGAATGTGTGCGGTATAGTTCATATTTTTTGTGATTTAGATTGCCTTGAAAAAGGAAAGGTAAATTATTTCCCATGGAAAAAGAAGGTTTTCCCTTTTTATAGGTTGTTTGGACTTACGTGGAAAAATTTATGGTATGCCTTTCATATTATGTAGTTTAAATTTGAATTAACGGATTATTCTACATGAAAATATAATTACCTATGTGATGTCCTTCATCACTAATTAAAATTATAGGGTTTCAATTTCCTAGACTCTAACTCATCTGATGCTAAATTCTAGGTTCTCATTGGTGGATCACTCTTCCATTGATTTCCTTTCCCTCTGGATCTTGTCATACTTTAAAAGTCATCAATGATACATATATTATTTCGGGTATCCCAAAAGGCTTTATAGTAGAACATATTGTGAAGTTTTTTTGACACTTGAGGATTCTTTTTAGAACTGCAACGTGGTCTATGCTATCGAGTTATATATCAAGCAACTTGTCCTTAATAACCACACTATGAGGTAGGTTCAACCAGTTTGAACTTGTTGGGACATAGCATATGAAGTTGTGTGATGAGTCCATATCACGGGTCTATTATGGTGAAAAAAGTGAAGACATGTAATGATAGTTATTATGTTAACATTACTAGAAACATTTTCGAAATTATCCATGCTATCAAGATGTCAAAATTCCGGGCATTAGGTGTCAATACTCGTAGCTAATAGATAATAATAATAATATAAAAAAATCACAACTTTATTCTTGAAATATGATTGTTACACATTGGTAACCTAGTTCATGAGTTACTATCACCCAAAGATTGCAAAACAAAATTAAAATATAAATTAAACCAACATGAGAATCCAACTAAGGGTTTCTCGACAAAATCATGCCATAACCTGGCATTTTGAAACCCAAATTTGAATCCATCATAAGTAATACAATGCAAACTCGGATGGATTTTCAATGCATGTTTGCATGCTACACTTATTCTCTGTCTAGATATCATTTTTTAAATGGAACCATTAGTCAAGCCCACAGTCCTTTTTATGTGAAAAATTTCAGCTCTATTTGAGCTCTTTTTGCTCCACCACCTCCATAAACCAGTGTTACACGGGGTCTCGCCCCCCCACCTAGGGGTCTAGATTCCTCGCCCCCTCGCGCTCCGGGGTCTTGGGGACTTCTAGGGGATGTTTCCCTCACGCCCCCTCACGTCCCCTCATCGCCCCTTTTAGTTTATGGTTTCGTGTTAAAATTTGATGTGCCACTTAGCATATTTGAGAATCCAAGTGATTCTGATTCAGATGGTGACATGGTTGATCTTGATATATTCGTGCAGAAGTTGGATGCAGAGACTAGTGGGGCATTAACTTGAGCATTTATGCTCATTTATCGGTATGATGATATCATTTGATATTCATATGTTATGTTTTATGTTTTATGTTTCAGACATAACTTATTTGCGTTTAAGTTTTATGTTTCAGACTTGAGTTGTAAACTTAAGTTTAAACTCTATTTTGAATCTTGATATAATATGTCATATGATATCTTAAACTTTATTTTCATTGTACATTGTTAGTAGTTACATTAATGATTATATAGTTACAAACTTACAAACTTACATGCATGATTGTATGATGTATGTTTTAACTTTTAACTTTTAAATTTGTTTCAATTATATGACTCATCATTCATCGATTTGTAATTTTATCATTTATGATTTATCTTTCATGATGCAAGTGTATGATGATTGTATATACATTCCTTGCAAAAATATAGTTACATTTTAAATATTAAATTTTATAATTTTTATGACCCCGACGTCCCCCCACGTTTCCTGAAAATTGGTAGGGAGCTTTTGCATAGGCCGCTCCCGCGCTCCCTCGTCCCCTCGCTCCCACCTCCAGGGGGCTTGGTGGAACATTGCCATAAACATATGCAAACATATATCATGATCTTGGAATTCCATTACATATGTATGTGCCAATGTTCCATAATCTTGCCCCATCATCAATTTAAGAAATTTCCATTGACTATCAAATTATGGAGGGGGGGAACTTTTTGCTGCAACATTTGGCTCAAAATCGGGGACCATCTTCGTATGAGGTGAATGAGAACTATAGATATTTGAAGAAGTAGATTAGTGCCTTTTCCTCTGGCCATGGAGTCATATACAGTCATCCATCACAAAAATTTGTCTTTGTTCATTCTCACCTTGAAAGTTGCAAAAAATCATGCCCTAATGGAAACGACACTAAATTTGAAAGATATAATAAAAATGCAAGCTAGAAGTGCCCTATTAATACAAAGGGAAAACCTTCCTACCTACCCTAACTGAGATAAATTTTGATTGAATAGGAAACATGATATTTCCTATGGAGTTGATCCAACAACTTGTTAAATGTATGGGACTAAATCATGCATTTGATTTCCGGGGAAACATGCGCATGAAGAGAAAAAGTGCAGAATTAATGGAAAATCCATACATGCCACTTATAAAAACTACACCGAAAGGTCAAAAAATACTTAAGACCTTAACTTAATTTGAATCCAAAAATGACAAAACGGGATTAGTGAAAACACGAGAGTGGTGTGGGTGAACAACATAAATAAAAAGTGAAGATACCTTTCCCCAAGATGCCTTTGTCACCGTTGTATGAAAACATGTTTTCCTTTCCCTTTATACATGCAATTGAATGCATTATAGGTATGGTGTTTTCCCAGAATAGGAGAAGCCTACTTAAATATATCATTTGTGGATTGAATGTTTGGGTGCCTTAATGTGCAATGACATGTTTCCAGGACTGAATTCAATGCAAGGCATATTTGAAACTCTAACTCTGTCTTCCGGTGTCTTATTAGAAATTATTTGAGTTTTCATTTTGTGTTTTCAAGTTAGATATTGTTTTCAAGTTTTTACATTTATAATTTTATTGCAATGTGGCAGACTGATCAGAGCAGTGCAGGAACAACCCCGAGATGGGATGATCGCGGAAAGAGGCCGGCGGAAGAACATGTAAAGTGCCAGCATTGCTCTATCTTCAGGTATTTTAGTTATTTACATAATTGAAATAATATTAATTTTGTTCAAATATGCAGACACCTAGCCATGGTACGCCTGATGATTCCCTCTTTGAGGAAGAGCTTTTTTCATCCCTATCTCCAGTGTTGTTGTTGCAAAAAAAGGCACGAGATGCAAGGTCGGAATTTAATGCTTTGATAGACGCGCCTCAAACACCTGAAACAGAAGAGAGGATACAACATCTTATGAGGCAGCTAAATAGATATCGGGTAATAATAAAAAGTCAAAAGGATATTTTTTTTGTTCTGCATGAGATGAATTGTGATAGTTTGATTTTTAATTTTTACATTGACTAAACTAACAAAAAGTTCTTTTGTATGTAGCGTTTTCTGGCATTTGTCGAACCCGGTGTTGGTGGTAGTGGGACACAAGGGCAAGAGATTGCCCAACAACCCTCTCGTACACCTTCTACTCCTTTAGGTGCTAGCCAAGAAACACACCCTGCCCAAGCTGACACCCAGCCAGCTGCTGAACGTGTTGGCAATGATGAGGCTGATATGGCCAACTACATTATTGCGTTTCCTGGAGCTACACGTGTCAGCTCCACAGGGACCATTAATGGCACGTTGTTGGTGAACGATGAGGGTGTCCCTATAAAGCATGTACAACTCCCGGGTAAATTTTAATATTTTAACTATTTCATGTACTTTATCTAAAACATATTTATCATGATTTTTATTTTTAAATTAATGATAATATCTTCTTTTCTTTTGGTTTTATTCTGTGTAGGAAACAATGAGTTCTACAGGATTCTGGAAAGCCATGCGTTGGTAATTTTTGGCCCAACCATATGTACAGGGTGGAATTCCCAGAATTCCAACCTGAAAAAAGAACTTCTAGATTATCTAGAAGCCCTTTTTGGGGTCGGCACATTTGACAGAACAACGGTGGCTCGGGTAGCCGGAAAATATTTGAAATATACCAGGGAAACCTATAGGACGCAATTTCAATTTAACCCTAGATATGAGCGTCCTCTCGTAGTTCCAGAGAGTGAGTGGAGAGCACTCATCCATGACGGAAAAGAGAAAAGGGCAAAGAAAGAAGGAAAAATGCCAACTGGACCCGCAAGGTAAATTACAACTTTAATTCAATAGCTTTAATTTTCTTTGTGTCTAAAATAAAAGTGTGCTACGTCATATCTGACTTCAATCTTTTGATGCTAGGTTGCCTGACACCTCAAAGGCAACCAAAGCTAGGATTGAGAAAAAGGGCCATCACAAGCTCGGCCGGGGTGGCTACTTGAAATTAGCTGCAAGAATTGTAATTAAGTAGCTAAACATCTTATAATTAATTGTATCACCTTCCAACGTTTTTGTAATCCTATTAGATATGATTAAAAATACACAATCATATATAATGTAGGGTGATGACTTTGGAACAATAACTACAGAGGAAGATAAAAATATCGCTTTCCGTTTTGGCTATCAAGCTGTAGTTGAACGTCGCAGAAGCTTGGGGCAGGTCCCAAGATCTAGAATGCCTGATAAGGTAAAACATTAACCTTTCAATATTTTGTTTTCGTCCATAAATTTAATGTCTAACAACTTTGTTTAAATCAGGGGAGCAGCACTACCGACGAGGCAAATAACCCAGTTTTAGAGCCAGATGTAGATGATCCTCTCGTGCAACCTGATCATTGTAGTGGGGACCAGGCCGACAATGCTGCTATCAGTGAGGGCCGTGACGGTAATTAATTTCCACTTATATTTTTTTCTAATTATACCTTGATGGTTGTCCTTATAACTTTTTTTGTTTAAATGACAGAGAATGTTTCCCTTGAGGATCTTACCACCAGAGAGGAAGATAGGGCAATAGTCCCAACGGCGACAACTGGTGCACCAGGTAAATAATCTCATTGCAATTTTTTTTATTAATATTACCGAACTAGTTCAATGATATTTAAAAAATGACAATTAAAATTTAATATTATCTGTTTTTGTAGGCGATGCCCCGTCACTGGATGAGACCGGACATCGTGACTATGCAACTAGGTCAGCGGCGACAACTGGTGCACCAGGTAAATAATCTCATTGCAATTTTTTTTATTAATATTACCGAACTAGTTCAATGATATTTAAAAGCTGACAATTAAAATTTAATATTATCTGTTTTTGTAGGCGATGCCCCGTCACTGGATGAGCCCAGACATCGTGAATACGCAACTAGGTCAGCAGTGCGGGTTGAAAGGCACGAAACAGGAGCAGAGCACGATGATATTGATGATGTAATTAGGATCTTTAAAAATAGGAAGAAGAAAAAGAAAATTTGACAATGCAAAATATTGTATTATTATAAGACAAACGTTACCATACTTGGAACATTTTTTTGCGTTATATAAAAAACGCATTTATCATACTATTTTTATGTCAAGCATTAATTGCAATGTTTCCTTGCGTACTTTTTGTTGAATTGTTTTTTTACTAGTTATTGAATATTTTTTTTTATGCTCATGAAAGTAAAAAATGAAATATAGATTGGGTATTGGGGAATTGAGAGTGATGTGAGGGGGGGAGGGGCCATAAGAGCTTCCACCTTCACGTGGTTGGTCCTGTTTAGTAGAGAATAATTTATTGGAGCGATTTAATCTTGGAGTAAACCTCCCTCGATCCAGGGTAGCAACAAAAAAGTCACTGTTGACTTAGTTGCTACTCTTTCAGATCGTGGGAGGCTTGTTCCAAGTTCATGCGACTCCAATAAATTGTTCTTGAAACGAAGAGGAGCTTATTCGGGTATGTTTTGACATTTTCAACATATGTTCTAACATTATCATAAGAATGCATCTTAGAGTAAAAAATACTACATCAATTACTTGTATTTATTGTATAGATAATGATGGATTTTGATTGACTTGGCGGTGCAGGTACAAATCCTCTTGCATCATGAGCAATACAACTTGTCAACCAGGGTCATGTCCAGGATATTTTTGCTTGTGCGCTTGACCAGGTTCGTAATGTCACATTTTGTAAGTTCCTTTACGGTTCATAATTCAATATTAAGCTTGTGCACGATTATTATCTAGGTTTTTTGTATGTGTTTTTTCATCTATTTGATTGTAAGCAACTATGCATGTTTCCTGTTGTTCACTATGATTTCTCCCATTACCACTCCCGGGATGAATCCGACTTTATTGTTACATAGGTTACTTTATTGTTACTATGATTTCTCCATTTACGATTTCATAGGTTACATCATGTAAAGTTGTCAATCTCGGGTTGGTGATGAGATTTAGTTCTCCAGATTTGGGGCTTTTCTGATATTTTCTCCCTCATGTCATTCCTGCATCACCTCGTTGTTTGAGCATGCCAATTTTCTACCACTTGTACCAATTGGCACATGTCAATCTCTGAGTGGTGCCACATTTCACCTATTTTCGGTGAGAGTTTAGGGTTTCTCTAACATAGCTTCAGAAATCCGATTCAGTGCCTGCTTGAATATTGTCACATAATACTTATGGTTTGGATTGATGAGCATGTTCTGAATGGTTGGTTGATTCATAAGAACCACCCATAAATCTCCCTTCCTCTAACACACGGAAAATAAAAATTTCTTTGACAGGAGACAGAGTTTCAATACTTTGAAAACAAACTTCTATTCCCTTCAATAACTCAAAAAAAAACTATTACACTACTTCCTCACTGAGAGGGATTACAAAATTATGATTGCTACAAAACGCAGTGCATAAAACCAACTCACTGTCTGTTCAAAACAAACATACTCTGTCTCTAAAACACTCTGCTGTGTTTTTCCCTTTCGCACTGCTGTGCATACACACTTAAAAAGTTACACTCAGTTTTTCACTTTTTACACATTGCTATGTAATAAAAAATTTACGTACTGTCTATAAAAAAAACTACCAAGCTTTTTCAACCTTTTTATTTTTATATGCCGGAACATATAAAACATATTATAATAAACCCTCTTTTAAAAAAAATAAAATTAAAACTAAATTCTATGGCCCACCTTTCATTTCGCATATGATATATATATAACATATGTATATATAAAACTATCAAAACATTAAAGAACCCTTTCCGTCGGACTTCAAAAGTCTAAATAGATTGAATTTCAAACCAAATTCGCGTTCCAAAATGGGATGCTGACGTCTGCCTAATTTTAACTCGAATTCTCAATCCAATGTGCCCTATAAAAAAATTCGGGTCCGGTTTTCAGGTTTTCAGATTCCCTTCAATTTCATGCGATCCAATATTAATGCTCCACGTGTCCTCCTTTTGAATTTACAAAACTGTCAGGTAAATTTCTGTTTGTTTAATTTCTGGTTGGTGAATTGCGTTAATGCTGGCTATTGTGTTTAAATACAATCCTGTACAGAAATATGGCTGTGGCCGTCTACAAAAAAAACTTGCAGGAATTTTAAATGCTGAATTAAATTTCTGGATGGCATGCAAGCAACCTCCAAAAAAAAATGTTGCTGCTGCATCCGTCCTTCTGCTGCAGCAGTTGAAGTTAAAATTCAACAGCACGGGGTTTAATAAGTGAGGGTGTAAAGGTAACTTTTTGTCGATAGTACTGGATTAAGATCATCTATTCATTTTTGTAGGGTCTTATGGTGTTTGGTTTTTAGTTTTGGGTTGGGCTTATTGAGTCTAAGATAGTTTTTGAGTGAAAAAATTGCTATCAGGTATTAAAAAAATTTGGTTCTTTTGTCAAAATTTATGAGCTTGTTAGGAAATACAAAGCTGACAATGGTTGTATCTTAAATTTGTGGAAAATAATTTGAAATGAAACCTTTTTGTTTAGGTTGTTGCAGCAGGTGTAAACCCCATTCAAATTACTAGGGGCATTGACAAGACAATAAAGGCCCTTGTTTCGAAACTCAAAATTTTGTCAAAGGAGGTAAATGCTTGCCTTTTGAGTAGGCTGGTTTTCCTTTTTGCTGATGGTTTGGTGTATCTAATTGAATTAGTTGCCTAAGGTATTTTTGGTTGCAAACTCCTTTTCATTTTTCATACGGTATTGGCCTTGTGGAATACATTTGATTGTGTGGTCTTGTTAGATCTACAACATTTGTAGTTGTTTAGTCTTATGGCCGAGGTGCACTTTTATTATGGAAATAGTTGATGCAATATTGTCATTTAATCCTTACTGCAGGGTAGCATGTTGAGAATTTTTTTGTGAAACATTTGGTATTCAAAATGACACTTGATCCTATACAGCATCATGCACTTGAATTCAAAATTTATATTCAAAGTGTGCCAGACAATTCTTGCAAAATTTCAAATATTTAAGTTGTTTTAAACCATTATCTTTTTCATGTATTGGATGCTGAAAATGTGAAAAAGACTTTGGTATGAAACCAACTGGTGAATAATTTCCAGCACAACAACCACTTCCAAGACATGATTTAGAAGTAGAACAAATGTGCTTATGAAGCATAGAAAGATATCCTTGATGCATTGTCAATGTTTGGCTAGGGTTATTTTTTGAGAAAATAACTCCTTATTCCTAGAATAGTGATCTTCAATACAAGTAAATGCCAGAGAAGAGAGATCATCGTGTGACGCAACAAAACTGAAATTGGACCCCCAAGGAGAACTGGTGTGTCTACAATCGCTCTGTCAGCATTTTCCCTTGGTTTACCCCGTTCTTTTCCTCCAGCCTGAGTCTTAATTGACTTCTTCTTTCTTCGGGTTTATTTATCAAATTCGTAGAATTTGATAAATAAATACTATCCCCAATGGTTGGACTTTAATTTATATTCCCGACTTTATATTATCTCCAATCCTTATAACCAATGTTTAACTTTCAACACTTTGTATTTATACTCCACGTTTCTTTTTAAATAAATAACTTGTAATGAACTTTCGGCTCTATATTTCACCACCCGGCCTTACAACAATCACGCTCCAGACTTATGCTAATTATCCGCCAATCGTTTAATTAAACAATTTCATTATACTCCGGCCCCACCTATATATATCAATAACCAATCAAACACTCGTATCGTACCTGGCTATCCTCCGCACACCTTAGTTAACCTCCGGGCAAGTTCAACGTGCGACCACCGTCCGATGGCCCTTCTCCAAATCAAAGACTCTTGGCAATTTCGCTCGGCTTCCAACGTCGGGCTTTAACGTGCGATGGCGTGGGTTAAACGGTTGTTTGCCGGGGTCACTTCGCCACGTGTCGCATTCCCTATGGAATCGCTCGCGAATAGGAAATACCGCCTACTCGCCGCGGTCTGATACTGGAGCACCCGGCTTTTGTGATTGCGCTCGTGGTTTTGGTAGAGGGCTTGACCACGGGTGCAAGTACGGTTCCGCTATCCTTTTTGTTTGTTAACTCATGTCCAATCCTCGGGTCGGGTTCCGAAAGCACAACAATTTTGTCTCTTTATTAAGCGGGATTTTAATATGTGTATTATCAAAGAAAACCAACACAAATTTTATAAGAAAATTGTTCAAAAGTCGAGCCCGCCGGACTTCAAACGACGATAAACCATAATTCAAACCAAATTCGCGTTCCAAAATAGCCTGCTGACGTCGGTCAATTTTGTGACGCGAATTTCTTATCAAATTCGCCCTAATATTTTACGGGTCCGGATTTCCACTGCGCGAGCGGCCCAAACAAAGATCCGCTCCAATCAATTTTTGCCACGTGTCCTCAATAAAAACTTGCTTTGCTCCCGGCTGCGGGTGCATTCGATGGCGTTTAAGGTGATGGGACATGGATATGGCGATTTCATATCATTCGCATTAACATTTAACGCTGTTCAATTAAGTTTTCACATCAAATCTACATTAATTAATTTTTAACACTGTTCAAGATCGGACCTCCACTCCTCTGAGCGATTCCGCATGCTCCAATTTGATCCGGCCTTCGGCTCTCATTATTAATGATCAGAGATTCATTATGACGGGCGTCCTTTGATTTCATTGCAGACGGGTCGACATAAAAAATGGCGTTTAGCCATGGTTTTTCAGACAAGCCGGTTGCTGGATTACACTGTCTGGTAACTGTGACGATAAGGAGAAGTGGCCAGCGGAACTTCTGCCTAGACTTTGCTGCATATTTCCATTTCTCTCGGTTCTGTCTCTGTCTGTCTTCCTCTGTTAATTGGAATTCTCCTTCTTCGTCTCTTGTGCCCACTGCGCCTGAGATTGCACCCATGCCTCGCGTGCGTCATAGGATGTGTTGCCACAGGGGGAGCACTAGAGGTCAATCCCGACGCGCTCCCTCCAGCACCTCAACAGAGATGACTTTCGGCCAGTCCAGTGATTATTACTTAGGTCGATATCCAAATACTAGGAGTGGGCGGGGTCGGCTTGTAGCATCTAGCCACCGTATGGATTCCCCTGCTCCTGGCTTCCCCACCACTAGTTCACCTTCTCCCACGACGCGCACTGCGCAATTTTCCTTTGATTGCACTCTCAACCGCCCGTGAATCACAGCTGTAGTCACTGTGGTCTTCCGCGAGGAGGCCCAAACGGAGGAAGAATGCACCCGTCCGGCGGGTCTGAGCTCGGAAAAAGCCGGCCAGCATTCGGGCCTTCAGGAGGGGAGTCGTGGCATGCATGTGGAGGTAGCACCTAGCGATCCTGGACCTTCCGAAGGATGGTGTCGAATCGTGGAGGAACCAGCGGAGGATTAGTTTGGTTAATTTGTTTTTCTTGCTTAGCAGGCCCAGTTAATTGGGCTGCTTTTAGTTTATTTTACTGTGCTGGACCTTTAAGTAATATTTTTGAATTATGTAAATTAAACGTTCAAGACTGGTTTCCCCGTATGAGGGCAGTATTCTTAATTTTTTGATTTTTTGATGACAAATTTGCCATGAGTATGGCGAGGCAATGTTTTTGACTTCGGTGTAATTTTATTCGAAATGTTAATAGATTAACTTTACTTTGAATTCTCACATGATTAGCGTTTTTCTTGATCTGTTCAAGGATTTTGGGTACTTTAATTTGTATTTGGAACAATGGACGTTGGTACTCTATCTGTTGCTTTACTGTTCTACATACTACTATTTCACTTTCTTATAGATGCCTCGGGCATATTTGAATGCTTTCTCAGATTGTCGATAATCTCCATGTGGATCGTTACTAGATTTTATATCATGTCCCTGTATGTGACATGGGGTATTTTTCTATCATTGTCTGGGGTGGGACTTCCACTTTTCTGGATGGATATTTGGGTTCCAATCTTGAGATGTGAAAATGTAATGACTTCATGGACTGTTTTACTTCATATAATATATTCAAAACAACGTTTTTTCTCTTGTGAAAAAAAAATGATTAATGTTTATCACTCCGCCTTCAAAACTAGCGATGCTGGTCTATGTTGCTGGTTTATTGATATGGTCTGATGGTATTTTTATATTTTGGACATATCACACTCCTCACATGATTAGCGTTTTTCTCTGTTCAAGGATTTTGGCTACTTTAATTTGTATTTGGAACAATGGACGTCGGTACATACTCTATCTGTTGCTTTACTATTCTACATACTGCTATTTCACTTTCTTATAGATGCCTTGGGCATATTTGGATGCTTTCTCAGATTGTCGATAATCTCCATGTGGACCGTTACTGGGTTTTATATCAAGTCGCTGTATGTGACATGGGGTATTTTCTATCATTGTCTGGGGTGGGACTTCCACTTTTCTGGATGGATATTTGGGTTCCAATCTTAAGATGTGAAAATGTAATGACTTCATGGACTGTTTTACTTCATACAATATATTGAAAACATCGTTTTTTCTCTTGTGAAAAAAAAATGATTAATTTTTATCACTCTGCCTTCAAAACTAGCGATGCTGGTCTATGTTGCTGGTTTATTGATATGGTCGATGGTCTTTTTATATTTTGGACATATAACACTCCTCACATGATTAGCGTTTTTCTCTGTTGCAGGATTTTGGGTACTTTAATTTGTATTTGGAACAATGGACGTCGGTACTCTATCTGTTGCTTTACTATTCTACATACTGCTATTTCACTTTCATATAGATGCCTCGGGCATATTTGGATGCTTTCTCAGATTGTCGATAATCTCCATGTGGACCGTTACTGGGTTTTATATCATGTCCCTGTATGTGACATGGGGTATTTTTCTATCCTTGTCTGGGGTGGGACTTCCACTTTTCTGGATGGATATTTGGGTTCCAATCTTCAGATGTGAAAATGTAATGACTTCATGGACTGTTTTACTTCATATAATATATTCAAAACAACGTTTTTTCTCTTGTGAAAAAAAAAAATGATTAATGTTTATCACTCTGCCTTCAAAACTAGCGATGCTGGTCTATGTTGTTGGTTTATTGATATGGTCTGATGGTATTTTTATATTTGGACATATCACACTCCTCACATGATTATGATTAGCGTTTTTCTCTGTTGCAGGGTTTTGGGTACTTTAATTTGTATTTGGAACAATGGACGTCGGTACTCTATCTGTTGCTTTACTATTCTACATACTGTTATTTCTCTTTCATGGACTGTTTTACTTCATATAATATCTTCACTTTCATGGACTGTTTTACTTCACTGTTGTAGGGTGTTGGGTACTTTAATTTGTATTTGGAACAATGGACGTCGGTACTCTATCTGTTGCTTTACTATTCTACATACTGCTATTTCACTTTCATGGACTGTTTTACTTCACTGTTGTAGGGTTTTGGGTACTTTAATTTGTATTTGGAACAATGGACGTCGGTACTCTATCTGTTGCTTTAGTATTCTACATACTGCTATTTCACTTTCATGGACTGTTTTACTTCATATAATATCTTCACTTTCATGGACTGTTTTACTTCATATAATATCTTCACTTTCATAGACTGTTTTACTTCATATAATATCTTCACTTTCATGGACTGTTTTACTTCATATAATATCTTCACTTTCATGGACTGTTTTACTTCATATAATATCTTCACTTTCATGGACTGTTTTACTTCATTGTTGTAGGGTTTTGGGTACTTTAATTTGTATTTGGAACAATGGACGTCGGTACTCTATCTGTTGCTTTACTATTCTACATACTGCTATTTCACTTTCATGGACTGTTTTACTTCATATAATATCTTCAAAACAACATTTCTCGTCTTTTAAAATTTTAATTTTTTTTTTAAAATTGAACCCTCAGTCGGTCTACCGACGCCTTGTAGACGTCGGAACTGCGACAACCCAGAAACGTCGGAAGAGAGACAGTATGAAAACGTCGGAAGAGTGACGTTCCAAACGTCGGACCACATATCGTCGGAATTACGACATCTTCCAGACGTCGGAAGAGTGACGTCCAAATTGCGACAGTTTACAAGCGTCGGAAGAGCGACGCCAAAACGTCGGACCACGTTTAGTCGGAACTGCGACGGTTTATAAGCGTCGGAAGAACGACGTCCAAAACGTCGAACCACATTTCACCGGAAGTGCGACAGTTTACAAACGTCGGAGGCGCGACGGTTTGTGAGACGTAGGAAGAGTGACGCCTGTTCGGAACGACGGAAGAAGTGTCGATAGTGCGACACTTTTTACTTGCGTCGGAACGACGATGGCATGACAAACCACGGTTTGACCGCCCCCGAACTGTCGCTCTTGCGACGACTATGTGTCGGAATAGCGACGAATTGGCCGTCGGAATTTCTGCCAAATTCTCTAGTGGATAGAACCTGTGGTAAGGTATTATGAGAACTAAAATGGCACTTTTCTTGTAAGGCTTGCCTAAGCAACTATTGGAGAACTTTTGAAGCAGCTACTAAAGGATTTTCAGAGTAGACTTGGATTGGCATTGGGGGCAGTTATTTTTTAGTATTGTTATTAAGGGTTTGTTGAAGTAGCTTATTTGGAAGTACTATTGAAGACCTATTGAAGACCCTTGTATAAGCTGGCTTGAAGACATTCTTGGAAACCATGATTGAAGCCCTCATGGAGTGACCTTGAAGAAGGATCCGTGTGCAGATTGAAGACATCTTGTGAAGAAGCCTTATTAGAGACTATGATGCATTGTTGATATCATCATGAGGTGACATTGAATTTTCTGTTTGGGTGACATGAAGAGAAGCGGAGACACCTTCTAAGAGATCAAGGTTGTCATTGATGACGTGATGTGTAGATTACAGTGAAGAGTAAGCTAAATATTGTCAGGGCTCGTTGAAGAAGACATTGGGAGCCGTAACTATAACCAAATATATCTTGATGAAATGAAGCAGGAGGTTGGAGCCTCATAGAGACAAGGTTAGTGCCTTGGAAGATAGGGTTGGAGACCTAGAGGATAGGAGTCCTCAAGAGACCAGGTTGGAGCCTGTACCAGATATAGGGTTGGATCCCTTGAGGTTGGTGCCTCAGAATTGACAAGGTTGGAGCCCTTGAGGTTGGTGCCTCAAAATTGATAGGGTTGGAGCCTTGGAAGTCCAAGTCAGTGCTTGGAAAATACAGGTTGGAGCCTGGGAGATTGAATATTGGTGTCTTCATCTAGGGTTGGAGCCCTACATATATTGTACTTGAATTATTATAAAGAAGAAATTAATAAAAGCATTTATTCTTATTGTTCATTTTGTGTTCTAAATATAAGTGATCTAACTAGTAAAAATAACAATTGAAAAGAAATACTGATTCACCCCCCTCTCAGTATTTCCAACAATTGGTATCAGAGTCAGTACCTTCACTCAAAGCCTAACAGCTTGAAGGTTGATCATTAGAACACAAATGGCAAAGCCAAGGAAGAAAGTCTCCAATCCTCCTAAAGATGTGTCTTCCTCAACCATTTAAATTGAAGCAAATCAATTTTTGAAGGCTCCATTGTTAAATTGAAACTTTGATATATTGGTGGCAAGAATGAGGAATTTATTGAAGACTCAAGGAATTGAAGTTTGGAAATCAGTGATTACTAATGACACGATGGATGAAGAATCCAAGGAGTATAATACAATAGAAATGAAGGAAATTTTGAATGGGTTACCTAATTCTATGAAGGCCAATTTCAAAAAATGTTCGTCAGCAAAGTCATATGGGACAAAATTCATGATCTTCACTCAAAATGAGAATTGACAATGATCTCTAGTCAAGAAGATGATGGAAAACAAGAAAGAAGTCCAAAATCCATTAAGGAAGCTGAAGATAAGAGAGATGGCAACAAGGCTAAAGAAGATCTAGAAGATGAAGAGAACAAAGAAGACTTTGAAGAAGATCTCTTCAATAAACTTATGGCTTCCATGGAAGAGATTAATAGTTTGAAAATGAAAATGAGGAACTTAAGAAGAAAGCACAAGATGGTAACCAAGACAAGACAAGGAAGGAAGTTGACTTTGGCAAGCTTCAAGTACAAGAAAGAGATGAGGAGCTTGCCAAACTTAAAGATGAATTTCATCAAAATAAAAGAAAGCATAATGAAGAATTCATATCTATAAAAAATCAATTAGATAAGGAAAATAAAAGGGAAGAAACTTTGTCAAGCCACCTTGAACAAAGAATTAAGAGCTTGAACAATCTTGAAGCAGAGATTGGTCAATACAAGGAAGAGGTCTCCTCTCTTAGATCTCAACTAGAAGAAGCAAGGAAACAAGCGAAAGGAGCTGAGAAGGTGATGGAAACTTTGGCATTCATAGAAGGACAAGTTAAGGAAGCAAAAAGGAGAGAAACACCTGATATGTGAACTGTGACAAAAAAGGATGAAGAAATCTTGAAACTAAAATTAGACACCAATCTTCTCAAGGCCGAAAACATGTGAAGCTACAAGAATAAAAGAAGAAATGGAGAGCGGCTTCTTAGCAAAGGAGAATGAAGAAGTATCTACAATGAAATCAAATATCATCTCCTTAAAATCGAAGCACATGAAGCAACAATAGATGAGGCGTAAAGAAATGGAAGAAGCAACACGCAGGAAAAAGATGAATATTGTGAAAAGTTGAAAGGAGAAATTGTCTTTCTTAAAAAAGAAGTTGACTTGCTGAATAAGACCTTGAAAAGCTCTCAAACCCTATATGACATCCTAATTCATCAAATTTCTCCCCTTGATAAATCAGGGCTTGGATATGCAGGTGAATCCTCAAGCAAGAATGATAATGTTTCAAAAAACAAGGATGTGAGGAAGCCGGGAAGAAATGTTGATGCTCCCTGTTCCAGCAAAGGCAAGGAGAATATTCAAGACAACAATGGAAGAAATCCTACTCCAAGGAGACGTGCAAATGATGTCAAGAATACAAAAGACAATGAATATCATCAAAGAATCCCAAGGTAAAAAGACTCCAGAAGTACATCAGGGAAATATTCATCTCCCAAGTACCAAAGTATATTTTTTGTTTATTTCTATTCTTTTACAAACTTTGGGCATATCTCAAAGGATTTTAGGGCATATCACAAGATAAATATAATGGTCCCCATCAATCTTCTAGAAGCAATTTTGCAAGAAGAAGTCATGATTAATCATTCATGAACAAAATGGAGTGCTTCAATTCCATAACATTGGACATATGGCTCGTGATTGTAATCTGACTTGGGTACCTAAACAAGCTAAAACCATGTCTACAAAGCCAAAAAAAATAAAGTTACACAAGTATGGCAAAGGAAGAAAATTGGGTATGAAAGTCTCTTGAACACTCAAGCCAACAACACATGTTGTTGATTTGATGAATTCATATTTGGCAGATATGATATTTCAAGTTTTGATGATGAAATTATACCAAAAAGGAGACCATGCATAATGTTAGGGGGAGCTCATGATTCTTAACAATTCTTGCAAAAGCTATCTGTGAAGGGCCCTATGAAACCCTTGATGAGTCACACACGGACAATCTTGACATATCATCTCTCAGGAGAAGCTCCATTGAAGAACATGATTCCAATATTGACTTCTTCCACCCGATCGCAAGGCAACATTCCTTCTTGAGTCTAGAGGATTTTATGCATGCAGGGGTAGTTGGTTCATCACATGAAGAAATGAAAACATATCATGGACCACATTGCCGAAAGGAAGAGCACCATGACAGGGGAGCATCATACTTATGAATAATTATTATTTATGAAGAAAATATGATGAAGAGAAGCAGCTTATAGGGGGAGTACTTGAGCACCCCATTGCTATTGATGTCAAAGGGGGAAAGAATGTTGGAAGGGAAAGAATACTGCCATCAATGAAAAAGGGGGAGACTGTTGGTTAAGGTTGTCATTGATTTCAATATGGCATTTTTGGAGGTGGAAAATATTCTTGTATTGTTTCCCTAACCTCATGTGAACCCTAGGAGACCTAAACCCTATCTACTTGACTTGAACCTAAGTACATGAGTGCATTAATGAAATTCTATATGCTCATAGTGTATGATGTATGATAAAGAAGAAGACTTACCATGAAACTCCTGCTATATGACATCCTTGTTCTTGATGAAGAAGCCCCAAAGCCTAAATGACTTGACTCATGATAATGATGATTGTTGAAGTTCATGAAGAAGATCTAATCCTAATAAACTTAATGGATTAAGTCTATGATGAAGGAGCCCTAAAAATTAAATACCTAAAAATAAAATCCTAATGGCTACCATGAAAAATAATAATGATAGTTTCAAAAATATTATTTTCTTGATGGAAAAATGACCTCACCCAAGGATGAAATTGACATCATCTTGTAGAGGATATTTTTCCCTTTCTAACGAGCTATTATACGCCGCATAACTCCTCCTATATTGTGAGAAATTAAATTTATAAGTCGGAAAAAATATTATTTTTGCCTAGCCGACTTGAGCCGACTTGTGTAGGTTGTCATGTTCCCTCAAGAGACATGTCTCTTTGTTGGAGGTCAAACCAGTATATATATGACGTTAGACACATCATTCCAGCCATAAAATTTTGGTGAAGAAACACAGTAGTTACAGGATTCTGAGGTGAAGGAAAAAATTACAGTTTGGGCATATTTTTAAAACGATACATTACTATTTGTTTTTTTTTTGTTTTTTGTACAATCCACTTCAGAAATTAGAGACAAACTTGCATTTGTGAGGTTCAAACTTTAAGATTACCATCTTTGAAGCACGTATCCGTGGAGCTTGGATTTGTAAAAGGGAGCATCACAGGGCTAATTAAAGCTCGGACTACCAACGAACAGTCACCTGGATAGTTTACATTGTAGTGCAGAAAAAAGCCTTGAAGAAGCCTCGGATTGTGAATACAGTTTTGGAGATTAATTTCATACTGAACCTGTGACAAATTATTGTAAGAAACCAGAACCGTGGCAACATTCTGTAGCTTGGATAGTCACATATTTTAGAGCTTGGATTAGTTGCAGATTTTCGTGACACTTTGGAACAATCTTCTTTAGACTTTGAGTAATCAGCTCTATGGTATTTTTGTGGTTGAAAGACCAGCCTTTAGAATTCCCGAAGAAAGAAACATTGAAGGATCCATTTGTTGAATTTTTTATTCAAACTTGTGATAGAACCTATGTTAAGGTATTATGAGAACCAAAATGGAACTTTTCTCGTAAGGCTTGCATAAGCAACTATTAGAGAAATTTTGAAGCAGCTACTAAAGGATTTTCAAAGCAGACTTGGATTGGCATTTGGGGCAGTTATTTTTTAGTATTGTTATTAAGGGTTAGCTGAAGTAGCTTATTTGGAAGTACTATTGAAGACCTATTGAAGACCCTTGTAAAAGCTGGCTTGAAGACATTCTTGGAAACCATGATTGAAGCCCTCATGGAGTGACCTTGAAGAAGGATGTGTGTACAAATTGAAGACATCTTATGAAGAAGCCTTATTGGAGACCATGATGCATTGTTGATATCATCATGAGGTGACATTGAAGTTTCTGTTTGGGTGACATGAAGAGAAGTGGAGACACCTTCTAAGAGATCAAGGTTGTCATTGATGATGTGATGTGTAGATTATAAGTTCATTGAAGAAGACATTGGGAGCCGTAAGTATAACCAAATATATCTTGACGAAATGAAGCAAGAGGTTAAGAGCCTCTCCTGGCAGAGACAAGGTCGTGTGCCCCTGAAGATAGGTAGGGCTGAGCCTCAGAGTGAATAGGAGTCCTCAAGAGACCAGGTTGGAGCCTGTACCAGATATAGGGTTGGAGCCCTTGAGGTTGGTGCCTCAGAATTGACAAGGTTGGAGCCTTGGAAGTCCAAGTTGGTGCTTGGAAAATACAGGTTGGAGCCTGGGAGATTGAAGATTGGTGTCTTCATCTAGGGTTGGAGCCCTACATATATTGTACTTGATTTATTGCAAAGAAGAAATTAATAAACACATTTATTCTTATTGTTCATTTTGTGTTCTAAATATAAGTGATCTAACTAGTAAAAATAATAATTGAAAATAAATACTGATTCACCCCCCTCTCAGTATTTCCAACAAGCTCCTAATCAAATACTCATGGTATAAACTAAAGTAGATACCCTAGTTTCTTTGTCCCCATAAAATTTTGAATCAGAGTATCTGATCAAGCTGAAGTCACCCACCTATGTATATTTGAGTCCAAAGTCTTGAGTCCCCTTCAAGTACTTTAGAACTCTTTTTGCAACAGACCAATGTCCTTCACAAGGTTTTTGCATAAACCTGGAGAGGATTCCAACAAAAAATGAGATGTTTGGTCTGGTGGTAGTCAACTAGATAAGACTTCCTACAAGCTGTCTATACTATATTGCATCATCAAATTCCTTCCCTTCAATGGATGTGAGCTTCAATTTTTTTCCACTGGAGTGGTTAAGGGATTGCATTCATCCATGCCAAACTTATTCAAAATATCTCCAATGTACTTTTGTTGAGAAAGGAATATAAACATAGGATGTTGAGTTACTTCAATACCTAGATAGTAGTGAACATATCCCAAATCATTCACTTCAAAACCTTTCTTTAATTCTTTCTTTATGGATGAAATATAACTCTCATTTTTCCCTGTCATCAAAAGATCATCTACATACACCACAATATATACAACTATTTTCCCATCTTTCTTAACAAACAAAGTTGCATCATCAAGATCAAAATGTTTGAAGTTAAGTTTTAGAAGATGCTTAGTTAATTTCTCATACCAGGCTCACGGTGCTTGCTTGAGGTCATACAAGGATTTTATAAGCTTGCATACTTTGTGTTCTTGGACCTTCACAACAAATCCTTCTGGATGGGACATAAAAACCTTCTCCTTTAGATCTCCATTCAAAAAGGTGATTTTTACATCCATCTGATGGACTTTCCATCCCCTCTGAGCTGCTAGGGAAAAGAGTGTCTGAATGATGGCCCATTTTTCTGTGGGGGAAATTTTTTCTTCATAATCGACTCCTTCTTTATGTGAAAAACCTTTTGCCACAAGCTTGGATTTGTGCTTGTCAAGTGAGTCGTCTGCTTTGTACTTGTTCTTGTAGACCCACTAGCAGCCAATTGGTTTGGTTCCCAAAGGAGGATCAAACAACTTCCAAGTTTCATTCTTTATCAAGGCATCATACTCTTTTTTCAACACTTCATTCCATTCAACATGAGAAGTGGATTTTTGAAGGAATTTGGTTCAAGATATGTAGACAAATTTAGTTCACAGTTATAAGAAATATCCATATCAGTAGGTCAATCAGAATTATCTACGTCACCTCCATTTTGTCTAGTGGAACTTCTTGTTCCTGTCTTTCCAACCCCAATGGGATGAACGTTTTCTACTGTCTTTTTCAGCCATTTCGGGGTACCTTTCTGAGATGGCCCAGGTTTCTTGTTTCACTGAATTGGAATTGAATCAAGATTCAATCTCCCAATTCTGTCAATCACGTCGTTCAAGGTGTCATTCGTGGTTGGTTCTTCATGTGGGGGAGAGAGTGCTTCAGAAGATGATTCCACAGATTGATTCAGTATATGAATCCCCCCTTCAAGATGTGGAATCTGATGATCAAATTCTTGACAAAAAATTTCATGTGTGAATCTATCCAAGCGATCAAGTTTCCGCTCAACAACATTGTCAGTATTGGAAGATTCAAGGAATATGACATCTCTGGCTACTACAAACTTCTTATTGACTTCATCATAGAGACGATATCCTTTGGAGGTATTGGAATACCCCAAGGAGATACATTTTCGACTTCTAGCACCGAGTTTATTCCTTTTTACCTTAGGTATCAAAGCATAATAGGTGGAACCAAAGACCCTGAAATGCTTTACCGAAGGAAAGTGGCCATGCCACATTTCATAAGGAGTTTTGTTTCTAATTGAATTTGAAGGACAACTATTCTTTATGTATACAACACATAGAACTGCATCAGCCCAAAAAATAAATTTTACATTCTTAAAAAACATCATGCAGCGAACCATATTTAAAATGGTCCTGTTCATTCTTTCAGCTACACTGTTATGTTGGGGATTATAGGGCACATTTTTTTGATGTTTTATCCCATTTTGATGAAGATAGTTTTCAAATTCATTTGAAGTGTATTCCTTTCCATTATCAGTGCGCAAAGAGCCAATATGATTTTGTGCATCATTTTCAATCCATGCATGAAAATTCTTGAATGTTTGAAAAGCATCAGATTTTTTCTTCAATAAGTACTGATCCAGATTTATGCAGGAACGCAATAGAATACACATGTAACCATAAATACAAATATGCAGCGGAAATAACACTTCATTTCATTAATATCAAATAACTAAAATTTGCTTACAGACAAAATAGAAATAAACTAGCTAGGGTGCTGGTAGCTTATCTCTGAGAAGAAATGTGGCGGCTACAGGCCTCTGAACTGAGTTACAATGAGGCTCGAGGGTCTATTTATTATTTAGAAATAATGGAAAACCCTAAACATCCAAAACCCTAACCCTAGGAGATGAAGCACCAAAAATATGGGCTCCGTTTGGGTAAATTGGTGTTTCAACTCCCCGGGGATGTAACTTTGGCATACGATCTCCATTTGACGTGCACCATACCTCGTTAGAAATATCTATCCGAGGACCACAAATTTTGATGTAATAAAGAGAGGCTTGGTCACTCTCGGTTTTCCCAAAAACATCGTTTAGTGCCTCAAAACGGCTCTGGAAGTTCAGGACTTGAAAAAATGTCAAAAATAGTAAGTTGTGCCGAAACTGAAAAAATGAAAGGCACAATGGTGGGGCCCCAAGTGGAATAGGTGGGTGGCCACCAATATCCACCTAGATCAACCCAACACATTCTGGAGTAATCATCAATAAATGTCATCATATATTATTTCCATTTGCAGAAGCAACAGGCATGGGGCCACATAAATCTTAATGAATAACCTCAAGTTTTCTATGTGCTTTGAAATGTGAATCATGAAAGGGTTGTTTTCTATGCTTTCTTAGAATACAAGCATCACATTGCTTAAGTTCCTAGGAATTGTAGGCAATCTAGTAACACCATTTTTCTTGAACAATTGAAGGATGTCATACTTTAAGTGTCAAAATCTAGCATGCCATAAAATAATTGATGGGAATGTACCTTCATCATGATGTGAATTGAATGTAAATTTTTGTGCATGAGAAGAGGAACCTTGCAGCTTTAGGAGTCTTCCTTCTTCTATTCCTTCCATGACAAGTGAGTGATCTGATGCTTTTCTGACCTCAACCTTTCCATCAAACATGTGAATGGAGTGACCTTGCTGGCAGATGTGGACCAAGGACAAAAATTTTCTCCTCAACTCAGGGAGGTATAGAACCTCATGTAGAAGATGATCTGGAAGACCGGGCAACTTAAGCTTGATTGTGCTAAGCCCTGATGGCTTGAGTTTGGATTTATCTGCGAAGTATACTGCTCCATAAACTTTTCATTAAATTCTTCAAAAAAATCTTTTCTAAAATTCATGGGACATGTTGCTCCTGAATCTAGCAACCAATCATTTCTCCAAGAAGTAAATGAAACATCAAAAAAGTCTTCAGTTACTCCATTGTTACAATGTGCTACAACATAATGAGTGGATTCAGGTGCTTTACCTCTATCCTTGTCATGAGTTTTACCTTTTTCTTGATTTCTTTGCTGCTCAATTTTATCTCAAGGCAACTTACATGTAGATGCATCATGCAAATATTTATTGCAGCATATACAATGAAGATCATATTTTTCAGTTTGAGTTTGTCTAGCCCCCCTCCTCTGAAATTTCTTCTTCCTCTTCCTCTGGAATAATCTTGAGCACGACTCTTCTCTCTATGTGTGAAACATACAACCTCTTCAAAAGACAAAGAGGCTG
This sequence comes from Pinus albicaulis, assembly GCA_034641835.2. Taxonomy (NCBI): domain Eukaryota; kingdom Viridiplantae; phylum Streptophyta; class Pinopsida; order Pinales; family Pinaceae; genus Pinus; species Pinus albicaulis. The sequence continues at coordinate 36,271 of JAXQQM020088544.1, read as the reverse complement.
TCATCTTTCCAAAAGCTTTCTCTCTTTCTACAATTTTTTTCTCAAGGGAATCAAAGGTGATTTTCATGAGGTTTCCACTTGCCTACAATGAATCAAGATAATGTGAGTAAGTGGGATACAATGCCTTAACATAAGCTCTGAGAGGTATGTCAACTTTTACACTAGTATTCTTAATGTCATGCATGATAGATCTTACTCCTGATGCTAAAGCAAGAGGGTCATCATTTTTCAATTCAAGGTTGAACATCTTAATCATTAATTGAATAATTTCAATTTCTAAATGTGAGACATAGAGTTATTTTAATTTTCTTTTAATTTGATGCCAACATTTCTACTATTGAAGAAATCAAGGAACTTAATAAATTGACTATGGATGAATTACATGGGATTCTCATGGAATGTGTAATGAGGACTGAGAAAAATAAGCCATGAAAGTGAGAAGAAACACTGAAATCTTCAAAGATGAAAAAGAAAAAAAGAAAGCAGATGAAGTGGTATCTCCAATAGTGAATCAAACACAAAGGAATCACATTTTATGAGAAAAATAAAAAGGAACTTGGCAAATACAAAGTTAAGCTATCCTTTAAATTTTCTAAACATGGAAAAGTAGGACATTGTATAGGTAAGTGACCATATGAAAATCATGAAAGTAGTGATGATAAAGAAGGCCATAACATAAAAAAAAGGACAAAAACATCATCAATAGAAAAAGAACCATAAATAGGACAAGCATGAAAAAGAAGAAGAGTTATTATAAGAAAAAGAAGAGTCTCTACTCAAAATGGATTAATGGATTATCTGAAAAGAGAAGTCACAACAATGATAAGGAAGAAAATATCTTTATAGTAAGTGAAACAAATGCTAATTTCTTGGAAAATAAAGACAAAGGGATACAAATTATAGATTATGAAGAAAATGAAAATGATAAAATAGATGGAGAGCTAGATATTGAAGAACTCATTTATACCTTAATTGAAATAAAGAAGCTTAAGAAAATGAATTTGAATCAAAAGGAGTAGCTGCCAAAAGATGAAGAGGAGGATTGTGATGAAAACATAAAGATGTCACAAAGCCTTAAAGAAACAGAGAAGATTATTATCAACCTAATTACTCAATTAAAAGAGGAAAAAAGGATGGAAGAAGTGAGAATCTATTTGAAGGAAAAGGAAGAAAATTGGGAGAAACTAGAAGCTAAAATTGTTCCTTAAGAAAGGAACTAGCAAAATAAATTGTTCAGTTGAATAGAAGCTTGAAGTTTGAAAAGAGTGTTGAAATATTATATGATATCATCATTTTCCAAAGGTCACCATTCATTAATATTGGTATTTGCTATGATATAAACAAGAAGAATCCTAAATAAGATTCAATTTGTCAAGCTACAAAGCCATAAAATAAAGTAAATGAAGGAAATTATAAAATCTATGCTAATGTTCTCAAGATATCCATAAAAAATGAAGGAAAAATCAAGAAAAAAATAAACTTCCATAGAAACATAACCTTTCTCACAAGGACAAGGAAAAATTCAAAAGTTTTTTTCCATCAAGGTGGCCTTACACAACTCAGTAGCATGGCTCCTTTGGTTATTTTTTTTCTTGCAATCACTTTGGTCGTAAAGAAATAGATAGTTGAGAACATACAAGAAATAACCCATTGTATGGAACAAAAACAAAGGTGCTTATGGGTTTTCAAATATAAACTCTAGTTCAATTCCTCCTTGTTTTATTATAATGTTGTACGTTTTAAGTGCAACAACTATGGGCACATAGCATGTTTTTGTAGAAGTGAAAATATAGAATATATTAAACAAAACAGGGTAGAAGATACCCTTGCTAAATAATCCATAAAAAAATGGAAAAGAATAAGGAACAAGAAGAGATGAAAAATGATAAATCTATGCTTATACAAACTACACTTCATGCTAAAATCAAAGGAAACCAATCATATATTAATAGTGGATGCTCAAACCACATGATGTGTGACAAGAGAAAGTTTCTCACTTTGAAAAAAGATAATGGAGGAAGTGTGACATTTGGAGATATTTCTACCACAAGGATATTTGGAATAGTTTCAATAATGGAAAGACTAAAACAAAAGGTTTTATATGTTGAAGTTATGAAACATACTCTTCTTAGAATAAGTCAAATGTGTGATCAAGGATACACTCACACATTTCATTCTCAAGGTTGTGAGATAAGGAAGGAAGGCACATGAAACTGATTTTCAAATGAAAACAGAACATCAAATAATGTATATACCCTCAATGATATCAAGGGATAGATATTCTATATGGGGAAAATATATGAAAAATGCTTATGGAATCCTCAAATCTTGGTGTTGGATGGCGAAATCAAAGCATTAAATTCCCCCCGTGAATGCTACCCACAGTAAGAAAGACTTGAGGTTTTGGCGATGACATTGGCACACCCTCCACAACTCGCAAGGTTCAAGACAAAGAGTAGGGGGAAATACCACCCTCCATCAACATTTATGTTATCAATTGTGTTGTTGCCAAAACACGCCCATATTTCGTTAAAATAAAATATGGAGATCCTTCATGTAAAATTGTTTCCAATTTTGTTTAAGTTTTATTTTGGTCTTAATTTTGCATGTGTAAAGTGTCATTTTCCACTTTATGATCATTTTCTCGCATGACGACACTTATGTCACTTCACGTTAGAATTCCTCTCCTTAGAACGATGCTTGCATCATTGGTCTCGTTTTGCCATATCGCCTCACATTTTTGCATTTGGTTTGATTGATAGCATTTCCTTCGCACCTCAATTGGCCTCACCTTTATCATCGCCTTTCAATCACCTAATTCTTAACGTTGAATGATCTCGATGTTTATTTGGCACATGCAATTTAGGCACATCCCTTTGAAAATTTGATTACTTTCATGGCATCTTGTTGCATTGATTTTTCTCCCTAAGTTGCTTGTTGAGTCTTTCTTTGGCCTTCATCTCAAATAACATTCCCATAAACTTGTGAACATGTATATATAAGAAAAACATATTTATTAACATGACTTTAATATATACTATTCTTAATATGATATTTATTAAAATATTAATTCATATTAATAAATTTCATAATTTTTGTCATGAGATGTAATAAGTTTTGTATTATTTACATGTTGTGACTTTATATATTTATATATATATATATATATATATATATATATATATATATATATATATATATAATACCTAGAAAATATATATAATTAAAAAAAGAAATGACCACTCACCATACATTCAACGAACTGGAGTCACCTAACATGTGCCAAAACGGAAAGATTCAAAAGTTTTATAATGCCAAAGGGAAACGTACAAAATAATTTAATGTGAATAAATTATTTATCATTGATGCTTAACATAATGAAAAACTCCATGCTTCTTCGACGATGGCTCTAAACTAATCGAAGCCACTCCATTATAGTTTATCACTCCAAGCACGACACGATTCATCAAATAAATGCGCTTCCATTAAATGATACACGATTTCGCCTTAGAATTTTGTGCATCTTAAATAATAAAAATAATTTATAGACAGATTAAAAGAAAGAAAGAAAGTATTTTTAATGTTCACGAAGTTAAAAATAGCTTATGGGACAGAAAGTATTTTTAATGTTCACGAGGCTAAAAATAGCCTATGGCACAGATTGCTTCTCTATCTGGCTCTTGTATTCGGCCTTTTTCTTGTGAAGTTTTACAATAACCGCTCTCAGCTTATCGACAAACTCATCGCTGAATATATTATCCCAAGAACTAGCTGCCAGAATATATGCATAGTTTTCCCTGTTGTCTTTGAAGGCCTCGCATTCTAAAATGAAATGTTTTTCTATTTCCACTTTTCGGGAGGAGCAAAAAATACATACTCTTTCCTCCCACATTTTTTTTGGCCTTTTCCAGTGCCCTGTTTCACAACGGAGTTGATAAAAATTAGTCCTTAATTGAGCAATAAGAATTTTAGATCTCCAAGAAATATTAGCCCCTATGTACACCTTTTGTTGATGGTTATCGTGGGGTTAAACTCTTCAATGTAATACTTATTCTTTCTCCCTAGCTCTTTCTCCCAAGTACGTTTGTGGAACTTATCCATAACAAAAGTTTTTATCTCTTTACTGTTTGTAGGACACATGCTCAAGCAAATACCCCATTTACTAAACCATTTGTTATTTTTCCGCATCCAAGTCTTCTTTCTTTTGCACAATTTGTCACTAAACACAACCTTAGGCCATCTACCCTCTTCCATTCGCTCAATTTTTTCCAGATATCTTATGACTCGCACCATAGCAATTGCTTCAATAGGAGCAACCCCTATTTCACTTAACAGGATAGCATAAGGAACTGCATTTTTAATTTTGAATTTGTTTGTAATCAAACACTTCTGAATTTTCTCAATTTGTTTCCATTGTATCTCGGTTGTGCTGCTGGCCCACAGTGCACAACCGTAGAGAATCACCGGAATCACTAGAAGTCCAAAAAGAGTTAGAGTGGTTTTCCAGTCCCATGGCTCTGCCTCTCTACACCTATTTGGAAGAGCACAAAAAACTTTCCAACCCCCTAGAGTTCTTTTTTTTCTACAACCATCTCAACTTAAATTTCTGTTAAAGTCAATTCCAAGGTATTTGTAGTCTGCAACTTCTTCCAAATCGCTGCCTTCAAAATAGAACTTTCATTTAGTTTTTATATTCATTTTTTTGGGTGAGATTTTACAATAAACACTTTTAATTTTTTTGACAAATTCTTAGCTAAATAAATTATCTAAAAAAACTAACTACTAAAATACTTACATAATTTTCGCAACACAGAAAACAAACTATCACAACGCCTTAACGAATGGGCGATTTAAATTCAATGGTTGCTGCTGTACATCTGTGCGTTGGAACAGTTTGGCTAAGTTTCATTTCTTTTTTTTTTCTGAAGTTGGACTAATTCTATTAAGCAAAAATATGATACAAGATGGTGATACAATCAAGAGAGACAAAAAACCGGCAACCGGCAATGATATTACTATCAACCTCGGTTCCGGAGGAGAAAAACAAGCAAAGTGCTACAACCAAAGACAGGAAAGCTAAAACACTGATCTCTACCCAGAATGGGTAGAGGTCATAACACGAAGCTTTTTCCCTTTCATGTTTTTAACTTTGACCCAGCCATCCAGGGGCGAATGAGCAACAATAACTTGAAGACTGGGGCTCTCTGAGCGGGGCCCCTCCTTTTCTGAGTCAGAGGAGGAGGTCAAATGAGCACGTTTCTGGGCGATGGCTATGCCGGAGGAGTGTGCCGGACCATCGTTGGAAGGAGCCCCAGCTGGAGGGGCTTGATCCAAATCAGCATCGCTGGCATCATCTTCAGAGCAAGAGGAATCAGAATCCACGACAGGAGGTGGAGAGCAAGGAGCCCATCGTTTGGATTTGTGCTTGGAGAGGTTCTCCTTTTTCTTTTTTGCCGGAAGAGAAGGGCAGGAGGACTGCAGATGCCCCGTTTGGTGGCAGTGGCGACAGCGGAAGGCTGTATTTTCGTAGTCCAATGTCTGGGTCCAGACAAAGTCGTTTATTTTGAGAATGATTTGGTCTGGAAGTCCCTTGCTTAAGTCCACCTCCACACAAAATCTGGCATATGTGTAGAGACCTACTCTTTCCCTCCTGTAATCTCCCGTAATGAAACTGCCCAAGGTGTTGCCTATAGCCTTGTAGACTGCAACATGCCATAAGTGGACAGGTAGGTTTGGAAGTCTGATCCAAACAGGTGTCCTGGTGATGACAGCGGTTGCTGGATCAAAATCTGGAAACCAAGGCGTTAAGAAGAGCCCTGCAATTCCTAAGAACCAAGGGCCTTCTTCTAGAGCCTTTTCATAATGCTTACTGTCATAAAAAAGAACAATGAAATATCCTTTAGAACAGAAAATGACCTTACAATGATGTGTCCAGTTTGCATGAACCCAATCATAAAGGTCCTGAGATCGCGGCCACAGTCCGTTGAATCTGCAAATGAGGGCTCTTTCTGCATATTCTTGAAGTTGATTTACAGGATCTGCATGGGCAATATCAACAGAGGGAACTTCCTCTGTTTTGTTAACCAAGAAAGGCTTGGGTTTAAGGGCTTCCGAGGGTTTGGGGATCTCGGAATGAACTGCATCTTTGTAAGAGAAGGGAGGAGCGGTGGACGACTGTCCCGCTGCACCCCCTCTCAAACGTAGGGTTAACACCAAAGAGTTGTTCCTATTAATGCTGTAAGAAGAGATTGGTAGAAGATCATCAAGTTGTTTCCCTTGAAAGAGAAGCCTCTGAAGGCCAGAAGGGATTCCACTCCGCCGTTCGAGAACCAGCTTGAGATCCAGCACCAAATCTGTGGAACAGACCCATTGCATGATGGTTTTGCCAGTTGGTTGTGAGATTTGGATCTGAAAAGAATCAAAGAGGTTCCATGACACAGTGTTAGGATTGCTTGTACTACCGTGAGCAACTCTGCCAAGGCTTTGATGGGGAGGAACTGTCTCCATCAAACAGAAACTGTCATTGCTGGGTAAAAACATAGCCAAGACAGAGGACTGGGAAGCAGGGTGAATGCTAAGTTTCATTTCAGGATCATGCAAACCTTTATTTAAATCGAACTAACTCCCAAGAATATTCTGAATCGTTGCTGGCCCATTTCTGAAACTCCAACGAATAATAAAACAGGCTCGGTTGTTTTTAAACTATGATGTTTTCCCGAAATTCTAAGAAAGAATATTACCTACAGTTTCATTGAAACAGAAATGCAACTATTCAAAAGGATTTTGGAAACTGCCCATCATGATAAGAGAAGTTTGAATGGGAATTTATGTACAGTTCACTTCTTTTGAGTATTTGTACATTCACATATGGACACTTTCTTTGTTTAAATATTTAGGAGTCTTTTCACTACTCGTGGTAATAGGGTGTTTTTGAATTCATATTCCTTTTTTGGTTTTGATTTTGAAATAATATATACCAAGATTCATGCGAAAATATCGTGGCTATACTTTCTTTAAAGGTTGTAATATAAATATCATTACTTACATGTTCCTCCATTATATATTTATTTTGTATGCAATATGCATTTATATAAAATATATCATATTTCTATTGCAACAATTTAGTGCTATGTTTGTATTTATGAGTTTCGGTATATAACTTTTTCTAAAACAAATTAATTTTAACTTTGTTGCTATTAATATTCATATGACATTTGTATAGACCTTGTCAGTTTTTAGAAGTTAAGCTAATTTTTTATAGTACTTTTATAAATTTGCGGGGTTAGTTTAGAACTAGAGGGATTTGTCGATAAAGATCAATATTTTTTTTATTTATCTTTATCCAATTTTCTTGTGTCATCTTGTATCTAGTTGAGAAGATCATTCTCTCCACTTATGTAAAATTATAATGAACTCAATTTATAACTCATCTTAGGTATCTGAATAGGGTTATCTTGATAGTTTTCTAGAAGGATCACTTTATTCGCATTTGTATTAAAGACATTTGCAAGTCCTTAAATTAGTTTGGGATTGGAAAATGAACTTTCATCCCAAGATCAAACGTAGTATTTCCCTTTCCAATTAGAACATTTTGCCCCTTGACTAGGGATGATGCTTTCCTTTGCTTAGTTAAGATAGGTTTCCTTTTGCATCATAAAACTAGTTGCGTTTGATCATTTTATTTTTTTAAGTCTCCTCCCGTAGGAGCACGCCTAACAGTGGCTTGAATGAGCCCTAGTTTCAGTCAAATCATAAAAAAACATCTCACCTAAACGATATCATACTGATGACTCATTTTTCCCTTCAACTTGTTAACCTTGATAACCATCCCTCATAAACAAACTAAATATTGTCCTTGTGCATATTGTACATACTAGTTTAGGTAGCATAGACTAGGTTAACTTAGGTTATTTATAGGACACGGGTAACTGGAAACCCATTTGAACCAGTTAGGATTGCTATCACAATGGGAAAGTGATGCAACAAAACTGCATGTTTTCCCAATTCGTAGATCTGTGGGTTATGGGCCCACGATCTAGACGAAATAATCCAACCATCAGCGAACAAAACTTCTAAAAAGCCTTGAATGCCTCTAGATATCATCACCGTCGTAAATTCAAAAACCAATCAATCGATCTTGAATAAATGAGGAAATGTGAATTCCAATGAGAATGTAGGCAGATCTGCGCCACACACTTGGTACTCAGCGGTTTTCAATTTTGTTGGTCAACGTACAACGATGTATTCCTTACACAGACTCAAACAACATCGTAAAACAAGTTCATCTCCTCTACGTTGTGTACGTTGGAATCAAACATTCGTGAAACAATGGATGTCAATACTCCAGCAACACAGCTGAGTGGCTCACCACAATTATGCTGCGTTCTCGTTAGCTCATAAACTATTTTAATTCTGAGACAAACACACAAATAATACTTGAACGAGAACATAAAAAAAACACAGATCCCATTCAAACTGGAGTTACATAGTGACAAAATTTACGCTATCAAACACCAGATTTATATTAATCTCGAATTCGAATTACAACACGCATATACGAGCCAGATCGCCCTCTCGCGTTTGATGTTACATGCCGTTTGGCCTCTCCCTATGCACTCACACTTACCATACATATATTCCTCAATACAATTTAAGGATCAGATCTTATTGAGATCCGATCTATTTTAAGATCTTTCAAATCCCTAAAAATGCGTAAGCTAACAAATTACAAAAAAACTTAATCAAATAATGCAAATTTAATGAAAATATTGGTTTTGTGGCCACGTTGACTTTTGGAAGGTTTGAAAAATGAAATTTGATTTGCGCAGGTTGATGCTCCTGCATCAAACTCCCGAGGTACAAAATTTTTATGACCTCCTAGTCATATGCCTCTTTCATCCTTTAGCAATTCTACCCACATCCTGTGTGGAATTGCCCTTGTGATATTTCCGTGAGCTGCAACAAAAACTTTGCAATAGCAAGTCCTCCCTACTACACGATACCTCACCAAGCTTCTCTCTTCTAAGTCCAGTCTTTCAGCATCTCTCTGGTTCTCTCCTCTGGAACCATTTGAGCACTCCTAGCTCTAGATTGTTGCAATATTCTCCCCTACACGAAAATATAAAGACCATGGGCTTGCAAATCTTCAACAGAATCATACCTCTTCTTCCTTTGCACGCAAACTCTTTCTCGCAGGAAATATTTTTCCGCTCTGATACCACTTTGATGCAGCAAAACTACATATTTTCCTAATTCGTAGATCTGTGGGTTATGGGCCCATGATCTCTACAAAATAATCCAACCAACGGCAAACAAAACTTCTGAAAAGCCTTGAATGACTCCAGATATCATCACCGTCGTAAATTCAAAAACCAATCAATTGATCTTGAATAAATGAGGAAATGTGAATTCCAATGAGAATGTAGGCGGATCTGCGCCACACACTCGACACTCAGCAGTTTTCAATTTCGTTGGTCAATGTCCAACGATGTATTCCTTACACAGACTCAAACAACATTGTAAAACAAGTTTGTCTCCTCTACTCGTGTATGCTGGAATAAAAAATTCGTGAAAAAATGGCTGTCAATACTCCAGCGACACAGCTGTGTGGCTCACCACAATTATGTTGCGTTCTCGTTAGCTCATAAACTATTTTAATTCTGAGACAAACACACAAATAATACTTGAACGAGAACATAAAAAAAACATAGATCCCATTCAAACTGGAGTTACACTGTGACAAAATTCACGCTATCAAACACCATATCTATATTAATCTTGAATTCGAATTACAACACGCATATATGAGCCAGATCTCCCTCTCGCGTTTGATATTACATGCCATCTAGCCTCTCCCTACGCTTTCACACTTACCATATATATATTCCTCAATACAATTTAAGGATCAGATATTCTTGAGATCTGATCTATTTTAAGATCTTTCACATCTCTAAAAATTTGCGTAAGCTAACAAATTACAAACAAACTCAATCAGATAATGCAAATTTTATTTGCGCAGGTTGATGCTCCTGCATCAGAAAGAGTCTAATTTGGACCCGAGAAATTCCTCACATGTTGAGCTAGGACATTTCTAGGAATAAACAATTTGAATGGTACACTCGTCCTACAACATGGCGAGATGAAAATCATGTTAAATGGCTCACCTCTAGGAGAAATCATTGTTCAAATTTGTAGCAACCTATCGAAAAAGTCATAATTAAGTTGATTGAAATTGAGGAAGCAAATGATCCATACATGGTGCACGACCATGGGTACCCCCGCATAGGAGGTAGGGGAAGAGGCAAGCCTCCCCTCTAATTCAGGTGGATATTGGTGCCACTCGCCTATTCCACTTGGATCCCAAAAACTGTTTCCTTTTAGTTTCCAAAGTTCCAACATAGTTTCCTATTTCAACAATTTTTTATTTTTGACATCTTTTTGGGTCTTGAACTTTCAAAGCCATTTTGAGGCCCTAAATGTCATTTTTTAGGGAAATGTGAAAACATGAGTCATGTTTGTAGGTGAAATTTATTTTCCTTACATATACCTTTCTAATAGGATATCATGCATTCTAAATAGAGATCATATGCCAAAGTTATGACCCTGGGAATTTGGAATTCCAACTAACCCCAGTGGGGCCCACAAGCTTTTGGTGCTTCATCTCCCAGGGTTAGGTTTTTGGATGTTTATGGTTTATCATTATTTCATCATAATAAAAAGGCTTGAGAGCCTCATTGTAACTCAGTTTAGAAGGTATATAGGTTTCACATCTCTTCTCTTAGATAAGCTACCATCGCCCAAGCTAGCTTTTTTCCTTTTTGCATGTAAACAATTTTCAGCATTTCTATTTATTAATTGAAGTTCTATTTTGATATATATTTGTGTTTTTGTTTACATATACATTTCATTTCATTCTTTCATAAATCAGGATTAGTGGTGTTAGACTGGTTTTATATTTCTCTATTTTTCTATGCATGTCCCTAATGAGGTTGAGGTATAAGGAGTTGGGACTTGAATTGGTTGATCCCTTGCAAAGCTAGCCTCGCCGACCTTGACAACCTCCCATGGCAGAAAAAAATAAACATAAGGAATTAGGATATCCTTTAAAAATGTTGCTCGAATAAGGCCTCGAGTGACAAAGGAACAAGATAATGGATATTTCTTCCCAAATCCTTCGGGGAATACTAATAGGCGAAGCATCTTCATCCAACAGTCACTTTAGAGGAACCAACCCTTTAAGGTACACGTTAAAATTAAAATTCCTATATTTGAGGTCCATATAGATGCAGATGCCCTAGATAGATGATTAAATCTGCTAGAAGGATATTTTTCAGTCCATAATTTTTCTGATAGGGAAAATATTAATTTTTCACTCCTCAAATCCCCCCATGTCACAGACTGGTGGGAAAATTATTGTGAGAATAGGGAATAGGAGGAGTAATCCTCACTACTTTCAGCCATGCCCTCATGGAACTGTTTCTGAGATGTTTTCAAGGAACAATATTAACCTGTCAGGAGCTATGGAAAAAAAGTACATAAAAATGACCAAACTATGGTAGGAAAGGGACCGAGATGTCCCATAGTTCATGAATATTTTTCATACTCTATGCACAAACTTGGGTATTAGGACTCTAAGTGGAATTTGGTACTTAAGTACCATGGATATCTACAAAAATACATCCAGGAAAAAATGGAGTTCTTGGACATCTCCTCGCTTGGAACAACGTACTGATATGCTTTCAAGATTGAGTATAAATTTAAACAAAAGAAGAGGGACTTTGGATCTACGAATATGAATCAGGGAAAAGGCACCTCCAAACCATATAAAAAAGGATATATCCAAGGTGGAATGACCCAAGACAACCCATCGAAGCCACAAACATTAATATCAATGGGAAGATGAAGAAAGACATAGAAACGTGGTGTAAGTTCCACAAGAATGCCACTCACAACACAAAAGAGTGTCGCACAAAGAAATCACTAGTGGTCAAATTAAAAGCTTCAGAGTCAGCTGCATGTTCCAAATATGAGACAAAACCAAAAAAATGGAAACAATTTATTGGTGTAGAACCTAGAGCCATCGTTTCCACCACCAAGATCCAAAATATTGAGCCTAAAGATCCATAGGAGGGTGAGTGTCTTTTCCACTCACAGATGTTGGTGAAGGGTTCTCTGTTGCAATTCATTCCCAATTTTGAGAGTCAGAAGAACCTCAACTCAGTAGAGATCATTAAGTGGTTGGGATTTCCAACAACACCACACCCATAGCCATAGACCTTTAGATGGCTCCACTAAGGGTGATATCTCCACGTAAGCTAGTAGTGCTACCTTCCCTAAAACATCAAGCCCTTCATGGAAAAGGTATTATGTGATGTTTCTCCCCTTGAATTTTGTGATGTTTTATTATTCCAACCATACTTGTGGAACTGTCATGTTGTGTATGAGTTTAGACCTTGTACTATTATTAATAATTTTGGTAGAAAACTATACATGATCCTGGAGGTAGCCCCACCTACCACCATTTGTTTGATCTTTGCTAAGCAATGCAATAAGATTATCTCTGAGACTGGGAATTTTTTCTTCCTGATTCACTCTTAAAGAAAAGGGGTGATCATGGACACATACGTGGCCCCCAGATTGGGTTCCTCTGTGCAACAAAATCAAGTTGATAAGGTCATGGAAGAGTATAGGGACATCTTCTACTCACCCATAGGGGTACTTTGGCACTGTCAGGTCAACCATTCGATTGATTTGACTCCTAGAGATCCTTTACATAATGGTCAATATACCACTACTCCCTCTTGGAAAATGAGGAAATCAAGTAGTAGATCTAGGATTTGCTACAAAAAGGGCGCATCTAACCAAGTTCGTCACCTTGGGGGAACCCAATCATACTCATACAAAAGAAAGATAGGACTTGGAGACTATCCATTGATTATTTGGCACTGAATAAAATCATTGTTGGGAATTAATATCCAATCCCATGCATTGATAAAATTCTTGACCATCTCAAGGGGGATAAGTACTTCAACAACATTGGTTTGAAGTCTAGTTATCACCAACTTCCAATAGAGCCCATAGATGTATGGAAGACCACCTTCAAATCTAAGGAGGGTCTCTTTGAGTGGTTGGTCATACCCTTCGGGTTGAAAATTTCTCTTGCAATTTTTATGAAGTTGACAGATGACATATTGTGGCCTTTCACCAACTCATTCATGGTTGTATATCTAGATGACATCCTAATATTCAACAAGAGTTGGGTAGGGCGCTTGCAACATATTCGACAAGTCCATCAAACCCTGCGGCAACAGAAATTATGTGCCAACTTGGAGAAATTCTCCTTTGACATGGACCAAGTCTAGTATCTAGTCTACATAATTGATGAGAAATGCATTCATGTGTATCTTGCTAAGATCCAAGTCATTCAATATTAGCCAACCCCAATGGCTCTAACAGAGCTTCGTAGCTTTCTGGGCCTTTCCAATTTCTATTGAAGATTCATGTTGGGTTTCTCTCATATCACTTAGATTTTTAGTCAAGTTACCAAGGGTAGAGCGAAAGCAAATATTTTTTGGTCTGAGCCACAACAAAAGGAATTCATTGAGATGAATCTGTGAATTTTCTTTGTGCCAGTCCTCACATTGCTAGACCTGCAACAACCATTTGAAATTGAGACATATTTCTCCAATTATGCTATTAGTGCGGTTCTCACTTAGCAAGGGCATCTGGTAGTCTTCCACCATAAAACACTCTATGATACTATTCTAAAATACCCCACCTACGATAAGGAGATTTATTCCATCGTGCATGATTTCTAAAAATGGAAACACTACATTCTAGGAAGGAGACGATCATCCACATATATCACTGGACTCTTTAGTTTATGCAAACATAGGGATAGTTGTAGAATGATCGCCATTAGAAATGGTCCACATATTTGAAACAATTCCATTTGAACATTAAATGAAAGAAGGGTAACACTAATAACATTAAAAAATTACTCATTCAACCCTCTGTTTTTGCAATGACCACTATTCTCAAATCTTTTGGGCATGAGAATTTTGGATGGCCACAACTCTACAAAAATTATAAATAATTCAACACCACATACTAGATTTTTATGAATGAAAAGAAAGTTCTAGACTTTCACCTCCATGACACATTGTTATGCTACTTGGGACACCTTTGTGTTCCTTCAAGCGATCATTCCAAGTTGATTTGGGAGGTACACTACAGTCGGGTCGCAAGACACGTTTTTTGGGAGAAGGAAATTATGGTCTTGCAAAAGTATTTTTATTGGCAAAAAATATGACAGGATGTCAGAAAATATATCATATTCTGTACTACAATGACATCACCAATCCAACCATTAAGAAGCAAGTCATCTACACTCCTCTACCTACTCCTAGCCAGCCTTGGGAATCCATATCCATGGACTATATGCTTGGTGTTCCTTCTACCGAGCATGGCAATGACTATGTATTTTTGGTTGTTGATATATTTTCTAAGATGGCCATATTGGTTGCATGCAAGAAGAGTATCATAGTAGAAGCCACCGCCAAACTCTTCTTTGAACAAGTGTGCATACATTTTTGGATATCATATATATCAGATCAAGATAGTAGGTTCCTAAGTGAATTCTAGCTGAGCATCTGGTGATCGTTGAACACCAAGCCCACCAAGTCGACTACATTCCATACCCAAAATGATGACCAGACATAGGTCATCAACAGGATGATACTACATATAATATGCATGTACAACTCCAAGAATCCATGAACATGGGATGAGAGTCTTCCTTATGCGTAAAAAACATACAATAAAGCTATCCATATCTCGATTGGATACAACCCATTTCAAGTGGGCCTGGTATTTCAACCATTGGGTCCAATTGATTTTTCTATACCTATTGAAACTGCAAAATAAAACTCTACACATGTTCAGTCTGAAGATGATAAAACCACCAAGTTTATTGAATGCATTCAACGCATTTGCCAATAGGTTCATGGTATCCTAGATAAATCCAATACCAGATACAAAAAATTTCGTGATCAACATCAGCTTCCACATAAGTTTCAAGTGGGCGACAAGGTTTGGTTGAATTTGCAAACGGAACGCCTTGTTGGAGCCCATCAGAAGCTTCGACCACTTTGATATGGACCTTACACCATTCCCAAGGTTGTGGGTGACAATGCTTTCAAGCTAAGTATCCCCCCATTCCTTGGCCTACACCCAGTATTCAATGTGGATTGTCTTTAACCATATTTTCCACCATTGTTGGACACATCAAACATTGTTGAGTAACCTACATCAACATAGATCAATCCAGATTGCATTGAACATGACACAAAAGATCATATCATGGACACACATATTAAGAACACTCGCCATCATAGGATCCAAATCTATGGAGGTTAGATTTTTCCAGCTCTGGCACCAAGGAAAGTGGCCCACCATGGACCACATTTAGTAGAAGTTTCCCCATCTCATGGAGGCACTCAAGGCAATGGGGACCATTGATTCCTACGGAGGGAGGACTAATCCAGGTGGATACTAGTGGCCACCTGCCTATTCCACTTAGACACCCAACATTGTTTCCTTTTAGTCTCCTAATTTCCAACACAGTTTCCTATTTCAACAGTCTTCTATTTTTGGTATTTTTCTGGTTTTGAAATTTTGGAGTTGTTTTGAGGCCCTAACCAACATTTTTTTGGGATATGGAAAAATGTGAGTCTTTGACTCACATTTGTAGTCAAAAATTTTTATCCTTGAATATACCTTTCTAATAGGATATCATGTGCACCAATCAAAGATCGTATGCCAAATTTATGACCTTGAGAATTTGAAGTTCCAACTAACCCCAATGGGGCCCATAATATTTTGGTTCTTCATTTCCTAGGGTTATATTTTTTGATGTTTATGGTTTCTCATTATTTCTTCATGATAAAAAAGCCTAAGAATATCACTCTAACTCAGTTTAGAAGGCATTTATCCATCACATCTCTTGTTAGAGATAATCTGCCATTTTCCAAGATAGTTTGTTTCCTTCCTACATGTAAATAATTTTCAAAATTGCTATTTATTAATTGGATTTTTGTTTCACTATATCTCCATGTTTTTTTTACAAATGTATTTCATTTCATTCCTTCATAAATATGGATCACCCTCCAACCCTAGCATAGACAGGGAAATAAACATTTTTTATAAAAATATCCCCCATTGACATCATAGAATGGTAGCTAATGTGAAATTTCAGGAGCTTTGTGTCACAAAAGAATGCATATAGAATATATGCAATATTCTCATCTAACACTTCAAAGACCACGAGGATCTGAATTTTATTCTTGATGGAAATGTTTTGGATCTAGATTTAAACCTACACCATGCCAAAGCTAAAACTTAGAGGATCATTGGCCTCTTGGGGATGCAGTTCCAGTTCTCCTCTTCTACTTAAAATAACATAATGGAATACTCTCACTCACACTCCTTAATGCAGATCATCACGAACTACGTCAAGCTACACAGTCCATCCCAAAGAGTCAATAGCCTCACAAAGACTCAAAAACTGCTCCAACTAACTTGGGTCCCTTGAGTAGTAAGGGTGGTTGTGTCATTAGCACCATACCCTCAGCAAAAAATGCAACCAACATTTTTTTGTTAACTTTATTACACTGAGAAACTCCTTATTGATGATGAATATTATTACAAGCCATGCCAGTCGTCTAAGAAGACCCTCCAGAGCGCTAGTTGGGTTAAGCATGAATCTCAAGGTAGTCTTCTATGTAAGCACCATAAAGTGTCTCAATTATTTGTAGGTTCCTTTCCCTCTAATTTTTTATGTAATGATGTAAAGGAATTACCGGGAGGAAATACAGTTTCTCCTTTTTGGGCATATGTTTCCTCTTGTTTTTTCACTTTATTGACTCTCGGCCTTATGGCCTTTGCATATGGTTGGTTTCTGTTGAGCGTCAAAGCTCCACTACATGTTATTTTTATACAATAGGTGTAATATAAAGGATTATAAGCTACAAAAAAAAGAAATATGGTTATGGCATAAAAGAATGAGCCATATGAAATTTGATAATATTATGAAAATCAATACTAAATAAGTAGTGAGATACATATCAAAGATCACAAAACCTTCAAACAATATTCGCAAGCGATATCAACATAGGAAGTAGAAAAGAACAAGCTTCAAGACAAAGGATCACATAATAATGAATAAATTGGATTATATTGCCACCAAAGACCAACTTGAAAATATTTTTACAAAATCTCTTTCGAAAGAGGAATTTTAATATATCAAACAACAATTGGGAGTATCCATTTTTTCAAAAGTTGCTTAGGGAAAAGCACAAGTTTAGGGTTTGTTATTGGTCATGAAATTTATTTAAAATGATTCATCTTAGGATTTTCACTATAATTTCGTTCTTGGGATGTTTCATGCCATGAAATTTGATAGAGATAAAGAATACATTGCAAGGTACATCTAATAAGAATATTGTATTCTATTTTACTATAATTGTAACGATATACCCTGTAGAAGTTAGGGTTTGTGAATGGCCCTAAAATCAATTTTAAATGAGCAAAACTGCAACTTTTTATATCACTCATATTTTTTGAAGAATCAGACCATGAAATTTTGGGAATATTGAGAAAAAAACTCTAAGCACAATTGATTAAAAAATCATATTCTAGCTCACTATAATTTAAAATAGATCCCTTGTGGAAGTTATGGTTTGTGAATTGTCCTCAAATCAATTTTGAATAAGTGAACTTATAACTTTTTCTATAATTTTCTTTATGTGAAGAATAAGAATAAAATTTTGATCATATTGAGAAAACAACTCAAGTTATATCTGGTAAAACTTTCATATTCTGGTTCATTATAATTTCACATATATATCTTATAGAAGTTATGGTTTGTGAATGGTCCTAAAATCAATTTCAAAAGAGTGACCACAACATTTTCACTAGTATTCTTTTTATGGGACACTTAATTCTATAAAATTTTCAAGGATCTAAGGAGACATACCAAATTGAATCAAGTAAAAAATCCATAATTAGATACAAAGAATTGGAAATGTGGCACATTATACAAGTCTACACTTGGGAAGAGGCCAAAAATCAACAAGATTTGGGAAAGTTACCATAAATTCCACTTGAAACATTGATTAGAAGATGTAAATAAGTAGTCAGTAGATTTCATGTTCTAGTGAGCAGATCATTTGTGAAGAACTAATATGTAGGTTTGTGCTACACAAATAAAGAGATTCATGTCTCTTGCTAAGTTGGTTCTTAGCGACGAGGATTGATGTCTCCAATAGATTGATTTCTATGATGACACATAAGAGTATGATAGTTACTACTACGGTTTGTACTATTGGGGATTAGTTTCTCTAGTAGGTTGGTGACTACAAATATTTGCAACAGTAGGTTGGTTCTTCAAAATAGTTATAAAAGGAATGTTATGGTTATCTCTCAAAATGGTTTTTGCATAAATCTCGTTTTCCATGTTTTGTAGTTGATAAATCTCATATGTGATTTTTTTCTTATGGTTCATGGATGTTTAAATAAGTAAAAAGTTGAAGAATGTAAATGGTAAAGAGTTCAAAATAATGTGCAGCCCTAGAGCTGATGCCTCCCCCATGGACTCCTAGGGTTTCTACAACCCTGCAACAGGAGCCATCAAGGCTCTTCCCCTCCCTCACGGTGGCACCTCTCGTCTCTCTGGGCTCCAACTCTTCGCCTGATACTGCTACCGGATAATGGCTTCCCAAACTAGGGGGGTAGGCGCTCCTCCCCCTCCTGAGATTTCTCCAACTGTCACAAAAGATACAACTCCGAATGATTAGATCCTTATCTCTGACTCTGTAGTCCCATAGGTAGATCTGAACGCGGAACAAAATGACAAACAAGAGTCCCAGAATGTCAATACAGAGCAAAATAAATCCTCCTCCTCCACATGCATACCGATAGCGGCCGACCGTCCAAAAATAGACCTGCCTAGACACTGTATCAATTCAAAAATTCAGTATATGAAGGACCATGCTCTCATTGGTAAATTCATAGGCTTTTGGCCTACTAAGAAATCTATCCAAGGCTGTAGAGCCTTTAAATGGAAACCAAAGGGGCATGTCACCCTGTAGCTGGGAGCAAAGGGCTTCTTCAACGCCATTTTCAACTACATCGAGGATAGAAACTGCATCATGGACGATGTTACGTATTTATTTAACTTCACAGGCCTTTATCTGAGAGACTGGGTTGAAAGGTTCAACCCATATAAGGAGGACTTTAAATGGGCTCCCATTTGGATCCAGATGTACTCGTTGCCGCTGGAATACTGGGATGAAGAACCCTTAAAAGATATTGGAAACGGATTGGGAGAGTTCAACAAGATTACTGAAGAAACAAAACTCAAATGCTACACAGCCTATGCCAGGATCTGCGTTTACATGCACCTAGCTAAAGCCTTGATTGATTCGGTAAGTCTCTTTCATGATGATTTTGAACGGGTTCAAAACATAGATTATGAACATGTTCCTTTTAGATGTCGAAAATTCCATGAGCATGGCCATGGCTTCAGATACTTCTCTTTAAATCAACCTCCTAAAACTACCCCTGGCCTAGAAAATACTGATGCTTATGGCTTCACCAAAGTTCACAACCAAAAAAAGCACTCCAAGAAACCCAATGTCATCCCCAAAGCCTCCCCCCACCCCCCTACTAGCAACATCTTCGACATCCTTTCAAACCATCCTATCCTGGAAGGGGAATCCTCTCATCCCTCCTCTGAAACCTCCAATGTGTCCTCTCTTGATCCCTCTTTTATTCCTCCGCTCATCCCCATCCCCCATCTCCCTCATTCTGCTAATCAAAAGCACACCCCTCAGTCTATCTAGTCAAGCAAAGACAAATCCATTGTCATTTGGAACTCCACCTCAATGGAAATCGATGGCAAGGCACCACAAGCAACACAAGAGGAAGGATCTAAGGCAAAAATGAATCAACTTACCCATATGGAATAAGAACTGGAAAGTATCGACCTAGGTGATCTGGACATTTTAGCAATGAATATGGCTTGTAAAAACAAAGAATATGATAAGATGCCCCCCAGGCATATCAAAATCCTAGAATTCATACTCTTTCGGGCTCAGCAGCGTAACTCTCTGGGCATTCAAGCTGGAAGCCCTTGGGATGGAAAAAAGATCATAAAGGAGTCAAAGAAAAGAGGGTCAAGAATAGATCTACAGAGAACCATCATTGTGCGAGAGCTATTAGTTGAATCAGGGCGATACCCCAAGTTGACCAAGTTCTTCTGGCTAATCTTCCATAGTTCTCAATGAATCTCACATCATGGAATATTCGAGGGCTCAATAGCCCCAATAAGCACCGAATGATCAAAAACAGAATTAAGCAAGACAGACCAACTGTATTCTTCATGCAAGAAACCACTCCAGTTGACGCTTTAGGCACCTCGGGTGGTTTAGCCATTGCATGGGATCCCCTTCTCATCTCCCTTTTTGACATTCATGCTTCTCACAATTTCATTCAGGCCTCTTTTCACTTGATTGTCACCAAAATACATGGTCACCTCACCAATGTCTACTTTCCCCAGATCCCTCAACAGAAAATAGCCATTCTCAACTCCCTTGACATCATAAACGCCACCAGGTGTCATCCTCTCTAGATTGTAAGCGGTGATTTTAATATGATCACTAAGCTCGAGGAAAAAAAAGGAGGCAGACCCAGGCTTGAGATTGATAGCCTAAGCTTCAAATATTTCATTCAAAGAAACTGGTTGATTAATCTTCCCTTTTCTAATGGAATGCATACCTGGAATAACAGAAGAACTGGCTCTCAGTAGATTTCCTTGCGATTGGACCGTTTCCTCATTTCAGACAATGCGATCCATCTGGGAGCCAACATCTACTCCTCCATTCTTCCATCTGTCGGTTCTGATCATTGGCCAACCTTATGCAGTGGTCACCTCGAGGAGCCACAAACAATACACCATTCCATTTTGAGAAATTCTAGCTATCTCATCCAGACTTCAAAGACTTGGTTACCACTTTGTGGAGTGGCTTCACTCCCCTTGTCGGCTCCAAAATGTATCAATTCCAACAAAAACTCAAGCATCTCAAATACTCTCTCAATAAATGGAACCATTCCACATTTGGTAATATCTTTCAACAACAAAAGGATCTGGAGCAACAAATGTCCGATCTACAGATGCGTATCATTCTAGAGGGCAGATCAAAAACTCTGGCTCTCCAAGAAAAGAACCTCCTTAAAAAATTGGATGAGAGAAGACTGCAAGAGGAAACTATATGGAAGCAAAATTCAAGACTTCAGTGGCTCAAAGAAGGAGATAAGAACAAACAATTCTTTCAACATTCCACTATTCAGAGGCATATGCATAACCAAATCACCATCCTTAACAATAGTCAAGGGGAAAAGCTTGAAGACCATGAGGACATATAAAAAGAACTTCTCAGCCACTTCAATAACATCCTACAGGAAACCGCAGGAGACAGGCTACCAGTAATTGGCAAGATCACACAGCACATCCCCAAGCTTGTCACTGAAGAGCACAATCAAATGCTACTCAAACCAGTTTCCATGCAAGAAGTTGAACAAGCCATGGCTCAAATCAAAGATGGCAAAGCTCCTGGGCCTGACGGTTTCATTTCCAGCTTTTTCCACTTCTTCTGGGAAAGTATCAAGCTGTAAGTCTAGGATTTGGTGGAAGAATCTAGAAGTATGCATTGGATCCTTCATTCACTCAATGCAACTTTCCTATCCCTCATTCCCAAAGAAGAACACTCTGTCACGCCTGAAAAGTACAGACCGATCACCTTGTTTAATGTCATCTACAAGCTAATATCCAAGGTTATAGCCAATAGGCTTAAACCCCTCCTCCCTCTGCGCATCTCACCAAAACAGACTGGATATGTGGAAGGCTATCAAATCCTGGATGGGATCATTCTCATCCATGAAGTCACCCACTCTTTGAAGCATCTGAAGAAAGCAGGTATGCTCTTAAAAATTTATCTCTCTAAATTTTTCGACAAATTAAGCTGGAAATACATCAATCAGATGCTCTTGGATTTTGGCTTCAGTCCCACTTGGACTCGCTGGATCATGAGCCTCATTTATTCCCCTTTTTATTCCATTCTTGTAAACGGAGCCCCTTTCCCACCTTCACCTTCTCACAAGGTATTCAACAGGGGGATCCTCTTTCACCCTTCCTCTTTGTCCTCATGGCTGAAGTTTTGGGTCGTCTCATCCAGCATGCTACCTCCACCCACTCTCTTCGGGGTCTCTCTTTTCATGACAATCATCCCATTACTCACCAAAAATTTTTCAATGATAATATGTTGTTCTACCACCCCACAGTCCAAGAAGCTAGCACCTACAAATCGCTACTTGATACCTTCTTTGAAGCCTCGGAACTACCATCAATGGCGCCAAGTCACAAATTTTCTTCTTTAACACCCTTGTCATCGCCCAACGCAACATAGCCAAAATCTTAGGCTTATCCATTGCCACTCTTCCTTCTAAATACCTTGGTGATCCTCTCATTGATTCTTCTATCAAGCATTCCTCCTAGAAATATCTCTTGGACAAATTGGAAGCACGCTTGTCATCCTGGATTCATAGAACCCCAATATTGCAAGCCGACTGGTCTTAATCAGAGCAGTCCTCCAATCCATGCCCCTTTATCTCTTCTCAGAGTTGGAAGATCCTAAATGGGTACTAAAAAGTATCAGAAAGCTGCAACGAAATTTCCTTTGGGGAAGCTATGGATTAAATTGGAAATGGGCGCTAGTAAAATGGTTGGATGTGTGCACTTCAAGACTGGTTGGGGGTTTGTGGCTGAGGGATCCAAACCACAACAATGCGGTAATGGGAGATCGCATTTGGTGGAGATCGCATTTGCACGACTATGGATAGCCAAATATGCCATCAATAGACCGCCAAAAGATCTCATTCATCTTATCCCTGAGGATTCTGGTTCTCTCATTTGGAATGCAGCCAAGCAACATAGAGCCATCATCCAAGAGCATAGTTTCTGGGAAATTAGATCAGGAGCCTATGCTCTCTTATGGGAGGAATCGTGGAAGCAGATGCCCAAATTGGACGACCTCTTGCATAGACCAAGATGGCAAGCTGCTCTACATGCTCAAGTGAAAAATCAGGTAAATTTTTTCTAGAAACCTCCTTCTATCTCTGGATATCGTCAATGGCTTCCAGCTGTTCAATGGCAGGAGGACTGGCAAGAGGACCTATTTGAAGAGATTGACAAGGAATTAAGCAAAAGTAAAATCTGATGCACCAAAGATCTGAACATCCTTCGACGGGGTCACACCACTCAAGGCACCTTTTTCACCCAGGAAGCTTACCATCTTCTTTTCTCTGCAATTCAAGACCCACAAGACATGATATGGACCCAAATCTGGAGACCAGGCATCTGGCCTAAAATCTCTACCTTTCTTTGGTTGCTCAGCAAAAGAAGGATCATAACATGGGACAACCTTCTCGAAAGGGGCTTCATAGGACCATCTAGATGTCCTAATTGTCTACAACAAGCTGAAACCATCTCTCATCTTTTGGATACCTGCCCATTAGCCAACACCTTATTGGATAATATAACCATTTGGTGCAGAATATCTAGAAAAATCAGAGGATACATTTATAATACAATCAGACAGTTGCCAATTGATCCCTTCAATAGCAAGCTGCTCAACACTCTTTGGACCCTCCTTCCTGGGTTCCTTATTTGGTAGGTCTGGAAGGAAAGGAATAGGCACATATTCAAAAATCTAATCACTCCTATAGATACTTTTTGGACCAATCTATGCAATAACCTCCAAGAGACTCTAACTCTCCACCTTTGGAAAGACTCTGATATCCCCAATCAACCACTAGAAAGTATCATTTGGGCGAATTGGAACCTTTCAATCCTTAGCCACCACAAGGTTACTCAGTCTCCCTCAAATCATCTGGACTCGCCCAGCTCCTGGAATCCTTCTCCTCGTGGTATGATCAAGATGAATTTTGATGGTGCCTCTAAGGGAAATCCTGGTGGAGCTGTTTTCAGTGGAATATTCAGAGATTCAGTGGGGATCCCCTTAGTTATCTTCTTTGGCTCTATAGGGTGGGACTCCAACCACTCAGCTGAACTGGAAAGCCTTTTTCAGGGGCTTTTCCTCGCTCAGGAGCATAATTTTTTCCCCCTAGAAGTGGAAGGATACTCTCAAATTATCATCAATGTTGCCACTCACCTCCTCTCAGGTGCCTCTGCTTCCAAGCTATCAAAGAGTTGGTGTCTTGCAACAAGGTTTGCTCAAATAGAGCAATGGCTTCAGACTCATCATGCCATCTCCTTCAATCACATTCGATGCTCAACAAACAAGGTAGTGGATCTCCTAGCCAACAAATGAGTTGAGAAAGGTTTACCTCTCTTTTCTGGTCCCCTCTCTAGTCTCAATGATGCTACTTTCATTCAAGAATGCACTCAACTGGTGCAAAATCAAGCCATGCCCCCGGATGCGGGTGTTTTATTGGATTAAGTATGTGGCGGCTCCGCAGTGTGGTATCTGGCCTAGCCACATGGCCACACATGGTGCCCGTACTACTGCCTTTAATACCTCCAGTTGTTGGCCTCATGCCACAACTAATGCCTCTGCCTCCCGCATTGATGTCTATCTAGTCTGTGAGCTTGCGCGCTATTTCATGGCGCCCTTCACCTCTTCACTGTCATTCACCTCCTGCAATCTCTTGGATCTCGCTGCCTATTGCAACTTCAAGCTCCTCTGCAACCTTCAAGCTTCGCTTGCCTCGCCACCTCTGGCCTCTAGTCTCCCTTCTGCTTCTCTCCATGCATCAGCATTAGGGGAATTTTGAGGTCTAAAATGGGCCTCCTAAGGAAAATATACAATCAAAATTCACTTTATGAGAACCAATCACATTTTAGGGGATGACATCATCCCTAATGGTTGAGGTGGCATTGCTCGAGTTAAAGGTACTTGTCGCATTTTCAATGGTGGATAAAAACTCATGGTTAACCATAGTAGTGCTCTAAGTACTTTTAAAGTCAAAGTAAAGTACTCATAATAAATGTCATTTCACATTTTTTGAATAAAATTCATACATAAAATAATATATTACATTTATTATATTATTTTCAGGGTTAGCCATGGTAGTGCCCTAAGTACTTTTAAAGTCAAAGTAAAGTACTCATAATAAATGTCATTTCACATTTTTTGAATAGAATTCATACATAAAATAATATATTACATTTATTATATTATTTTTATATAGTACATTAATTAGATGTTATTATACAATTTAAATAATATAAATTTTAATTAATAAAATATTATATAATTAATAATTTATGAATTTATATTTATATTTTATTTTTAAGTTATTTAAGTACAAAGGACAAATGCATTAGTTGTTCAATGATAATGACTTTTTCTTGAAAAACTTATTCTTATATATGGTCACATCAATACAATTTTTTTATTAATTTTATTTTGGTACAACTTTTGAATTGAATTTAACCATGGTTACATTGATTGTGGTGCAAAAAGTGAATTTCAAATTCATAAATATTATTTTATTGATTTAGCTATTATTTTATTATTTCCTTAGGAGGCCCATTTTAGACCTCAAAATTCCCCTAATGCTCCCTGTTGCTTAGTTATGTCGCGAAGGCACAGGATGAGATGCCGTCGGGGTCATGGCAGAGGTCAATCCTCTTGCCTGCCCATCTCCATCCATGAGGATAGTCGTCCCCCTACTCCTAAGGATAATTTTTCCTTGTACCAGTTTGAGTATGAATGCACCTTAGACCGCCCTCTAGTCACCGCCACCCTCACTGTGCACTTTCAGGAAGCTCCATCCAACTCTGTTGGCTCTGGTTCAAGAAAGCGTTTAAAGAAATTTACCATTTCCCCTTCTCCCCCTCAGCATTCCAGGAAATATGAGGCGTTACCTGTCAAAACATGAGCGCATTCTTCTAGCAGTGCAGGGAGTAGCAGTGGCATTCCAGAGCATTTAGCAGATGGCAAGGGGGAAGGGATCGACTGCCTTGTGCATTCTTCCAATACGCCTGAGCCCAACATGCAACAATCGAAGAAGGATGAGGATACATTGGATGAATACAAGTGTCTCATCATCGAAGAGCCTCCGCCTCAGCCTCATGACAAGTAGCATGCCATGCAGCCTCAAAATCGAGAGGTTTCCTCTCTATTTGTTGTTTCTCCTTTCTGATATCATGATTTTTCTAAAATTTACGATAATCTCTTGGTTATTTTTTGTTAATGTTGGTTTCCCTATCCAAGGCAACAATTTTTGGACCGATTTCCCCAACTGGGGCGGTCATATTTTTTCTTTTCTGAACTCTGCTCCCTCCGGAATTAGCTAGCATAGCAACTCCAAAGGATAGCTTTGAAATGTATATTATGTGTAAAATTAATAGAATAGTCTTATTTAGAAAAAAAATAAGTAAAAAGTTACTTTTATTTATTTACTCACTCCCCACCACCCCTAAAAACTATAAGTGTGCTCAATAGTATAAGGATAACTTGAGATGTTATAACTAATTGGACCTATCATGGGTGTAAGTTTTGCGTAGCGATGATTGTGAAGGCTAATAAATAAAGTGCTAGAAAAATTAGGAAATTAAGTGCCCTAATCTTCTGAAATAAACTAGAGTGCAACAAGTGGGTTGTATGTCAATTAATAATCTATATGGGCTACAAGAAGACTTTGTCTAAAGGATAGAGATGTGAAAATTATATTAAAAAATGAGACATACATGAAACCATATATGTCTTAAAGTGTTATCATGTAGGTACTGTTGTATGATTGCAACATCAATTTGTAAATACTTTCATGCACAATAAGTGCAAAGAGGAGGGTTTCACTAGAATGGTATGGAAGTATAATTGTGATGGTAACTGATGAGCCCCAGTTTTGCAACAAGAATGTTGCAATTCCTGAGGCTATCGACTTAAATTATCAACCTTGGGTTTGTACAAACTTAAGAGGGGCCGACATTGTATGTGCATTATACCCCTTCCTCTTCCTAGCATGATTCCCTTTGATGCAGGTGAAAGAAGGAAATGAAGCAGCTTCAATTGAGAAAAGATCTAGGTAAGCCGCCAATCCTAAGGTAAATAACGATAAACAAACCTATTCTACTTTTTCTAGAAAGTGAATGGTAGAAAGGACATCAATTCTATTTGAAAAAATGTAAATTGTAATGAAAACTAAGAAAATATAAACTATCTTGCTGGAAAGGAAATCTATTCTATTTTCCAGAAAAGGAAAGTCCTAGATTATTCTTGCAAGAAGGAAATAACACTTTGCATGAAGTAAATTGCGGGAAGGAAATCTAGACTAATTGTAGAAATCAACATTTAAGAAGAGAGAAATGTAAGAGATAAATGGTTACCTAAACAAGCCTCAGCTCAACCAAAGTGGCCTCATAGAATTCATAGGCTATAAATAAACATCTACCATGAATTTGGAGTGAATTTGGGCAAGGAATATCTCGAAATAAATTTCTACAGGACTCATACTCGAGATAACTTGCTGAATTCCAAAGAAAATAAAATGAGAACGAGATGGAAATTTTATTATTATTAAGTAGGATGTCCTAGGACTCCATTCCAAGTGGAATCACTCAAAAATACCCCTATTAACATGTGCTAAAAAATAGCATAAATTTACTACTCTAAAACTCGAAAATTCTAGAACTAATGAGCTAGTTAACCTACCAAATGCCTAACTTAAGCAAGTGAAAATGCTATGGGGTAAATTTTTTTATCAACTTGGATGTTTTTATGACTCAAAATAAGTGGAATAAACTCAAATGAATCTCATTAACACGTTCTAAAAAATAACATAAAATTACTACTATTTTGTGACAAGAGACTTCCATAAATTCTAGATTTGTGAACTAGTAAACCAATCAAAGTAGCTCAATGATGAATATGAATTTTCAAAGTAATTGTAAGGATAAATAATGTTTTTGACTTTTTAAATAACATGAAAAACAACTCACTTCAATCATTTAACCAATGTAACCTACAACAAAAGAGACATGAACACTAAATGTAGAAATAAGAGATGCAAGTGAAAAAGACATTTAAAGGAAATAAAGAAATTGTATAAGAGGGCTTTGAGGCTCTTGGGATGGAAAATCTAAAGGATACTCATTGTCCTATTAATTAAACCAAGCTTTAGAAACTAAAAATGGCACCAAAATTTATCATTTGAATCAACCCAATTACATCCCTACTAAAAATGAAAGTGGAGCTCTTAAATAACAATTTTTATGCACAAGAAGACTACAAAATACATACCCCTAGAGGAAAATTCGAATTGGTACTTATACAAAGTGATGAGGAGGAATTATCCTTGAAAGGAGGTATATTTCCCCTCCAAAATTCCTCAAAAATTTGGTCTAGTTCCAATTGAGATTTATCTGAGAGATAACGAAATGTTTTTTACTTCATAGGTTAGATTCTTCTCTTGTTATTATTTCATAAAATAGTTACCAATGCATAAATAATAAAGATACAACACACACATATTATAGGCTATTCTCCAAGGCAAAAACCTATCCCACTTGAGAGGAAAATCCACATAAATTCTTCTTGTTAGAATTTACCAGAGAAATAATAAATTTACGGAGAGGAACAAAAAACGATAAAATAGCTAGCAACAAATCATAAACATAAACAAAGATGTTTATCCGGGAAAACCCCCAAATTTGGGGTAAAACCCAACCAATGAAATTTCATTAAGAATTGGCCAAAAACCCTGGCCAATCCAGCCAAGTGAGCCTTCACCGCTCACCTCCAGGCCTGCATTACAATGAAGTGTTCCCAGCCTTTTATAGGCTCCATTACATGAAATACCATGGGTGCACAATACCATGTGCCCCAAAACCACTACTATTTACCCTAGTCAACATTGACTCTATCCCGAGTCAAGTTTACCTAACAATTCCCCCCTTAAACTTGACTTGGGATTTCTTGACTAAATCCAGCCAAAATTGCTAAGTGAGACAACCTTGCTCACTCTAGCTCTTCCCCCCTCAATTTTTTTTTTTTTTTTTAACCTAGGTAATTGTTAACTTGAAATCCCCCCTGTCACCTAGATCTAACCCAGACTTTACTAGTGATTACCCGGTGGTACGCATGCCATACCAGGTCTTACAACAGTATGCCCATTTACATGTAATAAATTAACTCCATTATAATAATAACATTTTTTTTTTTGTTTCATTGTTATTGTCTTTGTACATATGAAATTAATGTCCATATAAAAAGAACCCATCTACCGGATTACATGGGTCACCAGCCTCTGTAACCACCAGTCCTCTAGGAGTTCTCTTCAAATACATGGTTCATCAATTAATTAATCCACGTGCACATATCCTCTCTCATTTTGACAGACTTTTCTCTCCTAGCGCATCGAAATTCAATGGCTCTGATACCATTTGTTAGAATTTACCGGAGAAATAATAAATTTACCGAGAGGAACCAAAAACCATAAAATATCTAGCAACAAATCATAAGCATAACACAAAGTTGTTTATCCAGGAAAACCCCCAAATCTGGGGCAAAACCCAACCAATTAAATTTCATTAAGCATTGGCCAAAAACCCTGGCCAATCCAGCCAAGTGAGCCTTCACCGCTCACCTCCAAGCCTGCATTACAATGAAGTATTCCCAGCTTTTTATAGGCTCAATTACATGCAGGGAAAATTTTAAGAACCCCCCTAAATTTATATATATATAAAATGGGTGAATCCCCATGATACATAGGAAAAATGGAAGGCAATTTTATTAATAATATAATATGTATATATAATTTTTTGGCGAATCTCTCACGAGATTATATTATCTTGTAAAATCATGGTGAATCACCAGTACAAATGGCGAATCACTACTACAAAATGGTGAATCATTGTCTAGTGGAGTTCGGGGTGTTGGTTCCAATGAAGATATGGTAGTTGAACCAAGAGTAGAAGGAAGAGAACCACCGAGAACAAGCATGGCACATGGTGACTCGTGAGGGAAGTAGTTCTCGTGCAGTTTGGAAAACGTGTTCTTCTAGTTCTGCTAAGCGTAGTGTTTTGCTCATGATACTACTATCACTGATATTGAGGTTGGAGAGGAGTTTGAGGAAGCATGGAAGGTAGCAGGGGTGGAGAATTACAAAGAGTACCCCATGATGGGCTCCATTTTTCCCTTTGGTATTTGTGCCTGCAAGATTTTCTGTCCATTGAACCAACAATTAACCGTTCAACCAACAATCAACTTGACTGAGTTGATTAGGTATGAGTCAACTTAGACTAATCTTCAAAACTATGCTTTGCACTATCCCATATTTGTCACACTAATGCTACACAACATTGTGCATTTGCACCCAACTCTCATGCATGCACACAAAATTTTCATTAACATCTATAACCCTAACCAAGTGAGAATTGATCAAAAATTTGCACCTAAGTTTGTTAGTGTTGAAAGTTCATAAGAAATTTAGATCCATGGTACCTTAAATAAATTTTGAGATAACCTCCACAAATTCGACCACAATAGAGAAAAATTGTGATAAATTTTAAACCTACAAAAATTGTTCCTAGGAACAATCATAAGAAGTAGTTGGCATATAGGTCGATTTTTGAGCCTTGACACATTGATAATGCAATGGATTAGGTCAAAATCACACATTTAAAAGTCATCAATGAAGAGAAGACAAGATCATTATGAATTACACATACTCCAAACTTCCTACTAAATTCTACTTAGTTGTTCGCAACTCAGCTATACATAATCTTATAGTAAATAAAAATTCCACAAAGCCTTCTTCACATAGCTAATAAATGGCCATTGGAAGAGCACCCCTTATATAATAGTAATAGTAGCAATCAATAGATTATTTCATATTGAACTTCATAGCCATAGCGCTCCTATGTATTGTATAATGTATTCAACTTGCATTATCAAATATAGATAAAATCATACTTTTGATTGATCCATTTAAAACATACTTGTGCACAATGTTGAATGCAATGCCATTCAAGGAGTAAAGTCGGTTTAACGTGTAATGATCTATAAAATAATGGAACATATATGGAACATAGATTGATTTCATTTAGATATAGGTAACCCTCTGAATGTAGACCATTACTTGAAGAACATTTTTATTGATGAGGAATTTAATACAATATTCAATTTTCGAACTAAAAATATTATTTCTATAGATTTGTGTATGGGGTAAACAATAAATAAAAAATTTAACTATCCTTGGGGTGGTCAATATTTATAAATTTTATTTATACTTGCTTTACCATGTATATCATATACCTATCAATCACAAACATGAAAAGTTGTGGAATTCACAGTGATGATCTGCTCTGGAAACACAACCAACCTTTATTATTACCAATATTAACTTTTATATAGTAGCACATACGTAGATAAAATTTCCAACTTCCAAAGAGACAAACTTGCTTCTCCAACATGATGGCACATTCTTAACTACTAACATTTTTTATTTTTGAATGTAAGAAAGCTTTCTAAGTACATATAATCTACTGCGAGGCTCGAACTCTTAGACTATGTTCTTTTTTACCATGTATCTATAGGTTGTAGCCTTCTTCTTGTTTGAAGAGGAGTTGTGTATTATCAGAACTACCTTCCTGCCTCTGATGCCTTGAAGAAATTGCAAATTGACTCATTAGATGAAGACAACTTTCTGTTCTTGTCAATTAGAGTTGAATAGCTTCCCTGTGCACTCAACAAAAAATATGACCGATAGGAAACATCCCACCCACCAAATATGAGGTCCCATAGAATTGTTGCTCCTGCCTGAACAACAGACAACTTGAATGTGAGAATTCAAAAACAAAGAAAAATCCCAATCGCATATATCTTGAGGATGAACTCGATCTCAAATCCAACACCCATAAAATTTATATCCAAAACTAAAACTCATCAAATTTGGAAGTATATTGGAAACAAAGCTGAGGCAAAAGAGCTAAATTTGAATGCAGGAACTGACACAATCTGAAAACTTGAGAAATTTTTGATGTACATTATTTTGTTTGACAAAATAGATCAGGGAAGAAAGGCCTCCGGGAAGATCACACTAGACTAGGGGTAAGTAAAAACCACCAAGGTGAAGCATGGGAACAAGAATACAACAAAAAATGATCTATAATTTTGTTCAATCAGTGATCCATCCATAGGACAAAATTTTTCTCCTAGTGGTTACCCACTTGGGTGTGTAACAAAGCCCATCAAACAATTTATGAAGTTGTTGACCCTTCTCCACTAAGAGTGAAAATAAAATGACATAGGAGCGATAGAGGAAAGAGAGATATTCAGTGTAGAAGATTTTGGATGCCCTTAATCTTCTCATTAACCTGAAGAATACCAGAAGTTAGAGCTCTGTTTTAAAAGCAGCAATAAATTTAAAGTGGCCAGTCGAGGATATGATAGCTGCTCAGGTGAAAGATAATTTGGAAAGGATCAAGAAGATAGTAAAGATATGCATGTTTAGCACAGATTCTGCCATAGAAGCTCAACAAGAATACTGGCACTTGGTTCTCAAAATGATGACTAGCCTCAAATCCTTCATGCAACATAGCTCAGGTCCATCACGCCAAGCGAGAGAGGGATCCCAACATGGACGATAGGTATAAAACATATCCCTTCTGCATTCAATAGTAGCAATTTCTGCATACTTCCAGATCATGACCCATTATATTTGGCAAAAGTTAGAGTCAATAGGAAGTCTGTGATCCATCCTACAGCAATGGAGAACCAAACATAAGGAGAGCCTGCAGCTCAAGAGTAACTCTGTCCCATGGAAAGATATTCTCTTTTTGAGATTTCATTTTCAGCTAGCAGCAAAAGTAATAACATGGGATAATACAGTAGTAATCTGGTTTACCGGTTTATAGTTTAACAAAAAACAAGCGGTTGTCCTTATCAAACCTGTAATGAATTTTAGGTTGTTTAGATGAAAAAGATAGAATCAGAAGCATAAATCTTGCTAGAACTGATCCACTTGGGTTTATTTTCAGAAACTTTCAAAATCTCAGTACTTTTTGTTAAAATGGAAAGGTTGATTTATCCTCAAAACCATGTTTTGATGTCCAGATTCCAGGCAGAATTGCATCTTAGGATGAAGTTAAAAATCCTAGTGGATATCTATCTGAAATCCTTGTAATATTGCTTGTATATTAACAGAATATCTTTCTATTTATCCAAAAAAAATGACAATAGATGTTTTGTTGCATTAGAATTGGTATTGATAAGATACTTCAAGAAAACTAAGTGATCAATATTACTTTTCCCTTTCTTGTGGTTTCTTGACATTAATTCAGTTTTAGGAAACTTGGATGAGATATCAAGATAAGCCACAGATCATATCCAGCTGTTCTGAATTAAACTTCACAGCATGAAACTAAGTTGTGGACAAAGCCCTTGATCCATAGCAGGCTAATCGAGTACTCAGATATCTTTTAATGACAAAAGGTCCATGTCTTATCAACATTGGCTTTTAAAAAAATCTTTGATTTCACTAAAACTATAAAATTGTCCAGTCCATTAGGTATCTCAAACAAATATTTCAAGTTTTAACAAGTGGAACAATACTTGAAATACCTGCTGCTAAGCTTCTAAACAAGTATGGATGTAAAAAAGGCCCCCAAACACTATTTTAGCTTTGCTTGGTTTATGATCCATTTGGTAACATTGTATCAAAAAGGAAGTTAATAAACAAAACTTACCAATTAAATTCACTACTGACAAAATATTAATAAAGAAAATACCCAAACCGAACTAAACAAAAGTAACAGATCTCTGTAAAGACTTTAAGTCCCATATCATATCATTGAATTCCAAGATGCTTATAGTGAGCAATATACAAAAACAGGGAAGGTTACTGAGAAGAGTTTTGATGTGATCTGGACTTTTGATAATGGAATAGACTGGGATAACAGGTTCATGTTACTCAACAATGTATTTCCTTGTTTTGCAATCCCAAAAGGTTTTTCCGCTTAGCAAGCTGGAAAAGTAAAAAGCACCTAAAAATCAGGTCACATCACCTCAGGTTACCATGCTTCTGTATTCAAAAGTTGTTACATCACCTCCACTCTTACCATGCTTCTGCCTGCAAATATCATAATATACAGTGACAATGTTACTTGTCGAATCCTAACAAATGGAAAAAAACAACTGCAATAAAATGTCACTACATCTGCACACCAATTCAACCTTTTCAACACAAGAATAAGTTTGTAAATTTTTATTGAAACTTGTAGATATTTGTTGGAAACCCCACAGAGGCAAGCATCTTCTGGGTTTCCTGGAAAATATAACTTTTGCACAACTAATTTGCAACGTTTCCCACGATTTTATGAAACAAATTCCATGGAAATTAAATGGATTTTAATAATTATTCTTAAATATTAAAGATGGAAATAAGTGAGCACGCTCAAACAACGTTTTGGTTCAGAGATATATGATGTCAAAATAAATCCCACATTGGTGCATCTTTTGGACTGCAAGAGCATTGGAGAGGCCAGTGAGGATAATCTTGTTGGTGAAAAACTTAACACAAAAGACTCTAGTTTTTAAATTTCTAAGCATAGAACCTAGTGTTACTCCTGCTGATACTTAGAAAAAGTCATATTTTAGGGAAACTAGTGTGCATGGTTCAAGCAATCCAATACAATATGATAAAAATTATTTTTGTAGTCATGGTGTGCAGGTAACTGTTTGTGCATAAGCAACAATACATTTACGAAAGATGAAATATGGACTTATCTCAATAGCAAATGAAGTACTTGATAATGTTGCTGAAATAATCCCTCAACAATATGAAAAGATTTGTCTAGAACAGTTACAAATGAATAAGAAAGTTCAATACCTAGAACAACAACTTCAATACCCAATTTCAGATGAAGATAGGCACCAACCACATTATATAGCATCTGTGACCCCTGCAAGTTGCTTTTCTACAACCACATTTATGAGGCAGACAAATGGTGATGGAGGGATGAGCACTGTGAATATCTTTAGTTCTCCTTATGCATGTCAAAATTCCAATGTTCCAAACTTTGGTGTAAAAAGTTTTGAATCCAATTTGAATATCTGTAAGAAAAATTTTGGAGAAAGTACAGGGTACTTTAGGACTCCTCCTCTATACTTCACATGATTTTGTTGACAATAAAAGCAATCATTTACATCAACCAGTCAAGGGAGGAGCCCATAAGGTCCAATATAGCGTTCAATGCATTAAATAAGATTATAAGAAAATGGGATATCTAAAATAGAAAAACACATTTTAGTTTATGAAGGTCTCTTAAAACAACTATTTTGTACTATAATATGTGTATTTTCCTCTCTGAAACAATTCATTTTGATTCAAATTTACCACATTAAAAGACAAAGCATGGAGAATACAAAGATCAATCGGGAAATGGGTGTGTTGTGTCATCACCTTTGATATGGTTAGAAGCTCTTTACCTCATACTGAACAAATTGAAGAAGGAGAATTTAAAGTTTGATAAAATCTGGACTAAATCTGGAAGTGCGCAGTATCCCGGGAGTGTTTATTGGAGAAATGGTTCCCTGGAATCCATTCTAAAAGGAGTGAATCCAAAAGATCCTTTGGTTTCTAGCTTTGGGATGATTTCTCCACAAATTAATCATCTATTTGTATGGACAATAGTACAACATCATAGTGCAGAGAAATTGAGAAGGTTTTTGGCGCAATACTTGAATTGGATTTTCTTACTGGGTCTTGTGCACATGAAAGATACACAGGACCTCAGATACGGAAATTATATCAGAAAAACAAGGATATCTATGATAACACTGAAATAATTTCTCTTGTAATTTCTTTCATGACATCCCTTTTTATTGGTGGCTATGCCAATATTGATGAAACCGATGGAACAGGGATGAATTTGATGGATCTAAGAGAAAGAAATTGGTCTAAGGAAGCTTTAGAGGCCACTGCTCCAAACTTGGAAAAGAAACTTGGACCATTGGCTCCATCATATGCTATTGCTGGTAATTTAAGGTAATATTTTGTAGACAAAAATTGTTTGACAAAATTTTTTTGGTTATCCAGTGGTTTGGAGACAATCCAAATAGATTGGCAGGTTTAGCTTTGAATCATGTTAGAGACCTTGCAATCAATTTGGGTACAAGTGATGTGGTTT